>WBNH01000622.1:0-29450 GCA_013401255.1 Urocolius indicus
CCAGTGGCACAGCAAATGTCTCCGTAGTTGTTGAAATGGATGACGGTGGAACTGCGACACCTGAGCAGGCTGTTGTACCAGTGTCAGATGAACACATGGTGGAGGAAGAGGCACCACGTGGGAGAACTGGATCCTGAGGAGGATGCAACAGCAGGGCGTAGGCCTGCAGCATGGAGCAGCCTACTGCCATCACATGGGTACCAAACCCTGACAGATTGCTTGTAAATAGTTCCTGATTTATATCCAGTTTGAATATGAAAATATAAATGAAATTCTGTTTTGATGAGCCTGACTGATGTGAAACGTTGACTAACAGCTCTTACTTGGAAAGAGATGCTGAATTTGCCCCATCCCACACCCCCCAAGCCCCTTTTGTTTTGGGAAGCCAACAAGGGCAAATGCAGAGTCCTGTACCNCTAAAAAGACCAGTCCCATTGTGGGGTGCATCTGGAGTATGGTCCGCAGGTTGAGGGAGGTTGTCCTCCCATTCTACTCTCCTTGTTAAGGCCACATTTGGAGTATTGTGTCCAGTTCTGGGCTCCTCAGTTCAAGAGAGAGAAGTAACAATCCAGCGGAAGATTACCAAGATGATGAGGGGACTGGAGCATCTCTCTGATGAGGAAAGGCTGTGTGACCTGCAGCAGTTCAGTCTGGTGAAGAGAAGACAGAAAGATCTTATCAATTCTGATAAATACCTAAAGGGCAGGTGTCGAGAGGATGGGACCAGTGTTTTTTCTGTAGTGCCCAGTGACAGGACAAAGGGTGATGGGCACAAGCTGGAAGACAGGAGGTTCCACTTGAAGATGAGGAGAAACTTCTTTGCTGTTGAGGTAAGGGAGCCCTGGCACAGGCTGCCCAGGGAGGGGGTAAAGTCTCCTTTGGAGGTTTCTAAACCCACCTGGATGTGTTCCTATGCGCCTGATGGAGGTGACCCTGCTTTAGCAGGGGGTTGGACTGGATGAGCTCTAGAGGTTCCTTCCACCCCTGACCACTCTGTGAATAAGTGATTCTGTCATCTTCAGTCATCTGTGTTGCTGTGCAGGGCTGTAGGAATCCCATTGCCTTGGTTAGATATTAGGCTTTGGGGCCTTGGCCACACGCTTATAGATCACCAGGTTGGAAGGGACCTCAAGGATCATCTGGTCCAACAGTTCTTTGCAAATGCATAGTCTAGATAAGGCTACCCAGCACCCTTCACAGCCAAGTCTTTCAAGAGTCCAGTGTTGGGAAAACTACCATTGTTTCCCACCATCCTCCTCCCTTCCTGCTGGCTTTAACATAAAATCAATAGAGCTTTCTAGCTAACTTTGTTTTCTGTTACAACAGTACAATGTTATGTTTGTTTCACATCATAAAACACTTGGTCTTACAGCAATGAAATAGTTTTTTCTGGGCAAAGTCCGGGTGTGCAGGAAATGTTGCTAATTCAAAGTTGCTGGTAAGGAACAAAGATAAAAACCTTCCCTTCTGGTGACTCCTCCCTCATCCTCTATCTCAGTTCCTTTTACTTGTCATTCAGTTTTACCTGTTACTGGCTATTGGTGTGTTGTTACACACACAGAGGTAAGATAAAGCTGATGCAAGCTGATACATTAGTGGCTTTTACAATGGAAAATTTTCGAGGTCAAGATATTAGTGACACGTTTCCTCTTTCCTCCGTGATTACACAAATCACTGGTGGGAAAAGGCTCTAATCTGAAAAAAAAAATCAGTGTTTGTGTCCTATTTGCATGAAGTTTGACTGATCCAAAGGTACAGGGACTAAACTTTGGCTTGAAGAAAATTCCTGGGTTTTGTAGTTTCAACACTTCCTTGAGTTTCTCTGGAAGGCAGATGGAATATGTGCCCCTAACAATATTTCTCCAGCACCATTCCTTGAAAGGTAAATGGAAACTGCAGGAGTTATCAAGCGTTTGAAACATAGCCAAGTTTAAACAACATGTAAATATTTCAGGGCTCTTGTTTTTGTAATTAATACCAGCTCATAGACAGTAGCAGAGCAGCTGTGCTCTGCAAAGTCAGGAAGCAGCTGGAGTTGGTCCATGCTTTGTAAGCAGTTATGGCACAGGCCAGGAGAGGGCTGTATCCTCTTGTCACTAGTTTTTCTAGTTGGTCTACAAGAGAAATTAGGAGGCTGGATATAGGAGTATTAAAAAAATAATAACAAAATTAAACCACCATTATTGCTGCCATTGGGACACTAGTACAATATAGCAGCTAAGCTGTGTGTTCTGAAAGGTTTTCTCTGAGGGATTTGCTAAGATGTAATGAAAAGCAACTCTCATCCTGGTTAAAGCCTCCAAGACTGATGAGGAACAGTACCCTGGCAGAGCTGTTGCACAACAGGAGCAAGCAGATATCTCAATTTGTCTGCACAGTAGAAATAACTGGCAATTCTGTCAATAATTTAAAAAAAAGAGAAGAAGTTGTGTATCTGTGTTTCCTTGCAACTTGTTCCCAGGATATTCTGTAGCCTAAAGTCTAACTTTTGCTCTCTCAGATGTATTTTGAGCTAGGATCTCGTCAGCTGTTGGTGCAATACCTGTTAGGAAGTTGTGAGCTAAATGCCTGACAATGGATTTTCAGTTTACCTTCTGTTTCAAAACCTGACATAACATCTCGCTCAGGTTCCCCACCTTAGCTCAGTATAATGTCATTGCTTACTTGATCTTCAGAGTAATTTGTGGTGTACAGGCTCATTTTGGGTCATCGCCTCAGTTTACTATACAAAAAGCTGGTCTCTCTCTGAGCTTTCAACAGCCTGTGAGACCTGCACATGAAAACAAATGAACTGCCATGAATGTGCAAGCAAAGCAGATGCCGTGAACTTCCCTTTTCATTTATTGCTTGGGAAGGAAGTGGCTCTGCTCCCAGCCGTCCCAATGCCTCTGTGAAGTGGGTGATGCAGAGAGGGCAGCAGCAGGACGGGTGCAGCACGTGGCCCTTCAGCAGTGGGAGCCTGCAAGGAGAGGCTGGGAGAGCTGGAGTGGCTCTGTCTGGAGAAGGCTCGAGGGGTTCTCATCCCTATGTACAAATTCCTATCAGGAAGGCTCAATGTGGTGGAGTCAGGCTGCTCTTAGTGGTGCCCTGTGAAAGAAATAGAGGCAAGGACACAAACACAAAGTTACGTAAGAAATACGTTTTTCACTGTGAGGGGGGTTGAACAGTGTGGCAGGTTGCCCAGACAGATTATGCAGTCCCTGTCCTTGGAGATCCTCCAAACCAAACCGGACACAGCCCTGGGCAGCGCTCTCCAGGTGCCCTGCTCAGACCTGGGTTGGACAGGGACATCTTGCAGCTCGTCAGCAGCTCTTGGGCATGTAGAAAATGAATGAGAGAGCCTGGCAAGTCTTTGGCTGGTTGAAGCCATTGGCAAAGTACCCACTGACATTACTGGAGTCACTGAAGTTTGTCACAACTTATATCTTAATTATGTTGACATCCTAATTGTGCTGAGCTCTTACAGTGGTGTGATCTTAAGAACAGTGAGGGCTTTTCACAGAGGTCTGTGTAGATTTGGTGGAGATAAAATCAGAACTGAAAGCAAGTACACTTGTACCCTGGCTGACAAAGGTCCTCAGGGGTGTGTTACTGATTTCTGTGAGTAGGTGTGACCTGTGGCCCCATAGTTTGTGCATACACAGAAGCAAACCCAGAAAGGGCAAACGTTTTGGCTTGGACTCATTTCTTCCCCAAAGGACCAAGCATCAAAATGTTTTACTCTTGAGGACATGTTCAAGCTTTCAATCATCTGATGTTCCTCAGTTGGTCAACTGCATTACATGCATTGTGTGGAAAATCTTGGTCCCCACGCTGGATGGAGATTGCCCAACACACTGCAGGGGAAGGAAACCACTGATTCAGTCCCCTGCTTGGAAGCTCCACTGTCACTGAAGTAAGACCACCACTGAATCAACAGGCCTGAGTAGCATCATGCTGTAGCTCCATGTGAAACCAAATCAGACCAAAAGTACGTGTTGCCTGGCAAGTTCTGGCCTTCCTTGGGTTTTGTTGCTGCTGTCATTGTTTCAGAGGAAAACTCTCCTTGTGGTCTCCTGTGGGAAATGCTTTTATCACCACTTTTAACTTGCCTGCATCTCCTAGATAGTGCTTCTTTCTACTTATCAGCCAGCTTCCTTTGAAATGAAAGATGGAAAACATAATTCCATGAAACTGCAAGCATCTTTGATGGGTGGAAGAGCACATGTGAACTTTGGTCAGTGTATGAGCATCCATCCCTTCTGTTTCTGCCTCTGCTGACAGTGTTGTAGCCGTGTTCTCTGGGGCAGCAGAGGGTGCATGTAGCTCTGTCACAACAATTGGTCCCACTGTGCCAGGAATATAGAGAAACATTGCTTGCTTCCCAGGCACTGGGGCCTCTTGCACACATCTGGATAGCCAAGGGGAAGTCTTCAGTGCCAGCACACAGAGCATTCTGATGCACTTTTTTTTTTTTGCCACGTCCTGTGAGTAGAGAGTTGTGGGCTGGAGTTTCCAAGTTGTGTGAGAGCCAAACAAGCTCCCAGATTGCCAGTGAAGCTTACCTGGAACTGGCAGCCTCTCTGTGTCTTTTGCATCTTGTCACGAGGATCATCTCAGATTCTCCTGGGATCTTCTAAGCCCCACAAGCAGGAGATGAGGGTTTGCATCCTCCTGCCTGAGCCTGTCCACTTGGCAAAGTGGCAAAGGACCACAAGCTCCATTCTCATACCTTGTTTTTTTTTCAGCTAGCTTAAAAACTTGGGATGCTTTAGCCCACCATTGCCTACTGGGGAGCAAGTCACCTGCCCAAACCCCTTCCATTGCTGGTTGTGAACATGAACTGGTTTTGGATAAGGAAATACAACATCTGTTGGCTTTAACTTGTGATTCAGGGTAATGTTTATTCATGGCCTTTTCAGTCCCATGACGATCAGTCCTGGGGTTCATTTTAGGGCCTTCATTTTGACTGCTTTTTCCATTTTTAGAAGTGCTTCTCCTTTCCACTTCATTGTTCAGTGGAGAAGGCCCAGAGATGTGGTTCAGAACCATAGCAGCTCTGGGAGAGTTCAGTTCTGGCCTCTGTAATGCTTTCCTCTAACAGAGATTCCTTGTGTCCTTGTGAGTTTTCCTTCAAAGGCAGAGATCCAGGGAACGAGGACTCGAATATGAAACAAATGCCTTCCATTTGGAAGGATGTCAATGTCCAGGTTTCTCATCAGCAAGATGAATGAGAGTCCAGAAAGTTCTCGAGGTGACATATGCAGCTTAAAATAGGTATAATTGGTATGCTGGTGTCGTTTTAACTCTGCTGGGGTGTCTCTCCAAACTCTGACAGTGTTCCAGCCTCCTCACTCAGCTCCTCTCAGCTGTACTGGCATGGAGGAGCTGCTAAACTATGTTGGGATGCACAGGGCCCGGTGGCCTCTTGCAAGTGGCTTCACTGCCAAGCCATGCAAGGCTGGTGGCTTCCAGTGTTGGCTCGAAAAGACTGATCACCATCAGCAAGGGCACCTGCTCTTTTGCCCTGATACAAACACTCAACCTCCTTTGCTTTGCTGGCCTGAGAAATCCCTCAGCCATGGTGAACAAGCTTTCTGTTTATGCCCTTACTTGCTTATTTTCAAGTGAGTGGAAACTGCTTGAGCAAGGAATTAGAAACTTGGTCTCAATGCTATGGCAGCAAAATGCCTCGAATCCCGTTTAGAACAATGCTGGGTTTTGTTCTTGCCCTCTGTGCTGAACAGTAAGGAGTTCCAGTTCAGGCTCCATCTTCCTTTTGCTGAGATTAACAAATGCATTGTGGACATTTTACCACCAGGCAGTAGCCTGGACAGCATGTGCATTTTCCAACAGTTGCCAAAGAGCAGGGGAGTTAGTTCCTCCCACCTGAAGGCAAGACTGGAGCTGAGGAGCAGCTGTGTCCCAGCAGGGAACTGCACTGTGCCCTGCAGGGCTGTGCCCACCGGCAGCTGCCACATCAGCACCCACGCTGTTGCTTCACTGTCATTGTGCTCCAAGCTGTAATGTATGGGAGTGTAGGAGAATGTGCCTAAGCCTTGTACCCAAATCCTCAGAACTATGGCAAATGTGGTACCCTGAGGGAGGTTCTGGTCTTTGTCTGTTGTCTAATTTTGTCTCAGTGAAAACATTAGAGCTAAACATCTCTAAAGCTTTGGAAGCATTTGGAGCTGAGCAGTTTGGCTGCTGTTGATTGCATGAAGCCTGGTTGTCTTCTTAAGGTGTTAAATTTTTCCCTGCACCTACATGAAACAGGTTTCCAAAGGAAACCACGTCTCTCTTCTTACGGTAGCTAGAAGGTAACTGTTGAAATAAGTTGTCCACTTAGACGTGGAATGAGAAAATCAGAGGTTTGTTTAGGTTAGGACAGAAGGGTTGGCTTAGTAAGCTCTGCATGTTTATCAATATTGATCTGTAGCAAATTGCTTCATCTGCTCTTCATTACCCGCTCTGCACGCGGCTGTCTCAGCAGCAAAGCCACACGCTCATCCCCCTGTGCTCCTGAGCTACAAAAACCTGCAGATGCCGTGCTGGCAGGGGAGGAGGCTGGTGGAGCAGGTTGGTTTGAAAGCCCCTGTCCCCAGGTCATCATTGCCCTGAGCCAGGTGCCCATGCAGACCCGAGCTGGGTTTGACTGTGTAGTGCTCGTTGCCCTGTGTTCAGCACAAGCGAAGGAGAGCGTGTGCCACAGATTGACGCCGAGCTAGCTGTCGGTTATCAGCCAAAAGCCTGTGCTGAGAACTATGTGGTGCCAACTCGTATCACAAAGGGTTCAGCTCTGTGCTTACACAGCTCGTGTTGGCGGTTGCATTGGCGGTGGCTGACATTGTGCCATGGAGTCACTGCACAGGAATAGTCCTTCGGAAGGGATGGGCTCTCACCCACAGACACGTGGCCATCTGGGGATGTGTTTGAGTGGCTCCCAGTGCTGGGGGCAATTCTTGCAGAGCAGCTGATAGGAGCAGGGCCTCTCAATTAGAAAGAACAGCTCTGTGGAGAAGAGGAGCCTAAAATCTTGTTGGAAATCTGCACCTGCGGAGAAACAACCCCCTGCACAAGGACAGGACCTGCTGGAGAGCAGCTCTGGGAGAGGGACCCGAGAGTGCTGGTGGACAGCAAACTAAATATGAGGCAGCAGTGGCCAAGAAGGCCAACGGCATCCTGGGGTGCATCAAGAAGAGTGTGGGCAGCAGGCTGAGGGATATTCTCCTCCTCCACTCTGCCCTGGTGAGGCCTCATCTGGAGTCCTGCGTCCAGTTCTGGGCTTCCCCAGTTCAAGAGTGATAGAGAACCTCTGGAGAGAGCCCAGTGGAAGGCTACCGAGATGATGCAGGGACCGGAGCATCTCTCTTACGAGGAAAGGCTGCGGGACCTTGGGCCGTTTCTCCCGGAGAGGACTGAGAGGGAAGCGCCGCAGCCCCGCTGGGAAGCGACCTGGCGCGGTGACCCGCTGCCCCGGGATGCGGCTCGGAACACCTCCCCCCGCTCCCCGCCACCTCCGGGGCCGCCGGAGGTTCCCGGCGAAGCTCCCGCGGGCGCCGTGGCGTGCAGCGCCCGCGGCGCGGCGGAGGCGGCCCCGCTCCTCCCCCGTGGGCGGCCGCGCTCCTCCCCCGCGGGACGGGGGGTGGTTTTAGGCGGCGGCGGCGGCGGCGGCAGGGCCGTGCCGTGCCGGGCCGGGATGGGATGTGGCCGGGGGCCGCGCTGGTGGCAGCGGCCGCGCTGCTGTGCGGAGCGTGGTCGCCGGGCCCCGGGGCGGCGGCAGCGGCGGCGGTGTGGAGCGCCTGGCTGAACGTGTCGTGGGAGGGCGGCGCGGAGCACAACCGCAGCGGCTGGGAGGCGAGCGAGAGCGGCTTGTACGGGCAGGACTCGCCGGTGCAGGCGGCCGCGGGGGTGCTGGTGCTGCCCGACGGCCGCGACTCCTTCAATGCCTGCAGCTCCCGCACCAACTTCAGCGGGGCCCCCCCGCCCGGCTCCGGCTCCGGCTCCGGCTCCGGCTCCGGCTCCGGCTCCTCCACGGGCTGGTTCGCGCTCATCCAGCGCGGCGGCGGCTGCTCCTTCGCCGANGGTGCATCAAGAAGAGTGTGGGCAGCAGGCTGAGGGATATTCTCCTCCTCCACTCTGCCCTGGTGAGGCCTCATCTGGAGTCCTGCGTCCAGTTCTGGGCTTCCCCAGTTCAAGAGTGATAGAGAACCTCTGGAGAGAGCCCAGTGGAAGGCTACCGAGATGATGCAGGGACCGGAGCATCTCTCTTACGAGGAAAGGCTGCGGGACCTTGGGCCGTTTCTCCCGGAGAGGACTGAGAGGGAAGCGCCGCAGCCCCGCTGGGAAGCGACCTGGCGCGGTGACCCGCTGCCCCGGGATGCGGCTCGGAACACCTCCCCCCGCTCCCCGCCACCTCCGGGGCCGCCGGAGGTTCCCGGCGAAGCTCCCGCGGGCGCCGTGGCGTGCAGCGCCCGCGGCGCGGCGGAGGCGGCCCCGCTCCTCCCCCGTGGGCGGCCGCGCTCCTCCCCCGCGGGACGGGGGGTGGTTTTAGGCGGCGGCGGCGGCGGCGGCAGGGCCGTGCCGTGCCGGGCCGGGATGGGATGTGGCCGGGGGCCGCGCTGGTGGCAGCGGCCGCGCTGCTGTGCGGAGCGTGGTCGCCGGGCCCCGGGGCGGCGGCAGCGGCGGCGGTGTGGAGCGCCTGGCTGAACGTGTCGTGGGAGGGCGGCGCGGAGCACAACCGCAGCGGCTGGGAGGCGAGCGAGAGCGGCTTGTACGGGCAGGACTCGCCGGTGCAGGCGGCCGCGGGGGTGCTGGTGCTGCCCGACGGCCGCGACTCCTTCAATGCCTGCAGCTCCCGCACCAACTTCAGCGGGGCCCCCCCGCCCGGCTCCGGCTCCGGCTCCGGCTCCGGCTCCGGCTCCTCCACGGGCTGGTTCGCGCTCATCCAGCGCGGCGGCGGCTGCTCCTTCGCCGATAAGATCCGTCTGGCCGCGGAGCGCGGGGCCGCCGCCGCCGTCATCTACAACTACCGCGGCACCGGCAACGAGGTGCTGCCCATGTCCCATCACGGTGAGCGGCGGGAGGAGGGTCCGTGCGGCGGGTCGGGTGTGAGCCCCGGCGGGTCCAGCCCTGGCTGGACCTTCCCAGCTCCGGTGCTCGGTGAGAGCCTGGAGTCGCCTCCCGACTCTCCTGCACGAGAAGCGTTTCTGCCTGGCCTTGCCCGTCCTGTTCAGGGCGCTGCTGCTGCTGCTGCTGCTGCTGCAGTGTGTCCGATGGATGAGTAACGCTGTCCGATGCTGTGGTGGGCAGGCGGCTGCCTGAGCTTTCTGGCCTGGGCAAGCTGAGCCCTGGCTGCGGGTGTGTGTGGGGCAAAGGTGGGAGTGTCTCTGGTTTGTTTGTTTTTCTGTCAGGATCAGGTAGCTGCCCAGAGCTGGTGGATGCCCGGCTTTTTCTGAAGCCTGTGGAGTAGAGTTGGGCTCTGAAATAGGCTGGGTTTCCACTCTCAGTAACTACGTTTCTCCCCATGGCCTGCACGCTGACCAGCTCACAAACAGGCAGAACTGAACTTTTCGCCAGCCACTTCCAGTACAAATGACTTATAAAAGCTGTTTCCATTTTGCAGAGGCTGGTGATAAAGCCTCTCTTCTGTACCTCTAGAAAGCCTCTGACTTGCCAGCGGTGGTTTTGTTTTCCAAAGTGCCCGGCTTTCAAATGAAGAATGAGATCTGGCTGTGTTTCAGACTAGTGTTTCCTGAGAAACAGCCTTGGGCTGAAGGCTGCGCAACTGCCTTCTGCTAATGGCAGGAGCGGGTGTTGAGTCTGTGGTGGGACAGGGTCAGATGGCTTTGGTGGCTCTGTCCAGCCCTCTGGGCACACACCTCTCAGATGTGTTGGTATTCTGCCAAATGGCACTGCTTTGGGAAGCCACATCATCTGGAGAGAAATACAGCAGTGGAAATGGCCAGTGAGTCTTAAAGCTTTCAGTGGTTTGAAAAATACCTGTATCCCTGCAGCACCCCTCTCAGAGGAAGCGCAGAGAGTTTCTGTCAGTGGTGGGGGCAAGTGTTCCAGTGAGACAAGGAAACAATAACTGCCTCTGGATGTTCATTGTGTGCTATCTTAATGAGCTGTATGACTGTACTCTGCTTTAAAGTTTTAAACCGTACAATCCAGATGGGCTCTGGCCTTTCTGAGGCAGTTTTATGTAGTCACATCATCAGTTGACCAATGTTATCGAGATCTGGCTATCGCTGGGCAAGGTCCTGATGCTGAACTGACATCCCTGCATCCCTGCCCTCCGCCCTGCTCACTGTGAGTGAGCCTGATGAATGCTGTAGCTCTGAGGAGCTCCTTTGGCACTGCTGTCCTGGGCAGGTCACTGCTGAACCTGTTCATGAGGAGAAGGTATACGTGCTCCCACCCTCTCCTCCATCCTGGCTGCTGAGAGACCTACAGCATCTTAATCTTGCTAGAAGCTGCCTCCTGAAATGAGCCCCCTGCTCCAAGAGGATCTCTCTCCTTCTCCATGCTGTCCTTAAGCTTTCTGCTGAGGGACTGATGTAGCTCTAGCTGTTCTGAATGTCCTACATGAATGGCTACAGGCCTGAGGGCATGTTGAAACTTTCCATTTGAACTGCAGACAAACAGGCCAGGGACTTCTTGGAGAAGACTGCATTTGTTAAACTGTATTTCATCTGTGTGACAACTCCTTGCCATGTCTGAGCACAGTTACTGGTCTAAACTTGTTGCTGCTGTTACTTTTATTCCTTGTCCTTTAGTCCCTCACTTTCTCTCCCATTCCACCCTCCCATTTCTTCCTCTCTGGACTCAAGCTGTCTTTTTCTTTTGTCACAGTGTTTGTGAGTCCCTGTTCTCACTTCTTGCCACAGTGCTGCTCTTCCTCCTGCTCAAGGGGCTTTGGTGCTCAGGGTGCCCTTGCTGGGAGCCAACTCTCTCCAGTGAAACTTGGCAGACATTGCAAGCTTTCCACACATATAGCATAGCCAAGAGGAAGCAAGCTACGAGTAACCGGCCTTGTGTGTGTTGCCAAGTGCAGGACACTCCTTGTATAATGCCCATGAGGTGTAGTGCTGTCAGCTAAGCTCAGACTGAAGAGGTAAGAGCTGGTGGCCATATTGCCCTCTGCTGAGCTACAGTTTGGGATGGGTCTCCTCTCCTGGCCTGCACAGGCTGCTGCAGCTCTCCAGGAGGCAGTGGTGAAGGTAGCCTTGCTCATTAAAGCAGGTTTTTTGTGCAACACCAACTCCTGCCATTGCTGTAACGGCTGTAGCTGTGCTAATGGTGACCATAGCCTGGGTTTCCTCATTGCCTTCATTTCTGCTCTAACTGGGATGTCAAGTGAAACAAAAAAAAAGGCCCAACACTTCTCCCGAGTGCTTCCCACCCAAGTGGGAGGTAGAGGAAGGTGGCTTTGCTGGGGCAAGGGGCAACTAAGCCTTGGAGCTTTGCAATCTCATGGCGTGCCTGGGGCAGCATCTCCTGCCTGCACCGTGGCAGGGAGAGGGCTGAGCCAGGGCAGCTCCTGCCTGCCTGGCAGAGGGGGTCAGTCTCTGGGCATGGGCTTTGATAAAACCTATGGCACGACATGCTTGACTTTGGTAGCAACACAAAGTTATTAAGAGAAGATTATCTGACAGCACACTGGGCCTTTTTTCTAGAGCTTTCGAAGCAACTTTCTTGTTCAGAGACTTAAATGCACCTGTACTTGACAGCAGTGTTTGTCCTGGTCATGCTGCTTCCAGAGACTTTTCTTGTAATATAGTCCTATCAGTTCTTTCTTGCTTATATCAGTGCCCTGTGTGGAAACTTTTTGTTGTGCCAACTTTGAAAAACACAAATAAAAAACCCAACCCCACACAAGAAACCTCCGAACCACCCTGGCAATAAAAGCAACTAAATGCAATAAATAACCAAATCAGATATGATCAAATCCCGCCTAAGCCTTTCTAACACATAGAATGTCAAGGATTTAATGGAGTCCAAAGTAGTATTTACTTTGTGCCTTTATAAGTGCAAACCCCTATCAGTTAGCTAACTTGAGTTCTCATTGTGCTTGTTTTAAGAAGATGGTACCGCTCTGTGGCAGGCTGAGCAGGGTTTCCAGGTACATTTCTGTGTGCTTATAATTGCACCTCTCTGTAATCTGTATTGACCTTCTGAAAAAGAGATTTGCTTGGAGAAAACCATCGGCAAGGTGGACCTTGACTTAAGATAAAAGCAGGCTGTTGCGTGGCTTTGGTGTCTAGGTATAGTGATAACCTTGGAAAGTGTTCTTTGTCTGAAGTCTTTCCCTGCAGCTGGTAAAGAAGGTTTCTTTGCAGGTCAGAGAGCTATTGTGATAAGTTTCTTTGGTTTCTCTCTCTTGTCGTGTAACCGTAGCCTTGAGAAGCAGATCACCTGATCTGCAGAGGGCTTATTCTGGGGGAACACAGCTAAATAATTCAGGCTAAAACAGTCACAGCAGGTCTCAGGCTAACAAGATCTGGCTCAAGTGTAAACTTGCATCAATGGGTGAAAGGGGAAGGAAAGGTTAAATATGTAGTGGTGCCACTTGTTCTTTGGGAATTTCCCTGAGGTGAAGGGTAATCTCCATATGCTTAGAGGAAAGAACAAAAGTGTTTAATTGTGCTCTGCTCCAACTTTATGTGAGGCATGATCTTTAGAAACAAGCTAAACATTTGGTATGCTATTAAAAGGCTGATGTGACCTGTAAAACTGTTCCTGTGAAAGGTTGAGGCAGAATAACCATCCTGAGGCAGGCTGTGCTGAGGCTTTGCAAATGTTGTGTCAACAAATAGTGCAGCTCTCTGTTGCAGTGAGTGAAGACTTGTGCTGAACACATCCCAGGAGAGGAATGAGGATGCGAGAGGTCTAATGAATGACACTTTTCTCTCCCATGTTCCCTGGCTGTGGCTGGGTGAACCTCTGCAGGTTATTTAGCCCTTCCTTCCTGCACTCAGTTCCTCCCTGAAGTTCATAGCTCTTTGAGCCTGAGAACAGCTATTTGGTGTGTATGTGCTATGACTTTGTCTTTATGTGTTGGATCCAGTTCTCCTGGCTGCCTAGTTTAGAGTAAATGAATGTCACAGCTCTAGTGGCATTCACATAACTGATGGTGGTCCACAGAGTCTGGCTGGTGACCCTGCTCTCCCACCTGCAAGGTATGGCAGGTTTGCAATGGGGATTTTGAGTAGCCCACAGCACTGAGGTCTGTGAGCCAGTGTCAGAGGCACTGAGAGGCAGGATAGACTAATGGGTGCTACTGACATCTTCCGATCTCTGCCCTTGCTCTTTTGGATCTGACTTGGGCACCTCTGTGCCGTGGAAAACTGCAGGGTATGCACCAACCCTTGGATAGCCTGGAATGGGTTTGTGAAGTGCCCTTACTCTTTAGGTTCACAGGCTGCTGAAATGTGAAAGGATGAATTAAAATCCCAACTAACATCTGTGGTAGCAGAGGCTTCACTGCCTGGGATATATGGCCCTAGAACAGTGGTGCTGCTTGTTTGCCCGTAGTCTTGGATGTGCCAAGGAGCAAACAGCAGTTGGGCTCAGCACTGCTCCCCACTGTATCAAATGTGACCGATTGTCTTTGTGCAGACAGGTTGGATCAGGCTTGCATCATGCTGACTGACATTATTTTATCATTATCTCTCTCATGCTTACCTGTTTGAGGTGAGCACTTAGCTGCTATGAGCGTGTTGAGAGCAAGGGTTATTAGCTGTGAGCTCAATCTCATTTGAAGAGGGCGAGCAATGTATTAAATCAAAAGTGTTGAAAGCCACTGAGTCAATTCACCAAAGGATTCTCCTTAGGGAATGTTGATTGTCATTTCTCCAGAGGGTTTTCTATGCTTGCTGGATCAAAAGATGACACTTTACTCTTGCAAGCACACAGCCCAGCAGCACGTGGAGGGAGCTATCCTCCAGCTCCCGTTCATCTCTGTGCCCTTCATAAGCACACTGTCTTGGCTGCTTTTCAAAGGATATTTTGATGTTCTGATGTTCTAAGGTTTAGGGCCTGACAGCATTTGCATAAGTCTTAAAGGCTTAGAAAGTGGGGAATAAAAAGGGGAGAAAAAGCTGGTAAATGTTAGATTCACTTAGAAAGTAAGTTTATCACTATTTAAACTAAATAGAATGCAGGATGGTTTCTACCTCCAGTACCCCCTGGGTGCCCATGGAAGCTCATGTCATATAAAACTACATTTGGTGTTCCTTGAGGCACTCAGCCTGCTCTCTAAAAGTTCTGCCACACTTCCTAGTGTGGAAAACTTCCTGATCCGTGGGAAATGATGAGTGATCTGGACATCAACCTCAATAAAGAGTCTCCCTGGACAAATATGTGTGGTAGATCCCAAGCAGTGTGGTCCCATGAGTAAACGCGGTGTTGGTGAGGAGCACATGGTGATATGTGTTTCCAGGCAAAGACTGCTGTGGGCATGAGTCCTCTGAAAACTGGTGTTTCTTTTGTGTGACGCAACCACCAGTTAGCACGGGGTTTCTCTTCTGTTCTCACCATGCTGAAGATGTTTGAAGGTGCTCTCTCCTGTAATGTTCCTCCCCTCCTTTTTTAAAACAGTTTCCTTTTAAATCTCTGGCTATTGCTTTCTACTCCTGACTACTCCTGATAACGTTTGCAACTTTTCCAAGTGTCTTGCTGTTGAATCTAGTGGTGGTGAACTTGCTTTAGCAGGAGGGTTGGACTAGATGACTTCTAGAGGTCACTTCCAACCCTTACCATTCTGTGATTCTCTGAATGTTTGCCTCTGTACTTTGAAAGACTTTTATGTTGAGGAGGAAGAGCTCAGGCACAGTGTCTGCTGCCAAGTGAAGCAAGCTGAAAGTTGATTTCATGAAGCTTGGTAGTAGTGTGAGCAAGAAGACAGTTCAGACTAAAAGCTGGGGTCTTAAGGAGCTGTTGCTTGAAATAACTGCAAAGTAGCCTGGAAGCAAGCAATTCTTTTACCTTGACTGGATATAGCCTTTGTGTCCACAGCATGGTACCAATGGCTTTTGCGTGCCTGGTGATTCTGGCCTTTCATCTGAGGTGAGTTACATCATGTCTGTAATACGGGCTCAGTCTTTGGACACTGTTAGTTTATTTTCTCTTCTACTGTAACAGATAACAGTAAACTTGTACCAGCCTGTGGGATCAGCACCAGAAATCCCGTCTCTTACTATTTCAGTACTCTGAGATTAGAAATATTCAAGACATTGCTTGACATTGTTTCTAAACTTGAAAGGCAGTATCACAGATGTCCTGCCCTGCCTGAGGAGCCAGGTATGCCACTCTGGGAGGGAGTTGGAGAGTCAGCTGACAGTGTCTTTCATATTAAAGGACAGGAGATAGTTTGATCCCCTAATGCCTTTTTGGTGATGTTAGTGGTCAGAGGGATTATCTGACTAAGGCTGAGGTTTATATTTCATCTCCCTAAAGTCTTCAGGTATGGGATGAAGCTGGAAAGCAAAAAGTTCCATTTAAACATAAGAAAAAACTGTTTCATTGTTAAAGTGAGGAAGCCCTGGCCCAGGCTGCCCAGGGAGATTGTGAAGGCTCCTTCTCTGGAGGTTTCCAAACCCAACTGGACACGTTCCTGTGTGACCTGATCTAGGTGGGAGCTGCTTCTGCAGTGGGGCTGGACTGGATAATCAATAGAGGTCCCTTCCAACCCCTACCATTCTATGAGTCTGCTGTGCTTAAGGAGAGCCTATCCTTTCCTTGAGAATCCAAACTCTTTAAGTCTGCTTTTTACTCTTCTTTTTGTAAATGAAACAATCAAAAGTTATTTCCTCCTTTCTGCTTTTTCTCAGCATGAGGCTTACATGGTGGTCAGATGGGGCTTTCTCTGGCCGTGGGATGGAGGTGTGAGAGGTTATTGCTGTGGTACTTTGGACAATTGTTGTGCAACTGCCTTCTCTGAAAACTTCTCTGCAAGATTGTGCAAGCTCTTAAAAAATCTGTAATACTTCATCCTGTAGTACTTCACTGGCAGA
Organism: Urocolius indicus; assembly: GCA_013401255.1. Lineage (NCBI taxonomy): Eukaryota > Metazoa > Chordata > Aves > Coliiformes > Coliidae > Urocolius > Urocolius indicus. Next base: position 15,999 of record WBNH01000622.1, read on the forward strand.
ACCTACTCAGCTGGAGCAGAATGCCTGCAGCCTTTAATCTGTTAATAATAGCCTTCTTCATTTCTCAGTCCTCTGAAGAGCGTTCAGAGGCAACAGTTCACTAGTCTGCTGAATTGTTGTCTTTTGTAAAACAAAACAAGATCATCTTTTTAAAATTTATATCTAGATCTATATATATTTAATCTGGACTGATTCTGCCACTGTGATCTTAAACAACTTCCAGTCAGCTAACCCTTGCCAGCCTGTCAGAAAATGCCTTCTACACAGGGAAACACGAGTTTAACTCTCTGGCAGAAGCACTGTACTGTTTTCTTTCTTCCCCTTCCAGCGATTTCTTTGAAACTGTTTTTCTCTTTGACATTAAAAACCCAGTTGGAAAATTAATGTTGATTGAGTATTAGATTAAGATGTTGTTGGAATGGATTGCTAATACCACCAAGAGCAAGGACTGCTTGCAGGTATACCCAAGTGAAGTGTTGGGCAAGCTGTGGGCTGAGCTGTGCTGGTTCCTGGGGAGAGAAAGCCCCAGCAGGTGCATGGGTTGCACAAGGCATTCCCCAGATAACATGAAAGAATCTTGGCAAAACTCTGAGTGCTTAATTTCACTCTGCTTAAAGATGATACAAAGCTTTGGACTTTCAGAAAGGGGAAAGAACCTTGTGGAATCTGAAGTATTGGAGCTTGTGTGTGTGGCATGCTAATTTTTTCTCTGTTCTGAAACAACTTCCCAACTCACCACATTTTATACCTTTTTTTTTTCTTAAAAATGCCTACAAAACTACTGGCTTCCTCAAATGATGTTGTAGCTTGATCTGTTCTCAAAGAGGAAAGGATCCCATTGCACTGTTTTCTTGGTAAATGGTGACAGAGACATTAGAGGGGTTTGTCTTTTGCAATCTGTGAAAATAAAGATCTACAGAATTTGCCCCAGGTTGCAGTGAGGCCTTTAAATGAAATTAAAGGGTCTTTTACTTAACCGAAGGTGAATTTGGATAGTTTAAAGCAAATTGAAACAGTGCAGAATAGTTCCAATGCCTGAAAGAGCTGAGAAACCTGAAGTGAGGCTGGAGGTGCTGACTTGGAACTGGTGTCCTTGAGTTGGCTCCTGTGGCACACAAAGTTGTCAAACAGCTGGAAGTTAATTATTCACTGCAAAAAACTTTGCCAGGGCCTCACAAGAGTTGGAAAAACGTACATGGTGTTGGTCAGTGTTACCTCAGAGTATTGCACAGAGAAAATGATAAATGTTTCTTAGATTGAACTAATGTTTTGTGTGGTGTTGGGTGTGGAATCGAGGTGAGTGGTAGAGAAGGGGAAAGTATGTGGAGGTGGCAAGCTCCATAACTGATATTTTTAGTAAGTTTTGAAGGCACGTGGTGCTTTGTATCAGGTACAAGTTTGTTAGACCTTAAAATGGGCTTCACGAGAAAGTAGTGTGCAATTGTAAAGCTGCCATTGTAGCCAGCAGTCTGAGTCATTTTGGTTTTCTTGGTTATGAAACTCAAGTGCTAGGGCTCCAGTCCTTCATTTGCATGGGGGAGGATGGAAGACCCAAAAATAGGCAAGTCTGAAAATCCTCCCTCTTGTGAGAGTCAGCTTGCAGCTTTGCTCACCCTGAGCATACCATGACAGCTTTTCCAAGCTGCTTCTGTGGGAAGAGGGTTTATGATGACAGCCATGTAAGATACAGAGACCATGGAGGCATCAATGCTGAGCTCTAGCAGGGATCTGCAATGCAAATGTTGCCTTGAGGTGTGCTGTGGAGTCCCACCATACTTAGCAATGGCATATAGGGGTCTGCTTGTCTGGGACTTCGATGCAGTGGCTCAAAATGGTTCTGGTTATCCTGTACATTGTGTATGCTTAATCTGAATCAGTTAAGCAATATGTTGCCATACTTTGTTTTGAAGCAGGGGGTTTAGTTGACCCCAAGATCTAAATCTTGCCTTGATGGGCTTCAGTGCATGAACAGCATGTCATTTTTTAGCTAAAAACACCTGCTATGAAGACATTAAGTTACATTGCAGCCTGCTAAATATTGTGAGCTGACTCTTCTCCAGGCCCTACAATATGCCTAGTTCAGAATAAACTTACCTGTAGCACACCCCAAAGTAGCACTGCATGACAATAACTCCTGCAATGAATGTGAAGAAGCAGGTGTCGACTGTGCAACGTGGGCACCTCTTGCACATTGCATTTGTCCAGCAAACTGGTGAACCTGTAACTTTTGTGTTTACAGGAAGCAGAAGTGTAAAAGCAGAACAAGTGAAGTCTTTGCAGGGCAGTTTAATGTAGGTATTTATATTGGCATAAACAGATGCAATTCTACTCTGTATCTAAGTAAACCTGATACAGGAAGGTAAGACTTTGATCCCACCCCTGCACTCTCTGTGTGTGCCAAATATGCTTGTGTCCCAGCTCTTCCTCTGCCCCAACAAGTTCCTGTGCTTCATTTTTGCCAACCATGTTGCAAAACAAGCATCCTTTGGATTTTGACCAGCATGTTGCCTTATTATTTGGGAGGTAGCTTCTGCAAAGCTCCAGATCTATAGAGACTGATTGTATTTGTCTAAAGACTTGAATAACTTTCCCTCTCCAGTTTCATAGGAGATGGGAAACGAGAGAGGCTGGGAAATGTTTAACTAAACAGATCTTACTTGTTTAGCAATGAGCCCATCAAACGGGCAGCAGCTTAATCTCACCTTCTTGTATTCCTTTAAAACTGTTACAGAAAGCTTTGCCTCAACCACAAAAGCTGATGCCTAGGCAAGGAACTCGGGTTTCTGTGAGGTTTTTGCCATGCACAACTAATTGCCTTTCCTCTCATTTGCTGGAGTCTAGGATAGTGAAAGCACTGTCAAGAGACACTGTCTATGTTGGTGGTTTCCAGGCCACAGTAATGTGTTTCAGTACCTGTCAGGATGAGACCCGTCTGGTAGCTCAGGAAGCGTTGGGTGGGGGTGATCCTAGCTGATTTTATTCTAGAAGCACAGCAGTAGTCCTAAACATGGATTCTGGGCTTCAGGATAATATGGCATCATTGAAACTCCTCTGGGCAGATGAAAGAGGCTCTGTTTTCAGCCACACAAAGGTGATGCCCCCATTGCAGGCCCTGTGTGATGGTGCCAGAGCCTTGTTTAGTTCCTGTCCAAAAGGAGTTTCTGAAGTGACTGAACTCCTGTGCTCCTGATGGCCAGAAATTAGGTGCAGTTTCTGGATTCATTTGCCCTGTTGTTGGCACAAAGCATTTGGTTCACTTCATGTGAAGTCAGGTTAGCCCACCTGTAATTGCTTTTAGAAAGGAATTGTGGGTCCTAAGACTTTGTATCACAAACAATTGAAGGTGGATTCTGAAAGACATCAGTGGAGGTTTGCTTCAAGGGGGAGTGTGGTGCAAGTGCTGATGGGCATGGCCACTCCCTCACTCCTGCCCTTGTTGCTTTGGTGTCAAAGCTGCCAGCTGACCACTCGCATGTGTTTATCTGAAGCAGAGCTGAAATGGTGAATGAAATCTTTGGGGGAAAAGATTGACTAGCCTGAAACTGAAACCAAAGATAAAAGGGTAAAACTCATTCACAACTGGTGGTTCTGAAGTGGTTTTGCAGGCTGATGGTGACATTTCACTACCAGGAATCCCCTGTGCTCCAACTTGTATTGCACATAACCACAAGCTGTATTTGACTGGTGAGACCTGCAGGAGCAAAGAGGAGTAAAGGCAGAGCAATTGGCTTCATGCTTCTTATTTTCTTCATATCACAGCCTGCTCTTCCACACTTTCTTCCATGCTTATGAAAGCAAGTCTTGGCTTCCAATTTGACTCATGCTTAATTCTTTACTTGCTCCTAACAGCTGTTTCCAGCTCGTTTTGTAAGTGATCTAGGCCTTGATTCATCATAATGAACAGTAGTTACAGCCTGGCTGATCTTTTTTCCCCCCACCTCTCTGCTTCTCTATGTGATGTGCTTCTCATTACAAGGAGCTTTCTGAATACAACGTGAGTTCAGTGATGCTGAGGAATTGCTAGACACCATGCTTAGCCATGTTGGATCAAAGGCACTGTATGCACAACCTGGAAAATTAAAGTGCTTTCTCAAATGAGAATGTCTGTGGTTTAACACCCAATTCTAGTTTTTGGCTAACTGGAAGTTGGATAAGGTTTCTCTTAATGGGGGGGAAAAAAACCCCCAGATCTCCTCATTGAAAAGTGTTTGTCTGAGAGGTTAACTAAAAATAGCACTTCTGAAAAAGCCTTTGCTCTTTCACCATGCAATATCTATTAGGAATGTTGTGCAGCTGATGGTTTGCTGCAGTGAGGCTCCTGAGCAGCTAGTATTTGAAGCCACTTTTCTTGTATTTAGCTTAGAAGCCAGTGACAGTTTACTTGTCTCCCTTTCTCCTTTTTTTTAAATTGTTTCTTTTTTTAGGAGATTCCGTTACATGGGAACTGCCTGAAGTTCTGTAAATAGTGTATGAAACATCCTCAGGCACTGGCTTGTCACTGAAATGAAAGCAGCTTTGTTTGTTCTGTGCTTAGTGACCAGAGATGCTTGAAATTTCTCCCTGCTATAAAATTTTTGGTTCCTCCGATGGTTTGTCATGATGTTCAACTGAGTAAATGCAATCTGTTGTTAAAATCTGACTGGAGTTTGCCATTTGCCACCAACTGTTTAAAAGCCAAGCACACCTCAGTATATACTTCCTTCTGATTTTGCATTAGAAATCCCCAACAATATTTATAGTTCATAACCAAATTTCACTCAAACATTTCTCATTTGCCTCTGAAGAATACAGAAGCAAAGGCTGATCTATTACTCAGTGTCTGAGGAAGTACTGAACAGTTAAGGAGCAGCAGCAGAGTAGGGAGAGAGTCAGAGCCAGTGTAGGAAGGGTCACCAAGCCACCAGCTGTGTGCCCGGCACCTCTGAGCTCCTGGGCATTCCACAGTCCCTACTGACCTCACTCTGGACAGGACTGATCTTTACTTTCATGCAGTTGAAAGGCACATGAAAATGTAAATGGCCCATGTGCTGGGTCTGAAATGATGAGCATGTGTGTCCTCTATGGGAGTGAGGAGTGCTCTGGAGAGAAGAACTTCTAAGCATGGTTCCCATCTGCACCTCCCAGGGAATCAGCCAGAGCTGTGAGTGCCACAGGCCCATGGGGATGACACAGTCCATGAGCTCAAGTTGAATCTGCAAATGCTCTTTAGAGACTTTCCAGTGTGTTCTGTAGCACTTGAACTGGGATGTTTAAGACAAAGGCTTTTATATAACACCTTGGTACTGAGCAGAGATTCCTCTTTTCTCCTTTGCAGGTGCTGAAAACATCGTTGCAATTATGATTGGCAACCTGAAAGGCATGGAGATCTTACACCGCATCGAGAGCGGCCTGAGAGTGACCATGGTCATTGAAGTGGGGAAAAAACATGGTCCTTGGATGAGTCAATACTCTGTCTTCTTCATCACCATGTCGTTTTTCATTGTCATAGCAGCATCCATGGGCTACTTTATTTTTTATTCTGTTCAGAGACAGAGGATTGCAAGGGCCCAGTCCAACAGTCAGGTGAGTTTGTGTGTGTCCTTGCTTTTTCTCATACCCCTTACCTCTGTGCTGTGGATTTTGAGGGCAAAATACTGGTTGAGCACCAAAATGACTGAATTTGTTCTTTCCACAGGAAGGAGACAGTACAATCTTTAAAATGCTAAGAGATATATCTTTAACCAGCTTAAAACTTTCCAAAGAACAGCATATAGACTATCTGGAGAAAAGCAACCAAATTGTGTCTAGTTTACTCCCTGAACTGCGATGCAGCCATAATGCTGCTGTATTGCAGGCAGTGAGAGAGCTGGACTGCTCTCAGCTGCCCCTCACACCTCCCACGTGGCACTGCCTGTGTGCTGGCTGTCATGGGAGAGGCAGCTGCAGATGTGGCTGCAAAATGGTCCATGACTTTGGCTGCCTTTCCATAGAGCTAAAGGTGGGAAGCTGCTCCTTGTTGAAAGCTGCTTTCTGACTGAAAGCTTTCTGAGGACTGCAGTGACAGCCTCAATGAGGAGCTGAACGAAAGCACTGTGAAGCTGTCCTTTATAAACCCCAGGCAGGGAGATGTTAAGGATTTAAGCTTCCAAGAACTCTTCTGTGCAATAATCTAATCAGCTGATAGGACTGATGCCTCCAGCTCTGTTTTCAGTAGGATCAAACCTGCCTTATAGGTGCTGCTTCAGGGCTTAAGCAAAAGCATGAAAAGTGACAATCAGTGTGGGAACAGGATGTGAGTGTCTCCAGATGCTGATACTTACTTCAGCCTTACCTTTACCAGTGGTCTCCTTTGCAAGACAGTTGTATTTGCAGTGCTGCTTGCAAGAGCTACCTGAGCTGTTGGCAGGCAGAGACACTAGCTAGGATGAACACCAGCAGTATTCCAGGAGTTGAGCACAGGGTTCAAATATTGGCCAGAGTGGATTGGCCAGTGGGTTCTCTCTGGTAACCACAGAACCAAACTCGGTCAAGTTTGTGTTCTGAAGTCCTGTTGTCCAAATGTAATCTTGTGGATGATGGTCAGCTGGCTCTATCCTTACTGAGGCTGGAGAGCACTAAGCTGGACTATTATTAATAGACTATATTGTCTAAGCTGTATTTGTCTCAGCTTCTGGACCGGGCCTTCTCCAAGTGTTTTGCTTTAGCTTGTTTGTGTGTTGTGGTGTTATGCCACACATGGAGGTGACATGAGGATGCAATCAGGGAATAAGGATATGGTAAGGGAGCAATTGGAAAAGCAGCAATTGGAAGTTGTCATCTGCCTGTGAGATGTAGCATTGCCACTCCTGCATGTCACCTGCAGTTCTCTGTAGTACCTTTCATGAGGGATGGCATGGAGTTCTGTAACTTGCTGCTGTCCTCTTGATGACATCTGCAGACAGAGATGAACACTGTCAGGGGCTGATGGATTCACTCTTTCAATCCCTGCCATCTACCCCAGTATGAGAACTGTATTCAGTGCTAAAGAAGCCTGGAAAAACTAAGCACCTTAGAAGCCGGTCTACAAAAGACACTGTTTATCAAACCACATGAATGTTTTTTCTTCCTTTGAAGGTTTTTAACAGAACAGTTGTGGGAGTCCAGCTCTATTCTGAGTTATCGGGCTTTCAGCAAGCAGCAAATGTTGCTAATGCCTCAGTGGGAGATGGTACTGGGAAAATCCAGTCTGCTTGGCTGGCACCTGCACAAACTATTTCTATCTTGGGCTCTGTGTGCACAAAGAGTTTACAGTAAATTGAAAAATAACATTGATAAATGACATGCCAGTTCCACGTGATTTCAGGTGAACTTAAGAAGCCTTAAAAAGTGCTTTATAAAATATAAGAATAGAAGAAAGCTCTGCTATCAGGGGGTAAAGATGTACTGTTTTGTAAAAATGAAACTCAAGACAATCCAAAATTGTTTTCAATTGTTTTTTACCTACCATGGCATCTAAAAACTGCCTTCACGATGATTAGATAAGCAAAGAATAACAGGAAAGTTCTTGTTAGTGAGGGCGAGCTACTAAAAGGTGATGCTACAGTGTTTCCTGTTAGCCAGCTCATTGGGTTTTCACTGTATATTCAAAGTTGGAGACTTTTCACTGTGTTGGCTCAATGAAATACTGAATATTAGTCAAATAACTTATCAGCTTGCATGCTGCATGGTGAACTTTCCTGTCATCACTCAGCTCTTTGGAAAGGGCTGATTGCCTGTACTTCAGTTGGTTTTTTGGTGGAATAAAGGAGTGCATTTTATCTCCTTTATTGCACAGATGTTGAAGGGTTATGTGTTCTTTTGGGAGGTGTCTTTAGGAAGAAACGGGGAAAATTAGTAATATTTAACTGTGACAGAAGTGAATGGCTGTTCTGAATTCATCCCTTCATCCAGTGTAACTGCTCTTCAAGATACTTGTCTGCTTCTCTGAGCTTCCCAGTGGGATTATATTGGCTGTTGTGTGAGGTGTCTTTTAAAGGCTCAGTCTACTATATGAACCAAAATGAACACTTCAGAAGTGCTAGGATGAGCTAATTATGGTATGTGTTAATGATGCTCTGCAGCTTGTCTCTTATCAGTTCCAATTCCTGAATATTTGGCTTGTTCTTGCGGACTGAGCCACAGCCCCAGGAGAGATCTTGCCCTGGACCAAAAAGGGTGATGGAGTCCTACTTACTTACTTACTGAGGGGTACAACAAAAAGGGGAGAACATTTTCCAGGTGCTTTGTTTCTTCTGCAAAGGCTCTTGAAAACCTGGCTAGATGTTTCCTTTGTGCATGGGACTAGCAGTAACCTTTGCTTGAATTGGATGGCTTCCAGGTAATACCATATTGGGAATATGTTTTTCCTTTTCTTTGGGCTTGAGAAGACTCTTCAGTCTTCAGTGCTTTCTGAAGCAGTCTCTTGTGATGTAGATGATCAGGCTGTTGAGTACCTTTAAACTTCTCCATTTGCCAATACACTTTCTGTACTTTTTAGTATGACTACTTGCTTTTTCTGGTGAAGACACTTGTTCTGGATAGCTTGATCACGTATAACCCAGGTTTTCAACATGTTCTTCTCTGCAGACTTTCTTGAAGGCAGCAGCTATCTCTCTCTTGGCTTCAGAAGGAATTGCATATGAGTCAGTAATGTAAAACTACGCAAAGGGTGATGTTACCTGTGGCCTGGTTTCTAATTTCAGCTCCAGTGTTCACTTCCCTTGATTTCCTAAAGATTAGATGATGCAGCTGAGAAGCTTTGCAGGAGGGGAGTGTCTCAGCTTTCTGCAACAGCAAACTGTTTTCATGGCAGCAGTTACCTGTAGGGAAGAACTTCCTTAGCTTAGAGGAGAAAATGAGGAGTTCCTGATATCCTCAGAGCTTGCTGATCTGCATTGCTGTGCCTGCATTCACTGAGTGCCATGAAGGCTCCAGCATGCAGGAAGGAGGGAAATAAAATCAGCAGCGTTGGACTAGGAGAAGACTGAAGAGTAAACAACAGCAAACGTCATTTTCCCAGCTAGGCACCTCTCTACTTCAACATGTCAGAGCCTGTATAGGAGCCAGACCTGACCTGTTCTGTAATATCTTGATTATTTTTTTCCTTCCTCAACTTACTCAGCTGTTTTATTCTGGAGTTGCTGGGTCGGAGCCTTTAGACTTTTAATGCCATAATGCCATTTAATGTTTGCTTGAAAAACTCAGCTTCACAAAATGCTTTGACATTGCAAGCTCAGGTGTCCTGAATCTCCTGATAGGCTATTCAGTAAAAAGTTTCCTCTTGCAATCTTTCTCCATTGCCCTGGAGGGGTGTTCTGCTGCACTGGCCAAAGTCAATGTTAAAGGTGACTTTGCCATTGGTACATTTTATGAAGAGCAGTTGAACTTGTGCTCAGGCAAAACTTAAAATACTGCCTCAGTAAATTATTAATGATACAGCCAGTTGGGTCCTGCCTAATATGCTTGAGATGTGTAGATTAGATATGGTGTGAGGGAGTACATTCCTGGGAAGTTTAGTTTTCAATTAATAACAAGTAGTGGTGACAGATAGTTCTGGCTGTGCATGAGAAGGGCCATTATTGTTGTGCTACTGCTCTGTTGATGTTATCACGTTTGCAGCTGAAAGTTTTAAAGGCCTCAGTATTTACTGAGATGAGTATGTGGCTGCCTCTCTATGGCCTCTGTCAAACCTTGACAATGGGAACATCATTCTAGGGTTAATCTTAGTGACATACAGAAACACATCTTGATGCCTTCAGCAGAACTTTACAGGCTTCAAAGAAAACTTGACTTTTTCCTTAAAAATACATCTGAAAACTTGTTTGTGTCCTTCATCTTTGAATCACGGAATCGTAGAATGGTTTCCTCTTGTTCTCTTGCTTGTCACTAGGGAGAACAGACTGACCCCTGCCTCGCTGCAGCTTCCTTTCAGGTAGTTGTAGAGAGTGAGAAGGTCTCCCCTGAGCCGCCTTTTCTCCAGGCTAAACAGCCCCAGATCCCACAGCCCTTCATCATATGAGATGTGCTCCAAATCCTTTCCTAGCTTGGTAACTAGCTTTGGATTGTTTATGTCTCTTCCTTGATAGCTGTTAACAGCTATCAACTACTAAATTTCTAAAAGTGTGCACATTGATGCTGTATGGTAGGACCCCAAAACAACACTGATATACAAATAGGTCCTTTTGCACCAAAGCTGTTTGACAGGGTCCCAACAGACCATATACTGCCACTAACTGTTTCAGCACAGGGAATCTTACAAAGGCTTGAATTACCAATTCTTGCTGAGTCTGTGGGGTGCCAGCAGTGGCCCTCTGCCCACTCGTTCCTTCTGCACCAGCACTTGACTTTCATCCCATAAAAGGTTGTTATAACTGATCTAAAATGCCTAAGGAGAAGTAATGGTGGAAAGCTAAGAGTGTGGAGTTCCTGCATGGAGAAGCTGAACTGGGAAGAGGATTTTTGGTTAGGTACAAAACTTCAGTCTTCTCTGTCCCCAAGTACTATGTTGGGATGGCACCGCCAGAGCTGCCCCTGTGTCCTGAGGCAGAAAGTGCACTGGGGAGAAGACAATCACACTCACGGTGTTGTTGGAACAACACCAACCTGTGAACTTTCAACAGAGATGTTGGCTCCTGTGCTAATTAAATGCTTTGCAGTGACAGCTGGACAGCAACAGTTGCCAGACAAGCTGGGCTTCTACTGTCTGCTCATCTCTGCCCTGCTATCCTGACAGCAGCAAATGACTGTATGAAGGGGAATGCTTCCTCCTCTGCTTTCATTAAAACTGCCCTGGAATTCACCTGAGGCTGGTAATCTCATTTGTTTCACACCTTGTGTCACAAGGAGTAACTGAGCAAATATTGAGCTAAAATTGCATTCTTCGCTTGAGAGGAGTGGTCAACGTGTGGAAGCTCCTGAGATGTTTCTGTCCTCTGTGAAACAGTTATGGCAGAGAATTGGTTCAGGGTGCCTTGGTGATGGTTGAGCTCACTGGTAAAAAATCTGACCTTTAATTGGGAAATGTGTGTGTGCCAGGAAGCTGTCATAAAGTGAGTAGTTTAAAACTATTGATTGTTGGACTCCATGGTGGGTTTTCTGTACCAAGTCAGTTGGAAAGCTTCAGTTTGTTTTGGCTAGATCTAATCTGACCAAGCTATTATCTTACATCTTCCAGAACCAGAAATCCTGTATTTTTTTTAAAGGTTTGGTAAAACCAGAGCATATGCAAATACCTTGCTGGCGTGTCATCCTGAGTCAAGAACCTCATCAGTACATCCCGAAACTCAGTTTCAGGTTGTCTCTAAAGAGCGTGGCCGTGCTTACTCTGCTCATTTTGATAACATCTAGGTTCTGAATCTGGTCCCTGCTGGCAGCAGGCACTTGCTAAGGATTCCTAAGCACCCCTCGAGAGAAAAAGGACTGTGTTAACCTGGACTGCTTTCTGTTACAGCGACAGCTGAGGGCAGTGACTAAGGCAGCAGTGGAACGTTTAGAGCTGCGCACCATGAAGCAAGGGGACAAGGTAGGCCTGAGCCCATCAGCTCCCAAGTGTTACAGCCCACTCTTGGCACAGAACCCCCAACACTGTCTTTAGTAGTGGTGCAGGATGTGCAAGTCCCTGTCTGCTGCAGAGATGGTTCCTCTGTCAGACCAGATCTATTTCGTCAGCTTCCCTGGTGCTTGTTTTTGTGACAAAAACTGGAGGCAGCAGTTTCTAAACCTCTCCAGAAGTGACTCAAATAACCCAGTGCTGCTTTGCAGCTGTTCTTGCCCACCACGGCATGAAACTTTCAATGGCTGCTGAAGTGTCGGCTTGGCTCTGAGTAACCCACACAGTGTGTTTCTGTGCCATTCGGTACGGGAGCAGGCTCAGCTGGCTGTAGCCAGACCCCTTTGTGTGTAGTACGTGTGCCTGTAGCTCAGAGGAAGCTCTCCAAGTCTGTTAATGCTGTGAATTCGTTTCACCCCTTCAGGAGCTGGATACTGATGGAGAGATCTGTGGTGTATGTCTTGAGCCCTTCCAGCTGAAGGAAGTCGTGCGTGTCCTGACCTGCAAGTGAGTTTCTTCCAAACTGTCCCTCAATGCAAAGTGTGGAAGTGAGCATCTTGCTGCTTGTTCCTTCTGCTGTGGGAATTGGAATTAAGCTGTGGCACAGTAAGGATTCTGCATCTCTGTCAAGGAGAGTTTTGCAGAATGAGAATGGTGGAAATAGACCCTTGGAGTGTGCCCCGATGGCCCGTGTTCATCACTTCCCCTGTGAGGGGGCTGCCACCTCTGCAGGTGTCTGAGGAACTGTTTTGTTATCACAAAAGTTGACCTGTTGAGGTGCTGTGAACAAACTTCACTGTTCTAATGCTTAATGGTTTAGACAGAACCAAAAGCAAAGAAGCTTTCAGGCATGTGTGTGTTAATGATTATTCAGTTGCCTTGTCAGGTGTACGCTAATGCGTAGTGCTGTTGTGAAATGAAGTGAGCCCTGTGAGCGCAGATGCTTTTAGACAGACTGTAGACACTTCTGGCTGATAGGGAAAGAATGAGAAGTCAGGTCTCCTGTAAACCCTGCTGATCTTGATATGAATTAGCAAACAAAGCATGACTTATTGAGTTAAAAGGGGAGTCATTTTGGAATGTAGACTTTACACATCAATTGACTGCATTATGATTTTTCTCTGAGACTACATGCTTAATGTTGGTGCCTGATCTCAACACTGAGATGGTACTTGTTGAAAGCATTTCATTGTATTCGTGACAGAAACAAGAAATCAAATGCTCCTGTGAGTCACATCAGTGGTATCTAAATATCCAGTGCCTGTGTATTTGCAGAAGGCATTCTTGTCCAGATAGTCAATCTGAAGGTGTTTATAGCAGCAAAGGTACAGAAGACCAGTATTAAGTCTGGGTACTTAAAATAGTCACACATGAAGGAAATGCCAGGCTGTATTCTAGATGTTCTGTTGGTGCAGCTGGAAGGAGATGCTGCTCCCGTGGGCTGAACTGGACAGTCCTGGTATCATCCTGGGGTGCAGGATGGGAGCATTGGCTGTGGTGATCTCTATAGTTATCTCACAGTTCTGATTACTATTGAGCAGTGCCTGTCTGCCTTGCTGTTTCTGTTCAGGCTGAAGGAAGCAGCAGATACTTTAAAGAGTCTTTTTAAATCTGTGGCCTAATTCAGAGCAACTGTGGTACAGAATGTCTTCACTGAAGCCCATGTTTGCACCTCTAATGGCTGAAGGATATTTACTTTCTTGAGTCACAGCCTGCCAAGTATCCACTTGGAATAAACAGGACATTGTGTGGCAATAGAGTTTATCTTGAGAGCTTAACTCTGTGAGATGATCTTTCTGTGCAGTTTTGCAAGTGTTCAACTCTCCATAAATATAACAATAAGGTAATCCATTCCACAAGGAATAAATTCTTACTGCTCCACTGACAGCTTTCCTGCTCTGAGCCCT
>WBNH01000623.1:0-38109 GCA_013401255.1 Urocolius indicus
ATTCTATGATTCTAAATATCCCAAACCAGTCAGGATTCCCAAGATCAGCAATACTCGCAAGAACCTACCTGTGTTGCAGAAGCACGTTTGAAACAGAAATTGACAAAGACTTTTGCTTAAATAAAAGTCTGAAATGCAAAAGGTTGTTCTAAAATTCGCAGTGGTCTCCCACTCCGAAAAACCCAGAGAAATGGGGCAAGAAGCATTACATAGAAAGGCAAAAGGTGTGTGAACAGCAGAGCTGACAGAGCTGAAAGACTCCAAAAGAGGCTCAAGGGCACATGGCATGCCAGTGTCATGGGAGAAGGTCTGGGACTGTTCTTCTCCTTCTGCAGAAGGAGAAGACCTCTTTTGCAGGTTTTTGGAGCAGTGTTTCTGTGCTAGTGTTTTCCTGTAATCCTTCCCTTCCACTGAAAGTGTGGCATAAACTTCTAATAGCTTATCAGCTGATACCACAATGTCCCCCCACTTCCATCCTTCTGTCTTGTCCCAAGACAATTTGTCTCAAATTTTAATTGAAACAAGGTGTGTCAGATAGGATGAGTTTCTATAAATAGGTGCCACAATGTCATCTTAAGAGGAATGTATGTGACCCAGTTCAAATATCAATACAAAAAAACCCAAAAAACTCAAAAAATGTTAAACACATGATCCCATTAGACACAGGAAGGTCTTCTTGTAAATTGCTTGATTCTCTGGCAGGTATCAATTTCAGTGTGATCCAGAAAATGATGACATATTTTCTGCTTTGGTGCCCAGTAAATGTGTTTTGTTAATAGTTTCTATTCATATTGCACTTGGTATTGTCATTGAATTTATTGCACAGAAAACGTGCACTCTTGGTAGATTTTCTTATTTCCCAATTTTTAAGGAGTTTAATTTATGCAATCTACTACTTGGTATGCAGAAGAGATTGTGATTGGGTTTTTAACTAAATCCTCGTTTAAAATGCGTAATTTTTCATGATATAATGTTCTAAGGTGAACAGACTATTTACCTGAGAAACCATTTAGAACATCGTAGAGGTTGTGGTGAAGGGTTTGAAACCCACGTAGGCTGTTTAAAATTCCAGTTGCGCTTATGTAACGCAATATTTAAGTCATCTGGGACACAGCCCCCCTCCCCAGAAGATTACCTGTATAAGTATCAGAGGCAGCCAGGATTCAGCTTTTGTTATTCAATATCTTCTCAACATATAATGCTCTCTCAAACAGTTGGTTACATAAGCTGAGGTTTGGCGAGGTTGTATTTTTCAGTACTTGACTCTCTGCACCACATATTTTCTCTTTTCCTTTTATTTGCCTCGCTTTCTGAGGGGTTTCATGTATCATTCTTATTGCTGAAGTTCTGCAGCAGCGTGTACATTTTGAGGAAAATGTATGTAAGAAGGGTAGATATGTTTTTACTATGAAAAATACAAAGCTAAGAGTAGCTAAAATAGGAGCCCAATATAAATCTTTTAAGCATGCTTATGCAAGTTTAAATAAATGAAACATAGACTTTTAAATGTTATCCACACTCACCGAGCTTGACACAGTATTACTGTAGTCAGCACTCAGAGCCAACTGAAGACCTGTAACACCAGTACTGTGTTTCTAGAGGTTCTAGTAAAATGAACTGCTCCTTCTGTGTTCCGTGAAGATAAAGGAAGCTTTACCCCATCCAGCAGTGCCAGTTGTTTATGTACCTGCTGCAGAACTATTCAAATGTCTTGAAGCTTGTGTTATATCTCTGTGAAAGCCAAATAGTTATGTTACATCAAAGGTATGAAACAACACATTCACCAGTCATAAATGCAGGATGCTGGCCTTAATGTTCAAAATGCTGGTGCCTTTTTTCTCCTTATTATTATTTTTTTGTTTTTTGAAGTTGACTGGTGAATTTAGATGTAACACACTAATGGAAGTTCTGAGTTTAAATATCCTAGGCAGTCTCCAGCATGAGAAGTCACAGAGCTCATATTACAAAATGAAATATAAAGTTGCCTCAAGCCACAGGCAGCTAGCAGTTTGTTTTGATAAAAGTTTTTGGGACAGGCTGACAGTTTAGTTCATTGACATTGCTATTGCTTGAATTGGCACATTAATCTTGCTATCTAGTGGATACATCTTAAAATGTGTTTCAAAATGGGTTAGCCTGGGTGCCGGAATGGACAAAAGCACAGTAAGAGGCTGTGGTGGCGGAGGAGAAAAAGAGAGGTCCTCTGCTCAAAGCACAAGATATGTTTTCTCTTCCTTGAGCATTAAACATGCATTCTTCAGTAACAAAACAAACACCAAGGACAGAAACTGCAGAAGACAGCAACGTGCCTGGCACAGACCCCCTGTTTGTTTTCCTCCCTGGTTTGAAGACTTCTCTCCAGGCACATTAAGAGGCCTCAGTTGCTTCCATCTCATTGCAGTTCTTAGGAGTGGCAAAAAGTGGGTGATAGAGGAGGCCTTTTAACTAGATGAAGCCTGAAGTTCCCAGGAACCTTGAAGATCCGCAGGCTCCTGGACCATCTCATGCCCTTTACACACTTGGAGGGCTGCACTTAGCCAGTCACACCATGACAGAAAGCAGACGTGACCCAGTCACAGAGCCAGTAAACTTGTGAAAAAATGAGGTATATGCCGTGTGGAAATAAGAGTCTTTTTGAATCTTTGAGTTGGCATTTAGATTTGAAAGCAGTAAACTGAGCCAAACTGAGACCCGTGCACACTTTTTTGCAATTAAAAACTCAGAACATACTTTCACAAGGTAGGACTTGAATAGAGTTGATGTACTGAGTAAAATACCATATAGACAAGTGTATCTGCAAGTGGAGAAGGAAGGCAGCCGAGCTACAATGTGCAGCTTTGTACAAGATACTTTCTTTTGCAAAAGGAGAGAAGATTGCTGAATTTTCTGTTTGCTCCTTTCCACATATCCATTTCATTGCCTTTTTGATTTTTTTTTCCCCAGATAGTCCTGGCCTCTGTAAGAATCTGGTTAGGGAATAGAAACCATATTGTTCAGCATGGGTGACCAGTCACACAGCACATTTGAGCCTTGAACAAAAATGCTTAGAGATATTGGTACTATTCAGCAGCTCATAGGCCAAAATTGCTTCTATTTGAAACTCTTCACTACATGGTTACAAGGAAAGGCTGTAAAAAATGTTATCCATTTGTGGATAGAAGAAGTATAAAGTACAACAATTACTCTTACTGAATACTTTAGTTACTGCACTTGGCAGTGAATTTGCTTTAACTCCAGAAGAGCATTGCAAATAAGGTCTTTAGCAGAGATGAAACCAATTGTGCAATACTGGGTTTTCTGTTCCTCATACTATGGAGTCCTGCTCCCAGTCCCATATTCACTATGCCTACCAAGAAATATATTCTATTGAGGCAGCAGAAAATTTCAGCAGCTCCTAACTGCAGAAGCCAGCATAGCAGCTAAACTATTTGAGATGAAAGCACCAGGAGACCACTGCAGTTCCAGGAGAATTTGGCTCAGGGATTGTATGGGAAGCTTTTCCACTGCCAGACCAGTAATGAAAAAGAGAGAGGGGGTGAGGCGGACACGAGCTCCAAGTTGTGAATCACCACTTGTGTTGGCCAAGGAGTCTGCAGATGGAAAGGGGAGGGAAGCAACTGCTGAAGACGAGCTCAGCAGTCTCATCTCCCCTTCTGCCTACCAGGAAGAGCTGTGTCTTTCCCTCTGAAAGACACTTTCTCATATAGCATTCATCATTATTAATAGTAGCATCTCTCTCCTGCATCCTAATCAAACGATGCTGTCACTGCAGTCAGTGTTATAGAGCGACGTCTTGACATGCTGGCCAAGTCAGCCAGTGGATTGTTTGCCTTGGGCCTGGCGGTTAGAGGTCTCCATCTAATTTTATTCAGGATAAAATGATTAACAACAATGAAGCACATGTAGGTTGTCCAGAAAAGGAAGGAATCCCTATCGTTAAGAGGGAGCTTGACTCTTGGTTTTCCATTTTCACCCAAATACATTTAAAACGTTGACTCTTCCTTCCACTGGAGCAAAATACCACAGCAAAAATATGGCAGCAAACACATTAAAGTGAGTGTTTCACCAAAATCAACAAAAGGTGAACAAATCAGCTGAGGAAGTGAAGTTTAAAATCAAAACTACGTGTAGCCCGAAGTGTCTCTCATCCCTGCATCTTTCAGCCAGCTACTTCAGAAGTGATTTCTTACTGCAGAGGACAGGTACCCCCATCCAGCTCTGCACCAGACCCAACTGTCCGGCAAGCAGAGTTGGCTGGGAATTGGCTTCTGGCCAAGTCTGCGGTGGAAACATGTCAGCCACAAAGCAGCTTCCAAAGCTGTGTCATAATTTTCCCCCTTGTTGTTACAGAAGTAAGGTTTTGCCTCTCGCTGTTGTCAGCAACTGGGCTGGTTCATCAAGAAGTGCCAGGAGGCTGCAGCAGGTACTCGCAGAATGGGCTTTTCAATCTCATTTTATTTCAGCAAGGGGGCCTGCTTTTCACCCTGTGTCCTGGTCCCTGGGGACACAACCAGGAAAAGCTGGATCCTTTGCAGCAGGAGTGACCTCATGTCACAAAAGATGGAGCCACCTGTGTCTGTGTCACAGTGCCCATGTCCAAGCCAAACAGCTGGCTTCCTGGAGTGTCCCCCTGCCAGAGGGGAGAGAGAAGCATAGTGCTTCATAGTGGGAAGCAGAGTGGGAAGATAGTGTCGCAGGGAGCACCTGGCCCGGAGACAGACCTTGCTCATGGCAGCAGAAACAGCTTGTTTCTCTGCTCGAAGGGAGATAGACACGGAAGTGGGGGGAGGGGTGGAAGGGAGGCAGTTTTTCCCCGGAAACCTATCTGGCAAATATCAAGCCCAGCATCTGTGTGTCCTGGGAAGTTCAGATAGACGTGTTGCACCGCTGATTCAGCCCCTGGCCTCCCAGCTGCTTGGCTGAGGGTGGGTTTGGCAGACAGTCCTGCGAGAGCCTATTGCAAAAAGTTAGAAAGTTATTTTCTCAGCTCTTCCCCTTTTCCCACTCCCGGCCGAGGACACCAAACCCCTTGTTCCTTTCTCAAAAATTAACTAAAGCTTTGCTCCATTAAAACTTGGCCACCAAAGGAGAAAAAAAAAACAAAAAACAAAAAACCAAAGCAGCATAAGAATATAATGATTGATATAGTAATGTGGATTTTCTCTGTAGAATTATGTTGTAGATTTGATGTCAGTCACTTTTCTTTCCTTTTTTTTCCCTGTATTTCGCCCTCTTAGCAGTGCACACACATTTTCTGTTATGGTGAGGTTTCCATCACTGCAGTTTTAGGCAACTTCAGTCACAGCTGGGCTGGGACAAGAGGGAGAGGGAGGGAAGAGGAACGACATGCTCAGTACTTAACATGTTTAATTCAGCATATAGGTGGTGATAGACAGTGCTAAGGCATGCTGAAGAAAATGTGAAAGCCTTTTTTTGTAGATCACCACTATGGCATTTGCAAAATAGTGGCTTTAATGAGCTGTGCTGGCTTTGGGTGGAAGGGAGAAGGTTTTGCAGTACTTCTGACTCCCCTCTGTTCACTCAGCCCGACTACCTGCAGCATAACTTTTTTTCAAGGTGTATGAATAGAGATGTTACCTCCTTTCTCCAAAATGCAGTAGCTGGCTGATTGCTTTTTTAGCGTGAGCATTCAGAAAAACATTCTTAAACCACAGTGTCTCCAGAGGTTTGTGGTGAGAAAACAATGTTAATTTGCCCAGTCTAGAAGCAGAAAGATGGAAAAAAAGAGAAAAATACACATGGAATTCGTGTCCTTGTTGTAGACAAGTGTCATAAATGGCTGTAACGGTTTTTTTTTCTCTTGTTTAGAGAGCAATGCAGTATTGGTGCCACAACACTTGTGCACAGCACAGTACGATCAACCTATTTTCACTTTTTTAATGAGCAGTGATTCTAATTACTGTAGATACTACATTAGGTGTGCACCCATGCTTTACTGCGTTTTCCCAAGGGGCGTGTGTCACACCAGCTTCCAGAAAAGTTCAGGATAGCTGCCTATGTCACGGAAAAATAAGATGATTAACAGAGGATGTAGGAAGCCAAAGTAAATACTAGACATGTGTCAAGTAGTTAAGGTGCTGTAGATTAGTGTGTATGAAGGGATGTGTAAATCTGAGCATTTGACGTGATTGCTTTTGCATCAAAAGGGAAGTCATTGTGTTGCAACAGTTTTAGTTGAAGGTCCCTGCTTGTGTTGGAGCTGTTTCAATGTCTCACTCAAATATCATGAAGAGTTGTGATGGCATTCAGATCTTTCCTGCCTTGCAAATGTGGGAGGATGAGTAACGAGAGAGAAAAAGTGAAACTTTAAAAAGCATGCCCGCTGGCAAACAGTGCTGGTGTGCACACATGGCACCACATTCTGACACTGTGGTCACAAAAAATCTCCCCCCATGAAAGGTACAGCTGTGAGTAGCTAAGTAACAGGACCATCTAAGAAGCAGGAAGAGCACTTTGCAAGCCTTTGAGTCTTGCCTCTGAGGTGCTCTAACCCCTTTTTGTGTTGCTGATGCACACAGCTGCAACAAACATACTGCAGACAAAGCAGCAGGTGAAAAGCTGCCGTTTATTTAATCAGTCACCATCCAGTTTACTTGGTTATGCAGAAAGTATTAATTTTCATATTCTTATCCTGTCACTTAAACACAAATGTTTTACAGCACAAACCCCATCATTACCTGTACATATTACCAAAAAAAAACCCAAAACAAACAAACAAACCTGTTTAGTTCTTTTTTTCACAGTAATCTTTTAGACTCTTGCTAAGAGGTGGGTCCAACTTGTGGTTAAATCCTGCAGACCATAGTCTTGCTATCGCAGAATTTTCCAAAGATTAAAATGCAGATGACTGGATTTCTCAAAACCCCACAAAACTTCAAAAACATCAGAACCATTGCACTCTTCCCCATATATCTGAGATGACCATAAACTGCTTGAATGTCCTGGTAAGATTTCCTGTAGTAGACAATCTGTTGAACAGCTCTTAGTGGCTTATTAGCAATTTTAGGTCTTATATTTTAGAATCAAAAGCAAAATTTATCCCTTAACTTTTGCTTGACCATGATTAATTATTTATAAGATGCACTTCTATGTGTATGTAGCTGCAATAGTTTTTCCAGTTGTGTTGTTTTTATAACAGAGTACCACTTAATATGCGTGTCAGGGGAGGGGAGAGTTCTATACAGAGATGCGTATAAAGTCTGAGCCAAGAAAAACAGAGATCTCCCAGTAAACCCTGTCACTCCTGTGACAGCAAGTACTGTGCCACCCCCAGCACTGCTTCCTGCAGGGGGATCTGAGGCCAAGGCCCAGAAGTCGGTGCCTGTCCTAGATGTGGGCTCCTCCAGATAAGAATTTGTATTAGCTGAAGCAAAGTACCCAGAGATAAGCCTGAGGTGCTCGCACACTTTAAATGCCTGGCAAAAATCTTTCCAATGCATATATTTACCTTAAGGGTTTGTACTTATATTTACACTGAGGGTTTGCAGATGGAGTTACAGTGTGATAAGTATCCCTAATCTAGACAAGCTGGCAAGAAACAGGAGTGCCTGTGTGCCTCTTGAGTGAAATCTGGAAGGTCTTAGTGTGTGTATGTGTCTTTTTCATTTACTGAAGTTGTTTTAAGTTTGTCAAGTGGCAAGTGTGAGCCTTGGGTTGCCATACAGTTCAAGAAACAGAAATATGCCAGCTGATGGAAAATGCTTTATGTATTAAGATAGAGGCTGGCTCCATGGCTAGCCATATTGTAATTTTCTGGTGAACTCATTGCCTTTCAAGCTTTGCTTCAACGGCATTTCTGACAGAAGGGCTGCTGTAGAGGATCCCTCTGGCTTTGACCCACCCTGACATTTTGGCATCACGGGCCACTAGCTTTCCTCTTGCAGTCTCAGCTTTTCCACTTTGGATTTATTCTTCTTCTAGTGCTTCTTTTCAGTTTACAGTAAGCAATTTCTGCAGATCTGCAGGTGAATTCTACTGATTTTATATAAACACCTTCCTTTGATTAACTTGGTCATCTATTTTGCAGTCCTCATTTTTAAGATGAATATCACAGAGCTGTTGTGGTTCGAGGGGTTTTGGTTGGTTGTTGGGTTTTTTTTGGAGCAGGGAGGAGAAGTGGGAGGTGGAGAGAATCACATCTCCCAGGGAAGGTGCTGTTACTAATCATGCCTTAGAGATTATTTTTTAGTGGCTCACATATAGTTACTGCTTGATTAAACTTGTACGTGCTATTTAGGACAAAATAAAGCCTCTCCTTATGTATGAACCAAAGCCCAAGCTCTTTTACTTCAAACAATTTTTTGGGGGATTCAGGAAACTTCATCAGTAATTCCTATGCATCCTTCAGCATAGGAATGAACCTCTTCCTGCAGAGGTCACCTTTGCAGCCCCTCCTCCCACCAAAATTTTGCCACCTATATCAATAAAGAGATGCAAAGGAGGAGTTTTAGGACACCTGTTGCTGCTGAATTCTGGTTATGTCTTTTGAGAACTGCTTAGAAATGTGTGCTGTAGGACAATTTCTAACCTTGTCCAGTGTCTTTTCCAAGTTTGGAAAGAGGTAGAGGGTAGTGCTAAATGGGTCATGAAGGTAATATAGATGTGGCCTGAAAGGCAGAAAAGTTCTGGAAGAATGATAAGAGAGATCCTGTCTGCCCTTGATTATTTTTTGCCTCCTCTAACGCTCATGCTTTCACCAATGCACACCCAGTAATGGGAGCAATACCAGGCACCTTCTGGTGACAAGAAAGGCATGCTATGTCGAAGCTGGTCAGATGACATGGGTGTTAAGTCAAAATCCACTGAGTTAAGGCTCATTTGCAAGCCTTCAGAGAGGAGCAGAACTCCAAAAGGGATCTGTAATGAGTTGAGACAGCCTATGCCCAAGCCTGCAATCCTCCCTGTCTTCACACAGCTGCTGACAGGATCCTGGATAGTTACCCAAACATCTGAAGCTCTGCCTCTGAGTATGCCCAGAGACATGTCAGCCTCAACAAAGCTGAGCAGCTCAGTGCCAGCCTCCTGTCTGTGGTCTGTCTTGCAGCAGCAGTAGCAGATGCAGCGCTCTTCCAGATCACACTCTACAAAAAACCTATTGTGGGCTGTTGCCTTCATTTGAAATATAGCCTGTGTAGGGATGCTGCTGCACTGCCACACAAGGTGAGGATGCTTTCCCCTGACCCTTTGATACAGGCTTAGTCTCCTCTTTCACCTGACAGCTTCAAAGCACCTCTCCCCTTCTCTGGAGAGTGTCTGAACTGTAGGCTGACTTGTACCAGTCAGCTTGGATAAAGATAGTAGGGATAAGTTAATGCAGCTGACAAGCTACTTCCAATTATCAGAAGCAGGTGCTGTGAGTTAATCAACTAAGCCCTGGGTGATCGATCACATGGGTGGAAGCAGCATATAAGGAAGTAGCCAGTGAAGGAAGGGTGGCTTTGAGTCAGCTCTGTTGGGTGTATTGTGTTGCATGTGCATGTCTTTGCATGTGCATTACCTTGTTTCTCTCCATCTTTGAATGAGTATAGCTTGGCTGCTACAACACTGATCTATTAGGGATGTGTAACCATTTTGCAACAGGTACAATGCCATGATCTGTAAAGTGAGGAGGGATTAACCGAGAAATAGTTAAGAGCAGTGAGCAGAACATGTATATGAAAGGTGGGAGAGCAGGATTCTGTTGCTTGTTCCAAAAGTCATCCATGTGGCTTATGTGTATTTTTTGAGAGATATAAACACATTTTGGGCAGAGAGTTACTGCCCAAAGGCTCTGAAGAGGTCTGCGTGTTCCACTGGCATTGTATACAGAAAATGTACCGGAAGAATGGCTTTTGTACCCTCAGTCTCAGTGTGACCCTTCAGCAGGACATCTCAGGGTCCACAGAGAATTTGGCTTCCAATTTATTATTATGTAAATTATAAGAATGTGAAGGCAGCTGCTGAAATAAACCATTTGCCAGGGGGGTTTCACAGTGGGCTTCAGCATGCTGTGTCCTAAAGGTTCAGAAAGTACGGGGCCAACCAGGGTACTGACATCTCGTGCTGCACTAAAAGGGTAGTAACAATTCTCAATTTACAAAGCTGGTGGCAAGGACTCACATAACACTGAAAAGGAGTTGCTGGTATTGATTTCTCAGGACTGTGATTCTTGTACAGCCTAGTACAAGAAATGAAACAAACTCTTGAAATGACAAAGAAATGACAAACTCTTGGCCGTCAACTCCATATCACCAGCTATGACATACCTTCCAGAAAGGCACAATTTGAAGTAGTGAATTATACTCTATTTATGTTCTTTATTCTAAACATAAAACAACCATAATGCTGTATGTGTGATTGCAGAGGATTAAGAATGGCCTACAGAGTGTTTTGTAAAAGATTCCTCTTCAGCATAGCCTTACAGTGCCAGGGCAATTGCTTCTGCAGTCATGCCACTTCAGTCTAAGTTCATCTCCTGTTGAAATTCGTGAGATTTCCTTTTTATTATTTTCAGACACATATACACTCCACCACACCCCCACCCCCAGTACTGCCTCTACTGTCCCCAGTGCAAGAACTGCTATTCAGGGACACTCCTGGGGCCTGCTGCCCTTTCCCAGGTGTTTGCAAGTGGAGGCCTGCGTTTTGGTTCAGAGCTGGAAGGCAGACTTCCACCATGGTGGGGGATGCACCTGTAGATACAGGACAGGAGGCACACACTGTAGAGCTAGCCCTCGCTGTCTCCCTAAGCAGCCACAGCCTGAGAGTTTCACACAACTAACGGCTCCAGTTGTTTGTGTGGAGTTCAGACTGGAGGGGCACTACTCTGCTTAGGTGGGGTCACTCCTTCATGCCATTCTGTGGGCACTTGGAGGTTAACAGCCTCCAGGTGATCTATGCTGGAAGATGAGAGAGGATTTGAGCCAACAGATAATTACATTAAAAGATCTTTACTTCAGACCCCTATGTGTTGTCTTGATGCATTAACCATGAAACTAATGATCTGACAGACAGTATGTGGGCAATATCTGTGCATGTGTGTTTATGGTGTCCTTTTAGAGGCATTTCCCCCCGCTCAGAGAAGCAAATCATGAGGTTTCTTGTAAGCCACTGTCCCTTGGGATATATAAATGGGATCACAGCCGAAATTCAAACATTCCCCATCACCCTTGCTTACCTAAGTGCCCAATGCCCGCCAAGCACTACCCAAGCAGACCAGGCCTGTATCTCTGCTCGTGAAGGTTTATTGCTGTACATTGATCAGATCTATACAGAGGCACTGAATGTGCTCCATTACCCATTTACTTTGATAGGATGAGGTAGGAAATGCTTTCTTCCCATGCATAGGCAGGCAGCTGTCCAAAAACCTGATGCTGAGAACTTGCTTGTAAGTGGCCCATATTGGAATAGAAGCACTCACACAAGGGGCACCTATTCTCCTTTTACACAAACTGTGATGTAGCTCTGAGATCCACTGTTAATGTGTTGTGTGTGGCTAGCAGCTTGTAATTGATTTCTGCACTTGAGAGAAGAGTAACTTTTGCACCTCATATTTAGGACACTGGGGCAGACTTCAGATAGTTATGAACCAGGGTGCAGTTTTCTGGGGTGCTATGCTGGGTGTTCCGGAGTCAAGTAACAGAACCACAGCAGTCAGCATGCAAGCAACTGATGGGAGCTCTCACCCAGAAGAGAATCACAGAATCATAGAATGGTAGGGTTGGAAGGCACCTTTAGAGGTCATCTGGTGCAACCCCCCTGCAAAAGCAGGTCCACCTAGATCAGGTCACATAGGAACGTGTCCAAGCGGGTCTTGAAGACCTCCAAGGAACATCCTGGCAAACAGGGACCACAGCCAGCCCAAAAAACATCTTACTGTCTAGTCCGCTAGCACTAGGATTTTCATGTAAAGATGATTCACTTTAGGCTAAGGTGTCAGAAAAAACAATGCTCTGTTCTAAACACACATGATCTCATAGGTCACAAACCATAAGCAATTACACAAGCACTGCTCACCAATAGTTCAAACAGTGTTTGTTAGCTGTTGTTAATATCTCTCCCAAGAGATTACTGCTGTTTCAGTCTGTAGGTTGTGATTTACAGCACTGTAATAATCTGTAAAGGTTTGTTATACTTCTTGGCTAACACAAATATCAAGAAATACTTACAGATAGCAAATGGACTTCAAGTATGTTTCTTACCTGAAAATGTTTTATTTTACTGTATATCACCCATACACTGTCTAACAGGCAAAATGTTTTGTTTTTTTATAAAAATTAGGGGACATATACTAAAATGAGAAAAATAGGAAGGGATTTCTGTGAATTCTAATATTTAGTGGTATCATCATCTTACACAGAATGAAGTGTTCAGTAACAATACAGATACCGCTTGTCTCTTCTTGTTTGAAAGAGTACTAAGTCAGGGTTTGCTTCCAAGGGCCTGACATCAAGTCTGTGAAAGTCTTGTTCCCTGAAGTGATTCAGAAAGAAAAACTATCTATCTGCTATTTTATTTCTTGAGTACATGAACCACAAACATTGTTAGAGAATGTAAGAGGCCTTAAAACCCATTGGTAAGTTTTTTACTAATAAATTATTGTAGTATTTCTTTATTCAAGATTATTTAACCCTTCAGTAAATTATTGCAATCATGCAGGGAGTTGGAGCTTTTTTTACTAACAGTGGACTTGCAAAACCTTTGTAACCTTATGCTAGTGAATTTTTACTTTGCTACACTTCCCCAGTAAAAAGCCCTGCCCTTTGCTTACCTTGAATTCCTTGTGCTTTGCTGGGGCTTGAATGTTACAGGCCTCTGGAGATCAAGGCACATCTTCATGCATGGATGGGACTCCTGTGCATATGCAAGTCCATATATAGCAACTCCATAGGGATCCAGAACCCTGTCATGGAAGAAATCAGGGAAATACAGGACCATGAAAGGCAAGGGCTCCAAAATGAGCTGTCTCTCTGAAGCTTTCCAGGACATGAGGCCAAAGTCATTCCTAGCAGAGATGACGACAGCAGAGAACAGGACTGGGGCAGGAAGTTTCCATGTGTAGTACAAATCAGCAGTGAATCATCAAGGCAAAAGCCTTGGAGCTTCAGCAACCTGCTCTCCCATCTAGTAGAGATGGGAAGGTGGAAGCAGCAGCTGCAGCTGCTGAGGGCTTTTCTCCCCTCATCACCCTCAGCATACCCTTGGAGCAGCTTCCCCATGCACCTGGCCCCTGTCCCTGCCCTGGCTGTAGCACAGCCTCCCTGCATATCCAGAGATGGGCAACAAAGCTAGTGAAGTGTCTGGAGAACAAGTCTGATTAGGAACAACTGAGGAAGCTGGGGATGTTTAGTCTGGAGGAGGCTGAGGGGAAGACAAGATCACTCTCTACAAATACCTGAGTGTAGTGAGGTGGCGGGCAATCTTTTCTCCCAAGTATTCAATGATAGGACAAGAGGATATGGCCTCAAGTTGTTCCAGGGGAGGTTTAGATTGGAGATTAGGGGCTTCTCCACTGAAAGGGTTGTTAAG
Source organism: Urocolius indicus (assembly GCA_013401255.1). NCBI lineage: Eukaryota > Metazoa > Chordata > Aves > Coliiformes > Coliidae > Urocolius > Urocolius indicus. The sequence goes on from WBNH01000623.1 coordinate 13,528, forward strand.
CATTGGAACAGAGAGGTGGTAGAGTCACCACCCCTGAGATATTTAAAAGCCATCTATATGAGGTGCTGAGGGACAAGGCTTAGTGGTGGACTTGACAGTGTGAGATTAGTGGTTGGACTCGATGGTCTTAAAGGGTCTTTTCCAACATAAATGATTCTATGATTCTTGAGCACTAGGGTTTTGGCCATACTAGGCAGTTCAGCTACGGCGCTTTTGCTGCCCTGGGCCTGACTGCTGTTGAGGGAGTTGCCTACTTTGCCCAAGCCCAGAAAGCAAGTAGAGCCACAAAAAATGCAGTAAATATAAGCTACTGCAGTCTTAAAAAGAGCAGCACAAAGGCAACCCCCTCTCACTCCACCCCTGCCAGCATTTGCTGGACCAGCAGTGTGTGGGGCGGGTAGCTGCACAGGAAAACAGGAGCTTGGCCTCTGGTGAACATCCTCCTTCTTTCTGAGGGACAGGACAGGCAAGGCAAGGAAAACATGATTTCTGCCTGCTCAAAAGACTAAGGGTAAAGCTTTGCCAATTGGACTATACCTAGCGAGTTGCTTGACAAGCTCACTTCCAAATTAGCGTCTGTGGGATTTCTGTGGAAGCTTAGCAACTGTAAGCCATGACAGGGGGAACAGAGGGGGATGACAGGGGAACATATTAATGCAAATACATGGGAGGCTGAAGCCATCCTGGTCTTGATTAAGTAATGCATTCAGGTGCTACTTCACAGATAGTAACGGTGGTACTCGGAACAAATTAGTCCTCATTATGACTGTTGTCTTTCTGCTTTACAGATGTAGCAATACTGTTTGTCAAAGTNGTTTTAGTTGGTATTGTTTTCAGTTTTTCTTCCCCAAGCCGAGCAGCCTGGTCTGTTTTGTCCTGCACCTTAAGCAGCAATTAAGCGACAGGGGGAACAGAGGGGGATGACAGTCTTCGATATTAATGCAAATACGTGGTCTTTTGTTCCCATCCTGGTCTTGATTACGTAATGCATTCAGGTGCTACTTCACAGATAGTAACGGTGGTACTCGGAACAAATTAGTCCTCATTATGACTGTTGTCTTTCTGCTTTACAGATGTAGCAATACTGTTTGTCAAAGTACATTATCCCCAAGTTTGACATGACATTTGTCCCGGCTTCCCCTTTCAAATTCCTTTCTTTAGTCCTCTTCGCAATTTCAACTTATTTACATTTACCTAGACAACATCCCATAAGTACTTTTAAATATAAATGCACTTCTCAATTTTCACATCTAAAGCTCTGTGGCACAGACAACCTCTTCACTTATCCATATTTTCTCTCACGTACAGCAAGGGATGTACCGCTCAGTTCTCTCATAGAAGGCACACCACTGAGAGCAGCAGGTCTGCGTGCTGTCCCCAAAAATAACCTAGTCGGACTGAACAAGGTTGTACACGTTGGCTGCTAGATCTTATCTGTCCTCAGCTTCCTGCTAAAAGAAATTCTTTTTGATCATTCGAAACAGAAAACTGTTGTTGATCAATGTAATGCTGAATGGTGCTGGTGGCTGACTCATCGCTCTTGGCTTGACTGCTGTACAGCCTAATGAGTAAAAGTGAGGTACTACTGACTAAGAAAAAAAGGGCCAGTAGCTAACAAAGGAAGAAAGAAGGAAGGAAAGAAAAGGCAATCCAGCAGCCATCATATGGATAGAGAGCAATGAGAGAAGAGTCACTAATGGTTTTGCCAAATATAATCTGTATTTACTTTTCTGGTGCTGATTTACTCAGTAAGACACTGAAGTTTTGAAAATGGAATGCATAAACATTGCATGATAAAAATTAGCTGAGAAGCAGCATCTTAATACAGGGAGCAGGAGTGCATGGAACAGTTCTGACGGTGAGTGAGCCTGAGTTCCTAAATGGTCTTTTACAAAGAATGTTAAAAATATCTGTGGGAGAGAACAAGCCGGTGAAATACTGTCTGCTTATATAAAGCAGAAATTACCTTACAGCAGTTCTATGTGTTTTCTTTTCATATCAATGTTAAGCTTATCTTATAAACACATCTTCAGTATTTAAAGTAAGCTAAAAACATCCATTCTAAAACTCGGATGCAAAGAGAACGTGGCTTGGATGCTTACTGGCATGAAGAGAGATATCCTGTCTTATTCTTTTTTGTTCTGTGATACAGTTGTAGCATTATCTGGTATCCAAGGCTTTGAAGGATCTATTGTAAGCATGTCAAAGACTTTCTAAACTACTTTGTTTTCATAAATATTAGATCACAAAAACTGAGGAATGAGTCCCCCAGACTTTCATTAAACAATGTGTTCCATTATTGTTTTTCCTGTTTTGGAGTTTAATTTAACTAGCATTAATAACATTCTGTGTTTTTATTCTTTCAATGAGAAGGAAAAAAACAATTCTACACAGGGTGCAGCTCAGACACTGCATGCTGCTTGTGCAGTCAGAGGGAAAAGGTGCCTTCCCTGAGATCTCCATGTCCACGACGGAGCTTGTGAGACGAGACTGCTGACCTGTGATCAGTGTCTCACCACCTTCGTGGTCTGAGCAGCCCAGGACTAGCAAGCTATGGGACAAGCCTTCCACTTGGCAGTCTTGTGCATGGGAAGAGAGCATTCCCACAGCAAGTGGTAAGTTGCCTAGCCACCTTTCTGGCTAAGAGCCTGCTGGCTCAGAGAGATAAGATAAGGCAGGTAAGTGCCATGGCTGGCAGGGTAGTTGGTGAAGTATGGGCCTGAAGGCTGTGCGGTTGGAGGCTGGGAATGGCTGAGCCTGAACTGGAGTCCAGATTAAAACTTGACAGGAGTCAATGGCTGGGACAAAGATGTGAAAGTGAGAAGACAAACAATCAGCAGCTTGTCACAAGAAATAGGACAACAAGAAAGAATGGGCAGAAAACCCTCTGCCCCATGCTCCTAGTCCTAGTTTCAGGAAATCATCACAGTCATTCTGATGTTGGAATGTACTTTTCAGGCCCCCACAGCAAATGTCCAAAATCTCCTACAGTCTCCTTCCTCTAAAGGGTGACAATGTTCAGTTGCTACTGGTTACTCTTCTTGTTGCAAAGGGCAGTGTCCTGATATAGGAAGTCTCTCCTTGCTGAAGACGACTTGGGTGTCAGAACATCACTGGGCAGTGCAATCCTGCTTTTTCTAGCTTCTTTTTTTGAAAGGGTGTTAAATCAGTACTTTTTGTAGTAATTAGCAATAATATTGTACCAACAAAGAAAGGTAGAAGAAAAGTCAGGTTGTGAAATGACTCAAAAAACTGCAAACTGTCACAATTAAGAGCTACTTAGTGACTCAATTTGATCCTGTTCTCCATATTCATTAGGATATTTTTAAAACAAATCTGAGTCCAACTTTATTGATGCTGATAGTTCTTCAATGCAAATAAATATTTGTGGGAAACTGTTCATTTCCAGAGTGCTCAGTACCATCAACAGTCCTCTCAACAGCAGCACCTGGTAGGCGTTTTGGCTTCATTTTACAGACGGGACAAACTTCTTCACAGCCAAGTGGCAAGCTCAACTGGAAAGGCAGGTTTAGAAGTTGTGATAGCTTTGGTACATTTTCCTTAATTCAAATGACTGCTTCTTCTGAGCCAGAGAAGTACATAAAATATACAAGGTTGGGGATGAAATCCTGTCTCTACAGAAATTAATGTAACTCAGACATTATGGTGCACAGACATACCCTTAAGGTCTTCGGTTATTCTGTTCACTAAACCAAATTGCTTACAAATTGGCAAACTAACAAATATCAGCATTTATCAAAATTAAATCCATATGTTCTTCAAATACATGTAATCATCAACTACTTCCAGATGTCAAAATCCGTGGACAGTTTTAAGGAACCTCAGTCACTTTCCATCATGACGCTCAAAATTAGCACTGTTCGTAAGCAAGATACAGCAATATTCAGTCTCTTCAGGAAACTATACTTGTTGCTTTCCTTAAAGCCAGGTATCCTGTAACCACATCTGAAGGGAGCATCCGAATATAGGCAAATTCTTCAGTAGTACTAAATCTTAGCTTGCTCTGGGGATCTGTGTAATTTGCCTGTAAAAGAAACAATGGCAGAGACACTGTTCAAGAAAAATCTTGCAACAAAATACTAAAAAAGTGTCTAATTACCAGACCATGAAATAGTGAGTTTCTTTTTCCAGTGACAACACTCCTGTTCTACCACAGGACCAAAAGTTTGTCATTTTTTCCTTCTCCTTGTGTCAGAAATTAAGACAATTTAACAGATCCCTACATAGTCACATTAGAAATGCATTAAATATAACAGAGGACTGAAATACTTTCCTACAAAACAGAGTGCAAAAGAAATTCCTCAACTCTCTGAACTCACCCTAGCAACTCTGAGCCTTGTGCAGTCTCTCTCAAAGCAGCTCTCCAAAGAGTCAGGCTGCTGCCAATAAATTACCCACAAAGAGGCTGAATTATGGGTGCTCTGATAGCTTTGGACTGATTTTCTCTTCCTGCATACAACTCAGCTTTTAATTTACTTTAAAGTGGTTGTTAAAGCAAGAGAGTCTCAGCTTATGGTTCTGTGACTGAACTGATAAGAAATGTGAACTGGGCGATGTGCTTTGCCTGCATTCAAGATTGCAGCCTGGCCAGCTAACCCTGGGCTGTGCTTGATCCTCTGCTATATTTGGACTCTGGGTGCCTGGGAGCGGTGCCAGTTTCCTTCCATCCTCTCCTCTTCCCTGTTGCTACAGAAACCTTGAGCTGGGATGAGCCGGGGGCAGCATGGGAGGCTGGGCTGGAAGAAGGGGGGCTTCAGGGTGCTGCCTGTCCACTATCAGCCTCCAGGACAATCACTGCCTGTTTACCATCCTATTACCAAGTGCCTGACAAGGCTCTGAATGTGTCTTCTGTACCTTTCTTTAACAGGAGGTGGTGGCAGGCTGCAAGGCACGGGCAGTTGAGACCCCTTAAGGCATTGCTACTAAAAAAGTAGAGGCCAGGAAGAGCTGGAACATACTGATGAAATGCAGAGCTCTCTATCATTTTTATGTTGGAAAAGAACTGTTGACCATAGTAACAATGCAGTTAATCATCTGGCCTGATAAGACTCAGCAGAAAGTGTTATTTGTAGCTTGTTGGTTTACAAAGAAATGTCACAAGGTTAATTAAATGTAGTCAGCTAACAGTACAGCCATCAATTCATTTTCACACAAACGGCAAAGTTAGGACATCAGGACTAAATTTATCCCTGGTGGAAACTTCATGGTTAAGGCAAGTATAAGTTTATTTTTATTTCACGCTTTAAATCTGGCCTCATGTCAGAAAAAGCTGACCAAGTAGACTGCTTTTCAAACCTGCATAACTTTTCAAACGTGTAATAAACAAGCCAAGCAGTATCTGCAATTTGTATTGCACGTCAATCTTTGCTAAAAATACTATGGCAGCTCTTCACCACTCTGACACTTGGTGTGGGGCTGCACCGTTTGCACACAGCAATGTAAGGTAACCGCTCGTTTATGCTGGGACTTCAGTCTCAAAACAAACTTTACTGCTACTTCAGCAATAATTACAATAGATTAGAAAACTGAAGGAAGGTGATCGCGCAAAGAAAAAAACCTCTGTCGTGTTTAAAAGATTAAGTCAAAGGCCACAGATACCTGCTCTTCAAATACAATAAATTAGTTATCTCAATCTGTTTCTATAGTAACAAGGCTGATCCATTTTCAGAAAAGTGAAATATAAACATTTTAAAGTCTGGCTTTTTAAAAATTTGCTTTACAATAAATTACTCTGGTTTGCATGTTAAAATATCTAAATACTCATCTTGCAAGTTTGGAAATAATAGTTTTATTTTACAGAGTAAATACAGTAGATAATAGCTTCTGAATTCTAGGCTGCCTTACAAACATAAACTGGCTGCTCTGCTTAGACCACTGATAAATTTAATTCCGTTTGTGTTACGTACAGAAAGAGAAGAGGATCAGGAGAGAATTCAATTGTGGCATTTAATACAACTGCAGGTATACTGATTAGAGTGTTTTAATACGGTCCTCTTTTTGTACCTGTTAGACCATTGAACTCTCTAATGCTAAGGAATTTATTTTACCTTTTTTTTTTCCTCTATGAGGAATCCACCATTCCCATGGAAAACAAATTCTTGCACAAATGGTTTCAGATTTTACACAAAAAATACAGCAGCATTTTCCTTATACTGGATTTCTAAAATATTCTATTATCCCACATTTCTTCCCACTAGGAAATGATCTTGAAAATATATTTAATGCTCCTTAGAAACATTTTTAGCTTGGTAGATCAAAGGACACGCTGTCTCACTTATCTTAATAAAAAAAGATTTTTTTAAAACATGGTATTTTTATCATAGTCTGCAGAAACCTTGCAGGCCAGGTAAAACAGGAAACTTGACTCAGGATGCAATTAGAAGATGGAGAATTAAGGGAAAAAAAAAAGTGGAAAGACAAAAAAAGAACAAAAGCAGCACTGAATGGATTTACATGTAAAGAAAGGTATTTATACTGAGCTAGAATAGTTGAAGTACATAAATTACTGATGGAAAGGAGGAGCTCCAAAGGAAAACCGAGGCACAGAGTGCCTAGTTTTGGTAGCGGTGGGCTCCAAGGGTGGCTTTAAACAAAGATCTGCCAGAAGCTTCCCTTGCAGCTGACAGGGCTAGGGCCAGTCAATTCTAAGATGGACCCACAGCTGACCCGGGCCTGGCCAATTAGTGATGGAGGTAACGCCTCGGTGAATAACGTATTTGAGAAGGGGAAGAAGTTGCTGCGCAGTTGCTGAACTGCAGCAGCAACAGGGAGTGAGAATGTGAAAAGATCTCCACAGACAATAAGGTCCATGGAGAAGGAGGGGGAGGAGGGTGCTTAGGCCCTGGAAGAAAGACTCCTCTGTGACCTGTGATGAGGACCATGGTGAGGCAGCTGTGCCTCTGCAGCCCATGGAGGCCACTGGGGAGCAGAGATCCACTTGCAGCCCATGGAGGACCACAGGCCAGAGCAGGTGGAGGCCTGAAGGAGACTGTGACTCCGTGGGAAACTTATGTTGGAGCAAGTTCCTGGAAGGACTTGGGAGTCCGTGGGGAGAGAGGAGCCCGTGCCAGAGCAGGTTTGCTGTCAGGACTTGTGATGCTGTGAGGGACTTGGGCTGGAACAGTCTGTCCCTGAAGGACTGTTCTGCTGGTGGATGACCTACATTGGGGCACGTTGTGAGGAGCTGCCCCCATGGCAGGAGAAGTTCGTGAGGAACTGTTGCCCATTGGAAGGACCCATGCTGGAGCACTTTGTGAGGGACTGTCTCCCATGAGGAGGGACCCCACAGTGTAGCAGTGGGACGTGTGATGAGGCCTCACCCTGAGAAGCAGCAGCAGCAAAATCCATCTGTAATGAACTGACTGCAACTTCCATCCCCCACCCCTTTGCCACTGGAGGGGAAGGAAGAAGAGTCCTGGAGGAGCGAGGGATGGCAGGAGGTATTTTAAGATTTGGTTTTATTTCTCATGTCCCTGTTCTTATAGTTTATTAATAAATCAAACCATTTCTCCACAAGCTGAGTCTGTTTTGCTTGTGACGCTAACTGCTGAGTGATCTCTCCATCCTTATTTCGACTTACAAACCTCTTGTTATATTTCTCTCTCCCCTGTGCAGTTTAGGGAGGGAGTCATATTATGACTTGGTGGGCATGTGGCACCCAGTCAGGGCTAAATCACCACAAAAGGCCAGTGCTGGAAAGCATTATTTTGTTCCTTGGAGGTGGAGCATTGAAAGGGACTTATGCCTTCTGCTCCACATAAGCCTCTCACAGGTCAGAAATGTTGCAGAAACTCTAATAACACCTGGTGTGAATGCTGCTAATACTTCCAAAGCAACAATAAAGGCAGAGCACAGGAAACAGATGAACACCATTAAGTTGACCCAGTATAGAACTTTTGTTCTTTTGGTGAAATCTACTCACTCTTATTTCACATATCGACCTATTCCCCCTTCCTCCATCCACGTCTTTGTATACAGAGTATGGGTACTTATGCAAAGTTTCTTGTCTGAAAACAAGTTGCTATTATATCAAAGCAATACTCTTACAAATATGAGACTGTAAGCCTGCCTGCCTGGCTGGAGCAGCTTCTTCCATTTGCTGTCTGCCAGTTCACCTGCAAGAGAGATGTGCTTTCCTATTCCCTCTTGAACACCAAGGGTTACCAGCCTCAATCTGAGCAACCTACTCAATTCCTAAATCATGCTCAAAGGCACAGGCTGGAAACATGCCACCTCCTAGGTTCCTTATTTAAATGTGTTACTTGAAAAATAAAAAAGTCAAAGAAAACATATGCTGCCAAATCAAGAACTCACATGTTAGGATGTGCAGGATTACAGTTGCCGCTAGAGCTATTCTTTGATGCCCTACATATGAGTATCCACCATAAGACAGGTCCTAACTAAGTGCTCACCCATTTTTTTTTCCCGGGGGGTGTTTCCCCTAATTCAATGTACAGAATACAAGGTGTTGTCCTCACCTGCATCAACATAAAAACTGTGTACATTTACAGGCATCTCTGTGACATGGTATTAGGCCTGTGAGGTGGGCTAGTGCCCTGTGGATGACAAACAGATTAAACTGGAAATTCCAGAAATTCCGTCTAATGCTATTTCATGTTATGAAGTTTTGATTATTGTGGCTACTTAGAGAAACCATTACTTAACTCTTTTTACAGCCCAAAATACAATATTCTCATTCATTTCAACTGTAATAAATGCACAGGCTTCTGCAAAGGGGCTGAAGGTGAAAAGTGAAAAGATACACTGTTACTAACACCTGGTTTGTTTTAAGTAAAATTATTCATGTCACATAGGAACAGTGTCAGCAGCAGATACAAAATTTCTGTTGGACAGAATTCAATGACTTTACTCCTATTTTGTGCCAACAGAATCTCTGGGGAATGCAGGTGCCAAATTGAAACAACCAAGACTTTTCTGAGCATGTGCAAACTGTATCTAAGACAAATGTGGGGTGTTTTTTTTTCTCCTTTACTTTTTCCTTTTTCTTTAACAAAACTATGTGAAAGAGCCCATCTGTGACACCCAGGCTACACATCTGCCAAACTCTTAAGTTCCAGCTCTGAAGCAAGGGGGTATTTGAAATTCTCCAAAGTCTGTGCCAAGTGTCTATCTCAGGCTGATTTGTTTGAGGGAAAGTTTGAGAGCAGCGATAACAAGTTGTTGGGGTTTTTTTTTAACCTGAGCCAATCAATGTAACTGCCTAATTTCATTCTTGGAAATTGCTAAGCCATCTTTTTAAAACTTTCTCTAAAATATATAATGGAATAAATCAGCCTCAGGCAAACACTCAGCATGGAAAGGTTCATCTGTGTGGTTAAGGCTTGGCAAAGCTAGCAGTTATGGAGACAAGAGGGCTACCAGCTTTCACTGTCACAGTCTAAAGAATTAGAAACAATGGGGATCGATGGCAGACTTTTCCCCAGACAGCTGGTGAAGTGGTGTGTTCTGTCTGGTAGGACAAAGTATTTAATCTGTTCTGACATCTATTAACAACCTAAGGATTTTTTGATGCATTTGTGTGCATTTGGGGTTTGGCCCTAAATCACTGGACAACTGTTAAGCACAAGGTGGAAGAGGAACCTCAGCAAGTACATCTTTTACAAAAGTATGCACCAGCTTTATTTTATTGTGGGAACTGAGATGCCAATTTTGAAGAGAAAAATTAAACACTTACCACAAGCCCTGAAATATCTGAATATTTCTTGGCAGGCTTAAAGGAAGGAGGAGCATCAATATTAAAATCTAGAGAGAAACAAAGGGTGTGTGAAAATAAACAAAATGGTGAATGAAAATGTTCAGTGTGTTGTATACTATTTTCAAAACTTAACTGCAAAACACATATAGTCAACAATACTTCTTTACAATCCTGCCTTTACTTTCTGAAGTCTCTAGCAATACTGAGGCAAAGAAATATGAAGCAGAAATACCTCTGAAAACATTTAGCCTGTTAGCAGTGTAAATAACAGCCTGGTATTGCTCACCTCTGTAACACCAGTTCAGTAAGCAGAACTGCCTCCTCCCCCGAAAGGAAAAGTAGGAGAGGTATTTGAAACGTGTGGATTTCTTCCAAGTCTTAACGAATTGCCTTGCAGTCAGTTATTTGTAAAGAATAGCCATTATCAGATACAGGCTGTATGTTAAAACCATGAAACATTGCTCAAGATTGCAGCTCTGAAATGCTGTAATCCAGAAAAGCAAAGTAATCTTTTAAATCGGTTAAATCTTTAAGCATGTACCACTTTAAGCCCAGTCAATGACCTAGAAAATTGTTTGCATGCTTAAATGAAATGATGGAAATTGCTGTTCTTTGTTGCCCTTTAGATAGCAACTCTCATTCATAAACATTTTCAAGGTACAGTTGGCATGTTACAGTAGTTAAATCCCCAATTTTGGATGTTTACAAAAATATCTAGTACCTGACTCATTCCTTTCCTCCTTCCTAATCTCCCTTGCACCTCATTCAGATTCTATGATCAATTCAAATGCTATGTCCATATCAAATTTCTAACTCATCATCTCCACCTCATAATTCTAAAGTCTGTAATGCCCCAGACAGCTGGCTTTAAACATGCAACTGAATTTCTTTTCCCACCTTCTCAAAAAAAAACCAAAAAAGAAAATCCTGTAAATTCACAGTTGCAAACAGAACGCAATAGAAATAGCAACATCAGCAGACTGTCAGTTACGATAGCCAGGAACACACAGTAGTCTGCATTTTTCTGTAACAGTTGTGTCTAAAACACTTCAAAAAATGGCAAGCTATTTTTGGACAAAGCACTGAGTCTGACAAAAAATATCTGCATATGCTCGGTTCTGAAATGCCTCCACTTGCTTAAGGAGAATCTGAGGACCAAATTCTGCCTCCAGCCACATTCAACAGTATCCCCTACTTTACAAGTAGACTTGATGTATATCTAGATTAAGGCTACTGCTGTAACTTTGCTCCTGTGCACCAGCTAGCATTGCTAATCAGGACTGCTAATAGTGTAGCTTCAGCTGTGCTGAAATAAATAGGGGATGTAGGATTTAAATCTGCCAGGAATCTAGGATAAGGAGCTGGATAGGAAGCTTGGGCTGAGGTCTAAGCCACTGCAGGTATATGGTTTAGAATCTATTTGCAAACAGTTAAAACATAGCTAATCAAGCAGCAGACACTTGCCATAAGTTTTGGGCTGTATGCAGAGGAAGAGGCTCCTCAGCAGTGAAGAGGTGACAAAAATCTGATTGATTGGAGGAGCTTCTGAGCTGGTTCAGATACATATATTTCCTTTATTAAACTCTCTCCTCAAATGTATTTGAACTTTCTCACAATGCTCCAAATTATTTGTATCCCCTTACTTAGGGCTGGCGAGTGTGATTAGACTTGTCGAGTGTGATTAGACTTGTCTTAAATGTACTACTGGTCCCTGTTAAAGCAGGACACTGCATGCACTGATGAAACAATTTAGGTTTGTTTTAAAAAAAAGTTACTTGTGTGGATTTTATTATTTATAAATACATGCAAAGCATCTAAGCAGCTTACAGCTAGGATCATTTAGTTGCCATGGCAATGCCCTTTCAGAAGCAAGAATTTGTTTTAGGTTCTTCCAAGTTCTGTTCTTCTTGCCAGCTGCTGCTCCACCAATGCCGGAGTGCTAGAATTAAAAATACAGTGTTTAGAGACAAAAAAATAAATGAAGAATACTATTTCAGAGCGTGACACTTCTATTTCGTAGTCTTTTGGATACGTCTCATCTTGTCATAAACCATTTGTTATCCTCACTTATTTCATCAGCAGGCTAATACACTGTGCACTTTAATCTTGGCTGCAAGAAAAACAAAGCTTTTTGGACTGTGTCAAAGCCACTATGTTTACGATTAACTGAAGGAAATGAAAATCTGCTTCTTACACGGAAAGAGAAAATCAATGTGGTTAGGTTTAGCCTGAGATAACAGGATTTTGTATGTACTTCCCATCATATTATAACTTATTACTGTAAAGTTGTGTCTAAAATTGTGATTACATGGCTAAATTTTCTATCTCCTTTTTATGGCATACTACAGGTGCAGCTCTAGCTCTTTTCAAATTATGCATGACTATAGATCTTGCAAAATGTAATGAATGTTATGAGAAACTTTCTGGAAATTATTTTTTTTTGTCAAAGGATAGGAGACAGAAGAATAGAAAAAGAATAATAAATAGAATGTTGGCTGCCAAGACAATTTTGCATTTTGAAAGGTATGCTAATGGCAGGCTCGCCACAGGTACCATAATGGTAGTTTCAGTTATCAAATGTGATTGCTACAGAGTCATTTATTTATGTCTCTCCAGAGACAGAAGCTGCATGACACACTGCACTGCTTCTAAATGATCAAAGGACACAGAGCTACAGCTTTATTTCAGAAGAGAAAATACTCGTACAATTGGGCAGTTGTTATTATTTCTGTTGCTAATTACTACCTGCCACATCAGTCGTATCACAACCCAGCAAAGTTCTGCAAACACACTTCTGCTGAGCTTGGTTTATAAATTAGCGTGTTCAGTTGCTGAGAATGATAGGAGAAAGGAGCCAATGAGAAAGCTTTTTTTTTCTGTAGACTAAGATCTTTTCAGAAAAGATGCTCACAAGCTGGTGATGTATCAGGTTTTGGTAACGGGTATCTAATCTAGCAAGTACATGGAAACATTTGCTCTGAGGGTAGCACCTTAGCAATTCTAGAAATCATTGTAAAAAAAAGACTGCTGGAACATGAGATAAAAATAGAAGTACGACCACATTACTAATTCAAATTCACTACAGAAATATTCCCCCAAATCATCACATAATGATTATTTTTTCAGTAATCCAGTTCCTCGAAAGCCATTATTTGGTTTATATGAACTTAGGTCTCCTAGGAGTGGGGCCCACAATCAAAAGGCAACAACTGCAAAGTGCAAATGAACCAAGCCACTTCTGCATTAGTGAAGTTAGGGGAAAGCTGGAGCTAGGACAGGTGGAGCTATTCATTGCTCTACACAGTTGTCAGGAGATCTTCTTCCCCGTTGCCAAGGGATGGAAATCCCATTCAGAAAGTTGAGAAAAAGGTAATTTCTTCACTTTCTGCTTTCAAGTCTATCTTCTGCAGTGCACTAATAGTACAAACTTGGGCATATTTATGAAAGAGAGACATTATTTGGGGATTTTTCTTCCTTTTAAGCTCAATTAGGCTCAAAGAATGCAAAAAGTCATCCAAATTGTTACTACCAGTTCATATCATCAAAAAGCCAGATAAAACTCAACACATTTCTTCTCAAAGTAGTTACTGTATTGGGGAGGACAATTTCATGGTTTAGTTATAACCGTTTACTATTTCTGCAGCAGTTGCCAAAAGCCCTGTACATTTACTATTATTTCAAAACAATAGCATTGCCCCTTTGGAAATGGTGACGTTCATCTAAGAACTGAAGGATCAGCACAAGGCTTCATGGCTATTTAAATCCTATACAGAAGCTACATGGAAAGCCTCTGGGCATAAATGGAGCTTTTCCAGTAACTCACATCTCTCAAAGACACTGGTTCTCACTGAAGGATTAGAATGAGCAATGCATACAGTCGTTTGAATGCCCCTCTCAAGACAGAAATCATCAGCCAAGTAGACACAGAGCAACTTGCAAGTCAGAGATTAATTTTATACCCCTTGCCAAAGCTGTACTCAGTGAGATGTGCGATGTCCAGTTACTTGGGGTTTATGCCATGGGATAGTGTACCTTATTCCTACAGAATGAATCTGGGAAAAAATCCTTCTTTCTAAGCACTGGCTTAGGACCAGCAGCCTGAGAAGTTTGCTTGTCTAGAAAGCGTTTGTACAGTGTGCCAGTGAGTTGGCCCTGGCACAGCAAGATAAAAAGATATTAAAAACAAACCCAGCAGTGACAGCATTACTAGCTGTAGTCTTTCTTCATCTTCTCACCCAATTTAAACCTCAGAGTGTTTTAGCAGCCAGTATTTCATCAGCTGTCAGAGTTTACATGACTTCTGAATGCCGGCAGGCTGGCCTTCTGGGCAGCACGTAGCATTTGCTTCCAAATCTAGCAATTACTGGAAGAACAGACACCACAGGTCTGTTAAGAGTTTCAGGGACCAGGAGAGGAGCGAAATGGCAGTTGCTAATGACTCTCTAGCTGATTTCTATCTCAATTGCTTTGCAGCTTGCCTTGGCTAGGAACTGGGAGATGGGATTCTGACATTCACAGTGGTATTAATTGTTCCTCTCTAGCTGTGGCAGTTTGTGAGGTACCACAACACAAAACTTCTGCACTTGCCTTGATCTAGAAGGTTTCCTGACTCTGTTCCAGAATTTAATAGAATAGTTCTGCCTCTGGACCACTGCCATTTTTATGCTGTAACATAGTTTGCATGCTGCACCATAGTGTGTCGTGGATTTCAGGTGGATTTCTTGAAAATTCTTAACCTTTTATTTGGCTGTTAAGCTGAATTTGTTAATACTCTTACATTGTCAATATCATTAAATAGAATCCTAGCTAATGTTTTATTTGAAGAGTTTAGATTTTCAAATTGTTAAAATAATACACTTACAATGAAGTTTGGATCTTTAAATGGTAACGGCTTGACAGTTGTTTCCACTGATCCTGTGCTGGAGTCCGTGTTCAGAAATTTGTTTTCATTCATGGCCTCTCCACCTGCACTCTGAAGAAAAAATACAATCTTACTGCCTGTTACTCTGAGAAAGCTTAACTGGAGACGGAGCTGTCTGCTGTATTATCTACCTGTTGCCTTTTTAGCCTTCCTATCTTTTTCGAATCTTTAAAGATGCCGCACGCCAGCATCGAGGAAGCATGAAACAGAGTATTGGTCAAGCAACTTACAACTGACACATAAAGGAGACGAGGGGAATAGAGTGGCCAAAGCCTACTGGGGAAAAGCAGCATCGGGTTTATTTCAGTATTAATGAAAGCAATCTCTGTAAAGTGCAAGAAAGCATGTGAAACTCAAAACAGCAGAAAAGTAGGTTGGATCTATTTCAGAATGTTCTGTGTTAGAGCATTAACAGGAATATATAAAATTTATAAAAAGGCTTTTTTCAAGGTTCAAAAGACAAATTGATTAATCAGTTTATTCCCCGTCCTTGGCTTCAATTGTGCCCGAGAGAGGACTGAGAGAAAAAAGTATTATCTATATTATTTTTGTATACAAGCCTCACAAAATCTACACAGGTAATAGCTGGTGTGTTCTAGGCTTTTCTTTATGGCTTATTTATTTAGCAAGAAGAGCAGCCGGAGAAGGTGTGTGTGTGTGTGATTGGAAAGCTAAAAAAGTTCCATGGTGCATTAACCAATTTCTGATAGTTCTGCATGACTGAGTTTATGTTGTTTTTTATTTTGTGAGTGCCTTGTAAGTCTCCACACCACCAGAACTAGCTTGTGCTATATACATCAATGTTGCTCATGAAATCCTGACCTATACTGAAGCCAATGGGAATTTTGCCATTAAGTTTTGCAGTTCAGTCAACAGGATTTCATACCTTCATTCATTTTTCTTGAAGAACAAAAAGCCTGGCTAGAAGCTAAATCTGTATTTACTGAATGGGTAGTTAAAATGTTTCTTTGCTTTACCTTCAGACAGATAATACTTAGAACAATAACAAAACCTGCACTGCAAAACCTTTTGTTCCTTTTAAGGAAGAGAAAAATAGGATCATTATAATTAGTGAATCATGGGAGTACTTCTAGAAACTGAGACTATATAGCAAAGGCCATGATTCAGTATATCCTTCTCCATGTGATTACAAGGGAAGTGTTTGTATTTCTAACTACATGCATAAGTAATTACAGGATTAGGAACTAGGCAAGTTGAAATCTTCTTTGGGGAAATACATCAGTTATTCAAAGGTGCCTGTTCTTAACATAGCAGAGAGGGGTCTTATATATTCAAAGAGTGGTATAAAGAAGCATTCAAGTAAGATAGTCATGTTCCCAGTGTCTTACTAAACTAAAATATATAAATAGAGGTGATCTATTTTCAAAACAACAGTCAGGCCTCTGTAAACTCATAAGACATACTGCCATAATAACATCAATGGAAGCAAAACAGAAGTCTGTAGCTTAAATTTGATTCTTCCCTTGTGGAGGACAATATTAAAAGGCAAGACTGTCAGACAAACAGGAGAAACGTAGATTAATGTTTAGAAATATATACATTATGTACCATGAATTGCTAGGTTTCAAACTATATTCTTGAACACGCACATTTCCAGTGCTTTGGATTTCAGCAGCAAACATTGAAATCAATCTTGAGAAAAACAAAGCTTGAGATACCAGATTATCTTTGTCCAATAAATTCTCTCTGATACTGTCTATCAGCAGTGTAAATTCTCTAAGTGGAGGAATCAGCACTCACAGATATTCTTCAAAGCCTTCTTGCCTTTTATATGGTACCATTTAATTGGGTTTAAATTCAACCCTACATCTTTTTATTAATTACTTTATTGCTTTTGCCCTTTCAGTGACCTTCCCCTAAGTATTCTGTTGAAACAGATTTTGAGCAGCGTTTCCACAATATCTCAAAATAGCATCTAGTATGAGATGGAGTAAATAAAAAGGGTTAAACAGTAAAAGGGAAGAAGTTTCCTTATACATATAGTCTTTAATTTCTGCAGCTGGGTACATTTACATATTTACACTGTTTTCAGTGGGTTTTCACTGTTTCTGGCTGGGCAGCTCCTGAATGTATATTTTACATGTCGTTTCTTTTCCAGACCAAGCCCTAAGGGATTTAAGACATCAGTGCTGTTAAGAGTGGAGATAACTCATGTTACAGGCCAGATGTTAATTTTGTTTGTGCTGGGATCCCTTGCCCAGTGGCAGAGGCTGCAGAATCCAGAGGATCACATGGACACCCGAGTCATCTTCCAGTCCCACTGAGACATACAGCCAGCAGTAGCTTCTGGATCTGCCATGGACAATTTGAGAGCAGTAGTTTCCTCTCCAAGGTGTGGTGTACAGAGCTGTGAAGCAGCTCGCATATCAGAGAGGTATGAAATTGATACCATGATTTCAGAGCCTTGTAACAGACTGGGAAGCAAGTAAGACTGATTAAGTACTGTGATCCCAGTTAAATGCTGAGAACTGAGATAAAGACATTCTGGAGAGACGTGCCAGTTTCCTCACTCAGCATTGCTTGTATGAAAACTCTGAAAACTCACTATGGAAGAGAGATATTCAACTAACGTGCTCTTCTTTCTGGAAAAAAAACATTAAAGAGTGGATTAGAAGCACTGCTTTGAGAATAATGCACTACTACACCAAGGAGCAAGCTCTGGCAAGCCCAGAGCTTTAAAACACTCTTCCTGCACAGCCTGCAGAAGTCTCAGCTGATATCCTCAGCAGCCATAAACCAGAAGTGTCTCCACAGAATACAAATCTGCCCAGCCTATGTTTTAAAATGCCAGGTTTTTAAGCATAGGAAACATCATTTAATGTTTCAGGTTTGCTTTTTGAAAGTTTTTTTTTTTTTAAAGGGGGACGGGGTAAATGCAAAATTAATTTTAACCAATATGGATCTACCTTTGTACTTAAACCCCTATATTTCCCCAAATGGAATACTAAGGAGAGAATGCAAAATGTTATTTAGAGCCTGAAAAAAGATACCTCAGTGAATAATTACTGCACACTAAAGGTAGTCTTTAACTTTTAACGTTAGTTGAACAAATCTCTCTCAAATGCGCTTGTTTGCTTGGTTGTTTCAAAGGTATTTCATTCTGCAGGGTCATGTGTTGAGGCAAACAAACAGGAACAAACTCAGATTCCCTTTGTCCTCCTATGAAGCTGTGTTGGTCTCGTGAGCACAGCAAGGAAATGCCTGTCACCAGGGAACATGTACTGCTCCATGTGTGCTGTAACCCCCAGTCACGTGTGGGGCAACTTCCCTTCCTGCCTAATTCACAACCAGTTCCCAGCACATTTTCTCTACCCAGCCTGCCTCTTCGATACTTCCCCCACTGCCAGCATCCTAGGACAATCCCAAATGCTTTTACAGTAAGGCTAGAAAGAAAGTGTAACCATGAGCTGGAACTTTCAACAGATTCCTTAAAGCTTCTTTTTAACTGCTCTTGTAACATAAACATCCTTTATGGGTAGCTCAATAATACACTTCAAGGAGAGAGACAGTGAAGCAGCTTTTAATGTGCACTTTATAACTAAATGGTGTATTTTAAAGGGTGGTTTATGTAACTAGGACTGCAAGGAATTTGTGCTACAACAGTCACTAAGCAGTATATGTTTAACTCCATAGGCTGTTGAATATTATAACAAAACTCGGCAGTGGCTTTACATTTACAGGGCACATCTCCACTGGCAAATGAAGGTGTGAGTTCAGTAGAGCTGAACATGCTTATGCTAGTTTTACCTCAAAAAACAATAAAGACATTAGAGTAAAGATTGCAGGTTAATCGTCTGTAACTATGTTTATCCTTTCATATCAGCTCTTCCTCTGACTGTTAAGGCTCCACAGATGTCCATGCCACCACCTCTTCTCATCCTCCTGGTATCCTCCTTAGCCAGGTGCAGAGCAACCTTGATTGGAACTGCATGTTTTAAAAGTTGTAGACAGAGTGTTAAAGGCTTATTGTAGGACCACTTGTGCAATTTTATATAAAGTTATGTTTATGTGTTTTACCCAAGTTTTAACTACAACCACAGTGCGACAAGTTAGCGACCTTTATCTGTCCTGGGATAGACAGGAGCAATAGTGAGAGGTGTTGCTTCTTTTTTTTGCAGGAGAAAGAGCTAAGACCTACAGTGATCACTTAAGAGTCCTAGGAGATTTGTTTTAAGAGCACTCATGTCTTCAGAGGAGAGCTAAGCTTTGCTACCTTAACACTGGTTTCTTTTGAATAAAGCCAAACCCCAGGAATGAGCCTAATTTGGACTGTACTGCATATGCTCTCTGTAGTGGGAGAAAACACACACTGAAAGGCTGTCTATTCGTGTACTACTTTCAATCAGGTTTTGGTAGATCTATTCATTTTTTCAATATATTCTCTTCCAAATTCCCTACCACAGATGTATTGGCTTTCACATGATTTTCAAAAATTGCTCCATCTGTCTGGTTCTATTTAGAGAGAGGACAAGCGAAAATTGTAGACCATGGAAGCCGAATTCTTTATTTTCGTTATTTCTAGGTGAAATCAGCACTGTGGGGTTTGGGATGGGCGTCTGTGATAAGACTAAATAGCAAGTTGAATTAGCTTATTATGAAAGCGCTTGTCTGAATCATCATTCCTTTTTTTTTTTTTCCCCTCCAGCAAGGATTGAAACTGTGTAAGAGAATAACTTGTACTTACTGAAGTATCATTTCTTACCTATTTACTTTTGGATTATATTTTTTTCTCATTATTTCAGACTAAGAAGATTTTATGAAATATAAAAAACATTAACAACATGAAACACAGAGGTCAAAAGCGTACATTTGTGCATTTCTGGCATCCAATCACTGGATATCATGCATGTTGTGACTTAGGAAAAAAAATGGATCTGCACATTGCTGAAAGTACACTACTATCATCAGTGGCTATTTTTGCCAACCATGTACATTGTAACTATGACATTTGTAACCATGTTAGAGTCTTACATGGTAAAACAGAATTCATCCATAGAATCACACAATCACATTGAAAAAGATCCTTAAGATCATCAAGTCCAACCACTAACCTCACACAGCCAAGTCTATCACTAATCTAAACCACGTCCATCAGTACCTCATCTTTTAAACAAAGAAATCTCCAAAGAAATCTCTTACTGAAGTTTTTCCTAATATCCAATCTAAACCTCCACTGGAGCAACTTGAGGCCATTTATTCTTGTCCTCTTACTCATTACTCGGGAGAAAAGAGCGACCCTCACCTACCTACAATCTCCTGTCAAGTAGTTGTAGAGAGTGATCATGTCTCTCCTCAGCCTCTTTTTCTACAGACTAAAATAGAAGGCAAACAGAAGTGCATGCTGGCAAGGCAAACCTCAAATGCAGAAATAAATTCTGTAAGAACCAGAAAGGAAGTTTCTAGTTAAAGGGGGCAAAACCAAAACTGTAAACACTGATTCTTCTCTTTCGGCATTGTGTTTGCAAGCAACCCATTCATTAGCCAGTTTAATCATTGCATAGAGTACAGCAATTGTAGGTGAAGGGGATTACATACGCAGCTTTTTGGTTTGGTTTTGCTTCTGCGCTCAGTATTTCTGATACTCTGGCTTTGTATTACAGTGATGACTAGAGGGCTGTACGTCACTATTGAAAAATAAGTAATAAGAAAGGTCTGGTTCTAAATCAAGCCCTCATAGTTGGTGATAACTTTGCCCCAAGCACCCAAGTTGGCTTGCAGGGGAACTCACTTGTCTCAAACCTATGTATATGAAATCCAATAAATAGTTAAATTATTTTTACTTACTTTTGGCAGCTGATTTTCATAATCCCAGTAATACTATATCAACGTTCTTAAATAATGGTAATAATGTATGTCTAATTATTCTTGTAGTAGGTTACTTCTAAAGTGGCAATATCCAACTTGTAGCAACTTATTCAGCTTTTAGCTGTGTGTAAGTTCTGCGACAGCGTGATGAAGCTGTGGCATGCAGCCAGGGAAGAAAATGGTAATTTATAAAATAGATGGATAATACCTGTATTTTCACTAGTGGCCAATTAAAGTGAGTGAGAATGCCATGTGGAAGCAGAGCACAAATGTCATTAGATGACAGCAGAGATGATACAAGCAGACTTTTCAAAATTGAGAGTAGACTGAATGTCATCTATTTAACAGAGACCCAGCCAATACTTCTCATACTGGAACATATATTAAGCTGTTTGATTAATATATTACCTCTCACTGTTTAATAAGCCTGGCACAGGCTCTTGCACAGTCTGAATATTTAATTTAACTTTGCATGATGCCGTGACAGGAGCCATTAAAACGCAAACACGTACACTCTGGCAGACAAAAATGCAGCTCTTTACATCGTCACGGAGAAATGTGTCAAGATTTGCTTAAGCTCAAGTTAAAACGATGGCTAAAAAATTTCTCATCTCCATTGCTATTAGCATAGTGCATTTCTGAAAGCAAGCTCACTGAAGATTCAGTGGCAATGTAAGACTGAAGAAATAGCACTGTCTTGAGTGAGATTAACTCTGTCTTATGTCTGTGACAGTAAGCTTTGCTGGTAAGACTTACTCAGCCACATGTATAAACATGCCTTCCCTATCTGTTTGCGTTTTGCTGGTTCATGGATTCAGTGGGAAAAACTTTCCCTCTTCCTTTCCACTCACTAAAATGAAGATCAGGACAATTTTCTCAGCATTTTCTCTCTCGACATTCTGGTACATGGTAGCATTTTAGGAATGTTACCCCTTCACAGATGGTCCTATCTTACTTTGGGGTAGGACAAAAAGTATTTTAGTGCAAAAATATTCAAATGCCAGGAAAAAAAAATCCCTAATCTTGCATATCCACAGCAAATTTCATTTCACAGGGTACTGAAAAACTTGATTTAAACAAAAACCTGAGTAGATGCCAGGTAAAAATAGGTATTAAGTACACGGCAGATCAATGTCCATGATTTCAAGCAGCTAGTTGGGTGAGGGCAAGACAGTCATGCATACAGTGTAAACTGGGAGTAAATTCATTAAAGTCAATGGGCTTCATCATTGTCAACTCATGACAAAAGGCGAGGTTCCTGGCACAGGTTTCTGCTTCCATTGACATAAAAATTAAATCTCCCAAATGCCCAGCAACAAAAATATTTTTGTTTGGATTACAACATTGTCCTCAGATGCTGCTGCTGCATTTGCTCATAAAGCAAGCTGAGGGAGAGTTGTTAAAAACAAACATAACAATGCAAAGTTTGAAATTAGATTGTCAAACTACTATAGTAATACTTTATAACTCCAAGTATATGTTATTAAATGTACTTCAGCTTCTTCTAAGCATTCCCCAGAGGATTTCTGAGTCACATGTCAAACTACTTTTCTGTGCAAGATTTACTAAATCCGCCCTCCTAAAAGCAGCAGTCCTTTGCCTCTAACTTGCTGAGTATTTCTACTGAGCATCAAGAGTTAATCAGCTATGTAAATTACTCCCAAACACATGACTAAAATTTAGAAATAGCCTCTCCTGTTGGGTGTATAAGAGGGAGAGGGGAGGTGTTTGAAAAAGGACACAGAAAACACTTCAATTGCAATCTATATAAATAAAGATAATACACAAAGGCACACATACTGTCCAGAAAGCAATCTGTACATGATGCTTTCAAACTTTTACACGGCTTTTTTGAGGTGAGATAAAACATCTTACATTCCAACTGCCTTAGAAAGGCTGCATAAAATTTTACCCATGCACTAAAAGATTGGACTGTCACAAAGTGATGGATGGCTTCTCTATGTTCTCTGTAGGGCATTTCAATACCATAGACTCCAAGTGCTCTTGATTAAAAGGTAACAGTCTCATTTAGGGTCCCGTCACTGCTTGAGCTTCAAGCCATTATCATTCACTTGCACTGGTGCTTCCAGTGACAAAATACTTACCAAAATGTATAAAATACTAATTACTTTAGTCACTTTGATAGAGGTATAAAACACCCTAAAGCAAAGCTCTATTATGCCATGTGAGGGTTTGAATTCAAAATCAAAAATGTAGCCAAAAGGAGAATAAGACTTTAATTATATTCCCCACCTCTCAAATATTTCTTGAAAAGGCCTAGCAGGAAAAGACCTAGCAATTTCACGACATGAGAAGTCCCTTCTTGCTGGTACTGCTCACTCAAGAGAAAAAAGAAAAAAAATCCAGAAAAAGTCAAGTTTACTTTGTTCTCTTCAAAATTATTAAACTTTCAAACACAGAAAGAGACTAACCAGCTTCAATAAAAAGCTTTGATTTGTTCTCAAGAGATTTTAGATGCCAAACATGTTTTTCCATTTAAAAACTTTCAAGCGCTATGATAGACAAAGTTTTATAACTTGCAGATATTTCAAGGAAAAAAAACCACCCAACTATTTTCTACGGGGAAAAGCCTCAAATAAAATGTAATTGGGACGCAACTGTGAATAGCTTCACCCCATCTCAGAAAAGCTTGTTTAATTTGCATTTGCCACAAAGCTCCCTTCGGCTTAAATGATTGCAAAGGATCTCTCACTTTTAGATTTCATTTGGTGGATTGGGACTATTCCCTGTTTATAACACTTGACAGTTTTCTTAATAAAGAAAATTGTAACTTGGACAAATTCATGAGCTGAATGGCATGCTGAAGCAGCTCTGGAGCTGAAAATTTCACAATATATGGAATGAAAAAGCACACGTTAGTACATGCTTTCACCAAGGGTAAAACTGAGCCCAGATAACAAAATATTTTGATTCCCCAAGAGAAAAAAAATATAATAGTTTTCTAAATTGATGGGCCTTAAGACTTAAAATGGATGGAAGTGTACTAGTGAAAGAGACTAGAGCAAATCACGATTGGATTTTTATAAAAGCTGCCACTATGCTCCTTTCTTGATCTGAAAAATTCATTTCAGTCAAGGACTTTGGCTAAACTGATACTTAAAGTTTAAAATACATCATTTGATACAGGACAGCTAAGGTCAAAGTGTTTCTGGAGAAAAGGCCGGAGGATTATAATATGCTCATGCGCTGGTAACATTGTAGTGCTGCTCAGGGAGCATATAAAAAACCCCTTTGTGGAATGACAGGCTTCAGCCAAGGTAGGAGAAGGATCCAAGTCCATTCATCTGCATGTGACTGAACTGAGCACAAGGAAAGCAAAAAGGTGTTGGCTCCTATGTCTGACAGGAAAGCAATTCCCTCCTTCAAAAAGTATTCAAGTTTCCTGCTCCTACTTTGTTCTGTAATACATTATCCATTTTGACAGGAAACAATTTTGAGTAACAAATAAGACAAAACAAAAAAAAGAAGCATTTATTCAAGGAAAGGCAACTAGTTTAAAGCCTGGGTAAATCTTTATTCCAGAGTTCCTATTCTAGCTATTTTTTGTTAGGAAAAATTGACCTGAATTCAAATACTCAAATTTTCATGCAGATGTTATGGACTAACTGGTAAATCAACAGGGAAAACAGACCTTTATTTTTGTATTTTCCCTATTTTTTTTTCTCATTTTAGAACTTCCTTCTGTTAGATAGAAACTCTATTACATTTCTACAAACTACACTCTACCACTGCATGATGCTTTAGTTAATACTAGCAGTTGTACTGCAAAGGCTTAGCGCTGCAGACCAAAGTTACTCAGGAGAACGTTTTCCCATTTATGTACAGGTACTTAGGACTGTGAAACCCAAACACAGTGTGAGAAAGACAAACGTTAGGTACACTGGCATATGAAGTATTCCACTTCTAAAGTAACTAAGAGAATAACTGTGGTAGTTTGACCCTGGCTAGATGCCAGGCGCCCACCATGCCACTTGATCACCCACCTCCTCAGCAAGCCAGAGAAGGGGAGAAAATAAGGTGAAAGTCTCGTGGGTTAAGATAAAAGCAGTTTAATAAAGAAATAGCAAAGCCGCACGCG
>WBNH01000623.1:38166-68632 GCA_013401255.1 Urocolius indicus
CACTACAATAACATACTCCAGTGATGCTAATTTCAAGGCAAATTTCTGAAATACTTCTGTGGAAACATTTGCACAAGTAGGTGGTTGTTTACTACATGAGTTCTGTAGCCATATACTTCACCCTGATACTATATATCGAAGTTGATGAGCTGAAGCACATTTGAAAAGTGACAGACTTCAGCGGTTTGCATACAAGCTTGTATCCTGACTGTCTTTTTTGCTGGACTTGAAATAGAACTATTAAAAGACTTTACCTTTCCACTACATTAGAATTGGTGGTGAAGTTTTGGTACCACATCCATGATTGTAGGCAAAAGGGAAACATAACGTTTAGTATTTTGTGACGGTTTTAGTGGGATATTTTAAGAAGTTTGTAGCAATGATTTATTTAGCAAATTAAAAAATATCTTTTGGACAGGTGGAAAAGAGGAGGATAAAAAAGGCCATTCAATGGCTACAACAAAAGGCAATTCTGGCTGCAACAAGTAGGTTTAACAAAAATCAAGAAGAAAATGTAATTTCTGACTTTTGAAAGTTTAAGGTTGGCGATGTCAGACTCAAACTAGCATTGCTATTCCTAGTCTACCTAAACAAAGAGGATCAACTTAAGGAATAAGGACTTTCTAGTTTACTACTCTGGTTTAAGGAGCCTGAACGCACTGTCGAGTGTCAAGGAAAAATGGCCTATTCCTGTTCCAGTTCATTCATTTCATTTAAGAGTTAATCTTGCTGTAAGAACATTGTGCTGTTTCTCTCAGGAAAAAAGCAGTTCTTCTAAAACATAAGCATTGTTACAGTGTGGGGAGTACTAACACTGTCTAAATGTATTCATTGAGGTTTGGGCTTCAATAATATGAGAAAACCCTCACCTGCCTATGGAAGGAGTGTGTGACTGCTTGCTTGCCTATGGAGACAAAACATGGTAACACTGAATCACTGAGGCTGGAAGGGGTCTCGGGAGGCCACTGGCCCACCTCCTGCTCAAAGCGGGGTCAAAACTGACCTTGAACTCGGTTGCTTAGGTCTTGGACACCTCCAAGAACAGATTCCACAGCTCTCTGGGCAAGCCTCCATCTCCCTAGTTAGAAATCAATACCCTACAAAATAGAAAATACTAGGTTTATTAACAAAAAGCTCTTTCGGTCATGAGCAGTCATATCATTCCCTTTAATTACTGCCCTGATATCTGCGTGTTCCATTTCACTATTTCATTATAGTCCTGATGGTTTCTGGGCATAAATGTAACAAGTTTTGAGGCAGAAGAATATATTTTTATTAAAAGCACCTGTTCATCTGCAAAATTAAGACAAGCTGCTGGATGGACTGCAAACCAATACACCACTGACTCAGTAGAACTGCTGGTTTTATGGCACACAACTTTCACGCAGTTTCCTACAAGGCTTTAACTGCCTCCTCCTTTCTACTGTATGATGAGCATTTTCATAATACGATCTCTCCTCCCTGGTTAATATCCCCTGTACTTCTGAGACGCCACTAACCTTTTCTTCAAACATAATCTATTTGATATACACCTAACAAAATCCTAAGCAGTTGTTCTGTATTTAGCTTGGGAAATTGCTGCTTCATTTTCAGAGTTGAAAACTTGAAATTTGCTTGAAAGCTTACTTGATTTTTCCAGCTGTACCAATTGGGTGGCTGTACACGTTGTCTAACTTATGCAGAAACTATCACAGGCATCTCAGCTTTTTCTGCCTTTCTTCTTCTTCTTTCACTAACTCAGAGAAGCACAAACCTGAGGAAGCAGTAAACACGGCTGTGGCGATAAGCATATTGTGTGCTTATGAACACTGGGGTAAGTACTGCTATAAGCATGTTGACACTGTAAGGGCAGAAAAGTAAAAACCACTAACTTGCTTAAAACTGTGTAGTAGATTTCACCTCTAGGAGGTTTTCAAAATGAGGTACCTTTTTAAAATTACATTAGATTTTATGTCATTCACATACTAGGTAAATTGTGCATGGAAGCACATGGAAGTGCAGTATCTTGTCTGTTTAATGAAAATTAAGAACATATAAACCAAATCATTTTCTCTGTTTAAAAAATTATAAAAGGATAGATATGATGCTAGAAGTGTCTCTTCACATGTTATATCCTATCAATGGCGAGCAATGCTTTACAGAAGGATTATTCTTTTAATTCTCCAACATGCTCCTTATCCACAGCAATGACTTTATAATCAGTGTGGACAATTTTTCTTCCTGAGCCAGCCAGCACTTACATCCTGGGGCAGGATGATTACAAACCATGTAACCAGATACTCACTCCTCCCAGAATTATGGACTCTGCTACAGCTTAATTACATATTACTCACAAAATAGTTTCCTTATATCCATTTCAAATTTGTCTCTTGAATTATCAGTGATGTATTTTTATAACCACATAAATGCATGTTATTAGTTAGCATGACTATTGCTTTCAGGCTAGAGTTTTGGAAGGAACAGACTTGTTTGCACAACTGGGTATTTTGCATTCAAATTATCATTAGACTAAATGTATCAGAAATAAATAACTAAAATACATAAGCAGATCATTCTGACAACTGTTCAATACCAGACTTTGGAATAGACAGAATCTCCATCCTCAGTAGTAGAGGAGAAAATATTTCGACGCTGCCCTCCCACCACAGCAGACTAACTTCCAGTGGAGGACATAGCAAGCACTTGTAAGGACACATGATATAAAAAGCAAGCATCAGTACTGTAAGCATGGCTTCTGTTCTACTTTCAAAAGAAAGGATTTAGTATCAGAAAGGCACATGTTCATAGTTCTGAATCCCAAGCAGAAAGCATTGCCTAAATCTTCAGTGAGAAGTAGAATTAGGACTAGGATATGGGATAGCTTATTTTGATGGCGTCTCACAGAGCCTGTTGGAATTTGTAGAATCAGTTAAAGTGCTTGGAGACCAAAAGACCAGCAGTATGACAGCTGAAGCTGTTACCATCCAGGTCTGCCCATAGGCACAGACACTGGATCTACTAATGAACCAGATCTCAAACCCTGCCCATTTTCATTTAGTTAGTCATGGCTAGACTGCAGTCAAGAGCATCTAAGCTCATGAAACAGCTCACTTGTAGTGGAAAAGTGGTTTTCCTGCCCATGTTGTCCCATTTCTTGCTTACGCCACCTTCAATACCTATTAGAATTCCTCAGGAGTCAGTCCAGTTTACCAATGCAGCAGGACACAACACATTCCTGGGAGAGGGGGAAGGTTTGGCAAGTTAACTCTCCTCAATGATTACCTCTATCAGCGGCTGAGCAGGTCTGGTGAGTACCAAAGCTGGCATGCTGCAAGCAGCAGGAGTATGGCAGCTGAGGCTTGTGGAGGTGGGACAGAGAAGATAGGAGACTGGGACTCTTTCCTTTAATCATGAGATAACAAATTGCCTGAGTTTCTTCAGGTGTGCTTTGCAGTTAGACAAGATTTGCTGTTCATGGACATGAATTCTGCTGTGAGGGCCAGGTACATTGCACAACACAAAATGACAACTTTTATGGCTTTCTGCAAGTCTAAATAAAATAGCCAATGTCTCCATTCTGTTTTCTTGGAATGATTTAAAAATGTATCCAAAACTCTTTCTTTTAGTACAGGCTGGAGATTGACCTGCTGGAGAGAGAAGCTCTGCAAAGACAGACCTGGGAGTCCTGGTTGATAACAAACTAACCATGAGCCAGCAATGTGCCCTCGTGGCCAAGAAGGCCAATGGTATCCTGGGTTGTATCAAGAAGAGTGTGGCCAGCAGGTCGAGGGAGGTTCTGCTCCGGCTCTACTCTGCCCTGGTGAGGCTTCATCTGGAGTCCTGTATCAGTTCTGGGCTCCCCAGCTCAAGAGAGACAGGGAACTGCTGGAGAGAGTCCAGCACAGGATGATCAGGGGACTGGAGCATCTTCCTTACAAGAAAAGGCTGGGGGGGGGGGGNAGGAGCATGTGGAGTCTCCTTCTCTGGAGGTTTTGAAAACCCACCTGGACGCGTTCCTGTGTGACTTGATCTAGGTGAACCTGCTTCTGCAGAGTGGTTGGACTAGATGATCTCTAAAGGTCCCTTTCAACCCCTACTATTCTATGATTAATCTGAACCTTTTCATGTACTATCTGCATCCTGAGATTGCTTTTTAGGGGAACTCAGACAAAATATCATGCTAAAGTACATGCAGGTGGTGTTTTGGATCACTTAAAAAAATAATCTGTCCTATTTTACCTTCTTATGATAGAAGCAGTAAATCATCTTTATCATCTCTCTTAAATTTCTTGTGTGTTTATTATGAATCCTGAAATTAAGTGTGATCATAGTAATACTCTCCATTTTCTGTTAGCTAAAGGAAAAATTAGAATTCTCTACTAAGGTAAGGGGAGAAGGGTTAAAAACCCACGACAACAGCATACTGACACCCACAGTAAATGTCAATACACATATGCTTTTGCCTTTCTACAACATAACACATCTGTGCTTACTCTAAATCTAAAATCTAATCACATTTAGTTGGGGACTTGGTAATTCTCTGAGACTGGCATAGTCTGGTTTGGAAATTCCCATCCTTTTTTGATTACATACCATCTAAGGCATTCAATATGTGATAAATGTCAAGCAAAGTCAATTCTTAGCTCTCAGTTTAGACAGTTTCCCTTTTAATCTAGATTGCTCTATAAAAGCAATTGTTTGGGTTTTTTTTTTTTTTTTAATAAGTTTAACTTAACACACACAGAACTTTTGCCAGATTTCCCTACAAAATCTGCCAATTGTCTTTTACTTATCATTCTCCCTAGGAGGGACGGAAGAGATTCTGGTTCTTTAACAGATTTGTCTTCAAATGTGGAAGCGACAAAAACGGGTACCTCAGGATAATCCAGGCTCTCTTTAGCAGACTGCCTGAGAATAAACTGGTTTTGGGTGAAGAAGAGATGCTTAATAACCTCAGGGGCTCACCGTTTACTTTGCTGCACAAAGTATCTTTCAGGTCATGTGTTTTGAAGGATTAGGAGACCTAAGCAGTGACCTTCTAAACTACTTCTTGGAGAGAACTGCAAGTCTGAGACATTCTGAGTGCTGTGTGGCCTGGTGACATGCAGTGCGATGTTGCAGTGTGTTACCTATCTGCGAGGTAGCCATCTCAACTTAAACACTACCTGCTAAAACTCTTGGTAAGACATGGTAATTTGATTTAAACCAGCTGCTAGTTTTGCAAGAGCTGAGACTCGTGTAGGGTTGTCACTAAGCATGCAAGTCACTGAACTTGAAGAGCTCACCTCAGCAGCTCTTATCAGTAACTACCAGTTCACTGCACCAAATCACAACATCTACGTTTTAGCCAACGAAAGCATCATTTAAATCAATTTAATAAGGTTTGAGTTAACATCTCCTGGGAGCACATTTGATCTTCTAAAGATATAATTCCAGGTAAGCCATAGCTTCAGATTGGTACTGCTTCATTGGTTAAATTAATGTATTCTTAGTTACTGTTACAACCTTAAGGGCTGAAAAAAAATCTCCTCCCTATCATTCTGTAATCAAGGACCTGCTGTTTCTTTCAGGGCAGGTAGATTCATGCAACTTACTTAATAAATTCCCAACTACAAACGAAAGTCGTGTTTTTCTGTTGAAGAAAGTCTTATACAGAACAGTGTTGCAATAGAAAAAGTACCTAAGTAAGGTGACTTCTAATTTCAGACCAGAAAGCTGTGATGCACTAAAGAAGGTACTTGTCTCAGAATATGGTGCAAGGAGCAGTTTAGCTCAGTAGCTGCAGTGGTACTCACCAATACTGTAGTTCCACTCAATTCTCCCTAACCTCATTTTTCAGGAAATTACGGCCAGACTCTTTAAAACAAAGTCACTTTAAAACTGTTCTGATAGTTTTCTACTTACAGTGACAAGCTTGGAGAATTGATTAAATTTACTCATGGTTTAGAGTCCAGTTCCAGGCTATTTATGCACTAAGGTAAGCTTGCTGCTTCAGTGGACAGCTTCTGAGTACATATCAGTAACTATATTAACACATTATGTATTGAAGCCTTCTTGTTGAACTTACAGCTGTCTTTTAGAACACTAATCTGATGATCTTCACTTTACAGCACAAAACATGATCATTCAGCAACATTTAAAATAAAAATGGAGTTCAAAGCATATCTTATAGTCTCTCCTTTTATTTTCACGTTGTGCATGGCAGCAGCTTATTTAAGAGGATGGTAACTTCAAACCATTTTGACTTTATTTTCTAACAGTGTTGTATGAATTCCACTTTTTAGCATAGAATAAGAAACACAGTAAGTGTTACATATATGTATGAGAGCCAGCTACATCAAATGAAGGTTGCCAGTAGTACTGCTACAGTATTTACAATTAGAGATAAAATCAATATATTTAATAATTTAACTTTTAAATACCATTGCAGATGATGAAATTCAGTCTTTACTTTCCAAATGGTACCAATGGAGAGGCACCATTGGAGGTGGAGAGAAAGGAAGCAAACACAATCTGTGTTTTTCTGTATCTTACAGGGCAGTTTACATCAACTCAAAACGTAAGACAACATGTGTCATTCTCCACGTAAGGTGCTTACTACACTTCATTAAGTTAGTCTGAAGTTGTTTCACCAATAATGGAAGCTAATACACATTTAGCATAACATTTTGCATATTTTCTCTCTTTAATTGTCCTCTGACAAAATCAGAGACTTTTCTTACCGAAATGATTCTCTTATCTCAGTGCGAATTTTATCTTTAAAACTTGTTAGATGTCTCGGGGAAGCCTTTCGTTTCATCAGTTACATCTTGATGTAGAATATACTCTTTTAAAAGCTTCTTATTGCTCTATTATCTATAAAAATAATGCTGTGAACATTATGACAGAAGAACTGGTGGCATTTTAAGACGAGTGTCAAAGATTCTATCCCAGATTAAGTAAAAGTAATAGTCATTAAAAAGATGGGAGGACACCTAAACGAACGGTGCTACATAAACTGCGAAACAGCAGTGTCTTTGACACATGAATGTTACCATGTAAGATACATAATAATCCTCAACATTAAAAATCTTCTGCCGGAGCAAAGACTGAGGTATTTTTCAATGGCACAATTGCATGGGAGGAATAATTGTGTAATGGTAATGAAAGTGATGTAATCAATTTGCAATCGTGCTTTCCTGTAAACTCATTCTAATTTCACATTTGGTAAATGCAGGCATTATACCCAAAAGGCATGTGTCTCCTTCTGTAGACATGACTGACAAGCCCTGCGTGCCATGTGCTTCCAAAACAAACATGACTCAATACCTTTGGGTCGGTAACTCTATACAAACGATGAAGAATGGTTTTTGGTAATGTTCCTAAAGTGTATCTTAGAGAAAATAGCAATTCCTATATTGGAGAAACATAACCAAAATTGGGTTTTAAAAATCTGTGTGCTGTGTGATAATTGTGCCTCCTTATACGATACACACAGTTACTCAGACCAGTTGATCGCCATACTCAAGCAAATCAGTTACATAGAAAAACAAACACATTTTTTGAATGCTACAGTTGTACAGCGTGTCTTTCAGGCCAAGTATCGTGATAGCTGCTTGAAACATAAAGCCTATGAAATAAAAACAAACTATGTGAACCACGGAACCTACAAAACCCTTTTTTGTTTAATTTCACGGTGATGGAACCACAGATGTGGGTACATTCACAGCTGGCACAATGTGTACTTTCATGTAGGCCAGGGAAAAGTTCCTCAACAGAAGTTACCAGTTAATATAATGGGAAATTCTCAGGTCCCTGCAAGTAATTACAAACCTCTCAGTAGGGATTCTTTTACCTACAGTTTGCTAGTTAACCAAGGAAATAATTCCCTATTTCTCTACTCGTTTCACAATGTCCATTTACTTAATCACAGAATCTCAAGGGCTGGAAGGGACCCTGAAAGATCATCTAGTCCAATCCCCCTGCCAAAGCAGAACCACCTAGAGTAGGTCACACCAGGACTTGTCCAGGTGGGTTTTCAAAGTCCCCAGAGGAGGAGACTCAACAACCCATCTGGGCAGCCTGTTCCAGTGCTCCGTCACCCTCACAGTGATGAAGTTTTTCCTTATGTTTCTTTGGAACCTCTTATGTTCCAGCTCTTACCAATTGCCCCTTGTTCTATCATTGGCCATCATTGAGAACAGCCTGGCTCCATCCTCCTGATACCCACCCTTTATATATTTACATTTCATGATGAGCTAAGGCACCATTTCTTTGGCTGCTGAAATCAGGCTTTAAAGTGAGCAGTCAGAGGAGTAACAAGTGCTACCTCTAAACCTGTGCTGAAAGTGCTGTGTATTAAAGGCATGAACCTCTCAGATTGCCAGAT
This sequence comes from Urocolius indicus, assembly GCA_013401255.1. NCBI lineage: Eukaryota > Metazoa > Chordata > Aves > Coliiformes > Coliidae > Urocolius > Urocolius indicus. Next base: position 46,514 of record WBNH01000623.1, read on the forward strand.
GAATGTTACTTGTTTGGAGTTAAAAAAAACAAAATTAAAAAAAAATCTCACAATAACTGCATTCTTTCTGTACAATATATTCAGAAGAAGTATTTAAAATTCATGCATGACCTAGGCCCTGACTGGCTGAGACACTTAAAGGTTGGCTAAGTTATAAAACAAAGCGTTAAGTGCTTGTTGACTGGCTGTATTCTGAATAGCTCAGCAGACTAGAATTATTGAGTGCTTCGTTGTGTCACAGGTTTCCTTATCCAAAAAAAAATACATTACTTGGCAATTAACTAAGGACTTTATACAGATTTTGGAGATTAAGATTAAATAAGGTACTGTAGAAGAAAGTGCCCAATGATCAATGTTTCCAACTCAAAAAATGCAAAGCTCCCATTTTATTTCTGTTTGAACTGGTTTGCTCCAGAGCTAGTCAGCAACACTGAATGTGATTGCTAGAAGATCAACGAGCTGTTTCTCATCCCAGTCCTGAGGTTACACATTTTCCGAGACTCATTATTTTTCTTTTCCTTGTAGGATTGATCTGCACTGATGAAGTCAGTGAATGCGTACGCTGACTTGGACATAATGTTGAAATTACTCTTTTCTCCACTGAAATCACTTGTGGGTTTTTTTTTTTAACTGCAAAAACTGTTTATCACACACTATCAAAACCCAGTTTCAGTAAGAAATCGTGGATTGTCACATAACACGAAGCTCTCCACAGGCTTAAGTTTGGTGAGAACTTCAGAACAGAGTTTTGCAGAGTGAAGAGTTCAGAGAAATTTCTTAAATGCAAAAGATTTTGTAGGCATTTAATTAATGATTTTAATAATGATTTAATTAATGATTAAATTAATAATTTAATTAATATGTCATGTTTTATATCTTTATGTACATACACACACGTGTGCATGCATGAACAAAACAGTCCTCTCCATGCAGGAATGTCCACTGTTCCCTCTAGCAGACCTTGGAAAAGTTGTCAAACATGATTGTGCCAGACAGTAATTTTTCACAGAAGCATAGTTTGTTAGCTACATTGAGCACTTCGTACTCCCTCTCCTAGGGATAAGCCCATCAGAAAAAAGAAAAAAAACTATGTAAATGCCACAGGGTGAAAGCAAATGTCACAACAGCATCATTCAGAATCAGAATTTGTGTTTGTGCTCTGGCGTACGTGTGAGGGCTTACAATGTTTTGGAGAGATGATTTGCTGAAAAATGCGAAAACGTTCCCCTGATCTGATGGCTCATGTGCAAATAGCAACCTAACTGGCAGCAAGGCCTACTTTGTAGCTATGCTACCATTACAGTTCATGAAATACTACTAAGAATAACTTCTGGGAGGGGGAATTAGTGGATACCAACAATTTTTTCCAAACGTTATTTTGTTCACTTGAGCTCCTGAAATCTTTCTAAAAGAAGTAATTCAAGGCATACTGCATCTAAAGTCTATACAGACATCACACACACACTGACTCTGAACTGCTTATGGGCCTTATTTTTGGAGCATGGGATGCTACCTCATGACCAAGGGGCAGATGTCATCAGCTGGCTATGGGGCTGTTCAGCTGCAGTCATACCACGTGACACAGAAATAGAGGCTGCACTACCCTCTGTGACTGGGGGCAGGAGAAGAAACTCACATTCATAGCTGTTCTCCCTCCCTTGACATGTTCCCCAAAACTCATGCTCTGAGGTTACACCTTCATTTCACATTTAACTTTTAGGTCCACATAGCTCAAGCGAGAGAAGGCCATAGCACAAGCTTCTCTTTAAGCTGGGCACAACAGAATAGCAGCTTTTTAACTTGTGCTCGTTTGAGTGCTAGTCCCTCCTCTGTGAGGGATCAACCGCCTCAAGTTAAAATCACCATCACGCACGGCCAGAGATTTGTGTCTGGAAGTGCGCACACACCACTCGGGTATGGTGGGACATCAGGTGCAAAGGCAGCAAGCAGGGAGGAATGCAAGCATCTGCAAGACGGTTTGATGGTAAAGTATCAACACGTTTTAAAGCACGGGTTTAGCTGACTCTCGGAGAAGCTTCGCTTGCTTATTTTCCTGCCCGACGGGAGGAGGCACGAGAGCGGTGCTACTTGTTTGGCTGTGCACGTGGAGGGGACACAACCTCCAGGCTACGGTGGGATGAGAGATAAGCCTGAACCTCGGCGTTCCAAGGCTCGGCAAGAAACCTCCTGTCCTGCGGCAAGCAGCCCTTCCTCGGGGCTGGCGAGGAGGAGGAGGGAGGAGGAGGAGGANCGGTCGCGGTCCCGCCCCAGCCGCCGCCAGCCCGCGCATGCGCCCGCGCCCGCGCCTGCGCGCCCCCGTCACCTGAGAGCCGCTCGCGCCTCCGCATTTCTTTTTCTTGGCGGGGCCGCCGCCCGTGCCTGGGCTCGCCGGGCGCTTCTTGCTACGGGACGGGGCGCCGGCGGGAGAAGCCGGGGTCACGCTCGCCATTTCTTCGCCCGCTGCGCTTATGCCCAGCCAGCCCTCCGCACCTGCGATGAGCGCGTCGGTGGGGCGGAACCGGGAAAGCGCGCTCCTGCGCCCGCTCCCGCTCCTCTCTCCGCTCTCCGGGCGCCGGGCAGCCGGGCGCAGGCGCGGTGGTGGCGCGGCCGCGGGCATGCGCCGGGGCTGGGGCTGGGGCTGGGGCTGAGCGGCTGCCGTGTCTCGCTCGTGGGGGGTTCCGCTGCGGGCGGCGTGGCCGGGGCTTTAGCAGCCGGAGCGAGCCTCCTAGGGAGCGCTCTGCCCCCTCGCTGGCTCCTTCGGCTGCGGTGGCCAGGCGTGGCGAGGTTGGGGGTCGGTGACCGTGGGAGGTTGTAAGTGTGTAAGGTCGGAGGTCCCGCTGGGGATGCGTGAGATAAAAGCCGTGTGCGACTGACTGCGAGCGGTGGTGTTGCAGACGGGCGACCGCCNGTCGGTGGGGCGGAACCGGGAAAGCGCGCTCCCGCTCCTCTCTCCGCTCTCCGGGCGCCGGGCAGCCGGGCGCAGGCGCGGTGGTGGCGCGGCCGCGGGCATGCGCCGGGGCTGGGGCTGGGGCTGGGGCTGAGCGGCTGCCGTGTCTCGCTCGTGGGGGGTTCCGCTGCGGGCGGCGTGGCCGGGGCTTTAGCAGCCGGAGCGAGCCTCCTAGGGAGCGCTCTGCCCCCTCGCTGGCTCCTTCGGCTGCGGTGGCCAGGCGTGGCGAGGTTGGGGGTCGGTGACCGTGGGAGGTTGTAAGTGTGTAAGGTCGGAGGTCCCGCTGGGGATGCGTGAGATAAAAGCCGTGTGCGACTGACTGCGAGCGGTGGTGTTGCAGACGGGCGACCGCCCGCCTTGCCCCCGCGCGGCGTGAGCGCTGCAGCACGGTGCTGTGTCGGCAGGCAGCTGCTGTCTCAAGCCTGCCCGAAGTGAGGCAAAGCCTCTGCAAAACGTCTTCAGGCCACGAAAAGGGTCTGTGAGTTTCAAATGTGTCAGCTTTTTCCATTTGCCTCGATAAAACACGCAGGTGGCTTTAACTGATCCCTTCAGTTCTGAGATCACAAGCTCCGAGCAGCCTACTGATAGATGCTCTGTGTGATCATCCACACTTCAACTGTGTAGTTTTTTTAAATGCGAGTAATTACAGTTGTCATTAAAGATTTCAAAGTATGACTACGGATAGCTAATACTGAATGCCTTTCTGAATAGTTCGTAGTGTTAGGGATTTGTTTGCTTCCACCCTGTTTGGATGTGGCTGGTCCAGCAATTTTTTTGTCTTGTTGGGTGCAACTTTGAACCAGAGCAACGTACCAGAATAGATTTGTGGTAGTTTGGACTGTGCTACATGTCGTTTTCACAGTCCTCTTACTGTCCATGCTCTTTCCTACCCAACCCCAGGGAATTGGTCAGCTGTAATATGGGTTTGCAGACAGTTCTCCACCTGCTTGATAGCTGATGAAGCTGGTTTTGGCTCCTTTATGTTTGCATGCACCTGCATTCAACATGCTGGTCAAGTTATTGCTATATGTCTTTGAGCTATCTCAATGCAAAGCCTCGCTACTAGGTTTCTAGCTGTGGCTGTATGAGATCTTGCCCCAGTGCATGCCTTGTGGAGAGGCAGAGGTCCAAGAAGTCGATACTCAGGCATAAAAATCAGGTCACATTTATAGACGGTGCCGTAATTAGGACTGAGCTTGGTTACTGTAGGGGTGCCAGGCAGTGCTGTGTAAAACAAAGACTTTGAAGGTGGCACTGAAAGAGAGTTGAAAACAAAAGCCTGGACTTCCCAGCTGTGTTCCAAGCATCTGTGTATGTAGCAGAAGATCAGGACAAAATTTGCTTTCCAGAGGTGTAAGCAAGGCCTTGTACAAACATCCAAGCCCTGTATTCTTTCCAGCTGTAGTTGCTGTCGTTCTGTCTGAGCATGCAGGCTGCCAGCAGCACTGCAGAGCAGACTGGTAAACATGATGGTGTTTGCCCTCAGTGATTGTTCTAGGCTGGTGTGTGCTATGCAGTATGTGCTGCTTCTCACTTCAGATGACAGCCTCCTGTCGCAGGCTCAAGATGGTGACCTGAGTTTGAAATTAGCATGGGCACTGGGAATTGCAGAGCAGTTGTGTCCCCTGACAGCCAAATCTGCTTTGTTGTGTTCTCAGAGCATTGATCTTGTCTTAGTCAGCATTTTTTCATTCCCAGGGCTGAGTCCCATCTCTTTCCCACGCACATGCTGTGTTTTCAGCTCCCAGGCATGCCCAATTAAAAAGAAAGCATACCTTATCATAGGAGTGCTTTTACTGAGAGAAACATCTTTAATGCTGCTGCAGAGTAGATGTTGCATGTGAATCACGCAGAGGAAAAAACGTGCTGCATCAGTGAAAGTTTTTAAATAGCACTTATCCAGGCATTTTCTTATCTATGCTTGTTTTTATCCATCAGTACACTATACACAAAATCACAAGGCCTGTGTGTATTGCAGCAATATTAAGTACATTGCAGTCTTCCATGGTACCAGGTGCTTTACAGCAGAGCCCAGAAGGCTCTCAAGTCTTTGGAAAACAGCAATAATAGCGATGTAAATGATGAGAATGTCTGCAGGGGATGAGTAATAGTATTAGGAGTGCTGTAAGGGCTGTGGAGTTCAAGGCTGCCTTCTCCCCACACCTGAGAGGCTGTTCACACCCAGCCCTACTGAAAATTAAGAGGTGGTGCTCTGGTGAATAAGTGCTATATGTATCTTGTTTCCTGTTACGCACTGAAATGAGCAGTTGCTTTATGATATGAATGAGGTCACGCCTGAAGAAGTGCAAATTGAAATTGCTAGTCTGCCTTGGTGTGACCTGGGTCTTCCTGCTGTTCATTTTGAACCTGGCGAGGAGAATTTCCCTCACTAGTACTGCAGGGTCTATTTTTTTATATATATATATATATATGCTGCCTCACTAATAAGAAAATAAAGTAGAGCTCAGCAGTAACCCTGCTTGCTCTTTGGTGGGAGCAGTCGCCCACCTGCCTGGTAGTAATAGCCACAGTGAACTGGAAAGACTCCTTTTACTTTTCTTGATAATATGTGAGGAAAAAAGGCAGGACTCTCCTGAATTAGGGAAAGAAGAGATCAGGCTCCTATCCTAGATTTGTGAGATGGGGGGTTGGTTTTGTTTAGGTTTTTTTTGGGTTTTTTTTTTTTCACCCTTTGGATGAAAAGTGACCACTACTGATAGGCTTCTCATCATGCAGAGGGGATTACTCCAGTGTGAAGTTGTTGAGGAATATGGAGGATAGTGGGTGCTTCGTGATTTAAAGTTTAATTTTTAAGATGAATATATTTTTCTTGGTGGAGCAATAAGGGGACCAGAGAAGAAAACGTTTGGAAAAGCATTGGAAGGACCTTTATCGTGAGCTAGGATAAAGTGGAGTAGAGAGAGCAAGGCTCTTGCTCGGCAGCCAGGCTCTGCCCCTGTGCAGGCCATGTGTGTGGGGTGGGTGGTAGAGCTCTGCTGGGCGGATGGCTCTGCTGTGGGCTGCCAGGCATGACAGCAGCCCCAGGGGCCTAAAATGGAGGATGAGAGCCTACCATTATGAACATCAGTAATGTGTATCTGGAGATGTAGGGACAGCTAGTGGAGAAGATCTGGACAGAAACAACTGCAGCTGCACTTGTGTCATCAGAGCTGCAGGATGGCTTCCCACCAACTAGAGAGTTGTGCCAACTCCCTTTCTACTGGTACTGGTGAGCTGGCCCAGCAGAGCAGCTGGCTGCAGTGGGACATCTTCCCACTGCTGTCTTCAGGCTATAGGTGAGGAAATGCCTTGGATGCTTTGAGACCAAATGCACTGGTACTCTTCTGCCCCATCAAAAAGAACAGGCTGATCTCCTCAACTGTGAACTAATTCTGTTCCAAGCTTTGCAATTCAGTCCCTCTTGGTACCTAATTTACATCCCACTTGGCTGCCTTTCAGCATTTGTACTATTCTTACTTCTGTGCTATGAGATAAAAAAAGAGGCAGGTTAAAAATGCAATTGTCTGTGACTTCACTCATTGGTCATAGTGCGGTTTAGAAGATTATTAGGTAACTAAAATGGTGTGAGAGAATATATATTATCCTTCTGTATACCCCTGAAGGAAAATTAAGGTTTAAAAATTCTTACGTAACTTCTTTGTGCGTTTAGTTTTCGTATGTATGAGGTGGCGATAACCTTTTACTAGCTAGTAGGTTGAACTCAGTGTAGGAAGCTGTAGCAATTGGGTAAAGTCACCTAGTGATGGTTACATAGTAATTTGTACCATTTCAATTTCCTGGCAACAGTGTCAGACAACTTTTCTGTGAATTTATCCATCTTTTAGCAGTATTGCACAGATGAAATTTATGCTATAATTTTTAAGTTTTTAACTATTTATAAAGACTCAAGTTTTATTTTTCAGAAAAAAGCAACTTGATTCTTTTAGCTGTGTATGTGTCTACTGGGTGTCATTTGCATTTTTATAGAGGCTCTGGAAAGAAAAAGGACTGAAGTTCTTAGCTTCACCACTCTATCAGGTAAAAAGCGATGGATTCCTGCAGCGTAGCTTGTGAGGTCTGGTGGCATTTTGTACATTATTCTTTAAAAGTACTTGGAGGCTTTGATGACTTCCCAGAGCCTGCAGCGTGAGCTCTTGTGATTTGCATTTGTTCCTTACAATTTGCAGCTGCAGGCCTTGCACTAGCTTTGTTTAAATATAATCCTGAATGCCTTTAAAACAGGTATTTGAACTTTGGATTAAGGAGACTACTTTTGTAATATTAAAGGTTTTTTTCACTGCACACATCAAATATCTGACTTGCAATGCAATTTTCCCACTAGAAGTTTTGAAAAAGCCATTTTTATATTCTTAGTAACACAAAAAGAGAAGTGGGATCTTTAGAAATGCCTTTTGTGCCATTTTCCTAGTAGCCTCCCCTTCTCAAAGCTTATTTTAAAATATGTGATGATTTTGACACATTAGAAATGAGCACTGAGAGAAGAGTCAAAGTGCTGTTCTGTTTGCAATTTGGTTGCACTTTCTTTGAATCTTTTTGCTATCAACTCAGTAACGTTATGTTGGCAGCACACTTGCCAATTGCCAGGGTGCTTACCTGAAGTGTGGACTTTTGACCAACAATTGTGTGCATGCTGTTTCTGGCAAGTTTAGCCAAAATACTGTGTAGGCCAGGAAGGTTAACCTAACCCAAAAGGTACAGATTTCGCTATGGTGAGCTCTATGCTGGGTTAAAAAAAAAAGGATGTGCAGTATTTGATTTGAATCATCATTCTGTGTACGATATGAAAGGAAGAAACTGGCCACTGTGCAATTATATTTTCTGTAGATCCTGGATAATTATTTATTATGCAATATTTAACATATTTACCCACTGTCTCAAAAGACTTATGAATGAATTTATCACATTAGATTCAATTGTATCTTTCTGAAAGTGAAAATGGATTAAGAAATTCTCTGTTTACTTTGCACTCAGACTCTGATGAATGTTTTCTGCAGTTATTCATGTTAAGAAGTTCTTGATTTCCAAAATGCTCAGCTGAGAAAGATAAAAATGTCATGATGCTCATTTGCATAATCTTTAATACAGTAACCATCTTGAAAATGCTGTAGGTTTGTAGGCTGAAAAAAAATCCCCATGGATTAGCTAAGTAATCTGATTTATGAACATAAGATCTTGGTGGGATGGCAAAGAGTTTGCAAGCAATCTGGAGACTGAATATGGTCATATAATTAATTTATTAATAATTCTACAGAAGGAATAAATTTGCAGCAATAAAAATGTCCCAGTGAATTCACTAACAGAACAGGAGTTGAAGTCACAGAATAGATTGCTGAGAGGGATTAGCTCATGCATCTCTTGCTTGTTAGAACAAGTCTTCTAGTGCTATAGCGCTTTTAGTTCTAGTTTTGCATTTGCCTGCATATAAAGTCTGTGGGGTTTTTATTGCAATTAGGATGTAAATTTGAGTTAGTTAATATTACCAACAGTATCTCAGTGTTAGTGGGCCATCTGTGAATGTGGATACTTGGCTCACTATTATTTTCTTGATGCAAGAAAAAAAAAAAATCAACCAAAAAAATCCCCAAAATGAAGATGCAAAGTGCAACCAGCGTATGTCAGCTGCTTGATAACATCTTGACTTTAGTGGTTACATGTCAGTCTCACCTTTTTTTTTTTTTTTCAAATGCAGACTTGGAATTCAAGTGCTAGGTAAACTAACTACTCAGAGAGTGCTGAACTAGTCAGTCTCCACCCAGCGTCTTAGACAAGGTCTCTGCTCTGCTGAGTTGCTACTGTGCTAACCAAATGTTGGCTTGGACAAAAAAAAAAAAAAACCCTAACTAAACTTGCAGACGGTACCAAGCTGAGAGGAAACTGTAGTTGGAGCCTAAGATTAGAATTTAGATAAAAGATTTTTTTATTATTATTCAGGGGTTTTTTTATGGGGGTTGGTTTCTTTTTTAAAAAATATAGAAGCACAGACAAGCACAAATTCTTACTTTATTTCTACAGCCAGTGATTTTTAAGACTCTCATCTGTTGATCTTGGGAAATCCCTGGAGTCCACGTGAGATGATCAAGAGGAACAAATTGATGCTACTTAACATAGTGTAATTTTTGAGACATTCCTAAAAAAGATCATCTCTTTTTAGGTAAAAATATTCTACAAGACAGAAAAGAAAAACCCCTGAAAATAATTAGAATTACATAAATCATGGGCTGGGGTAAAAATAAGCAGGTAACACTTGCAGTGGAAGGCATCACAGAACCTGAGTGAATTATGAACTGGGTATGAATCAGCATTATGCCTTGAAACAGGCGTCACATGAGCAGGAAGCCTGCGAGGCACATGCTGTAATCCTTTCACTTGTCAAAACTTTGGTTAGGCTCAATTTGGATACTATGTCTAGCTTTGGGCATTACATTTCTGGACTCTCTCCAAATCTTTCTTGTCTGTCTTGAAGAGGATGCTCTGAGTCTAAGAAGCGTGAAGGATGATTGAGAATTTGGGTTGCATGTCTGGCATAAGGAGGAGAGGGCTGGAGGAGATCTCTGCAGAAAAGGGAGATCTGTTTTCTGTGCCCACTGTAGATGAACTCAATTTACTGAGCAGTATAGGCCAGTCTTCACAGATCAACTATACTCCACACAATGTTTTGTTTGTACTAGTAATGACCTTAAGAGAAGAATCTGTTTTATTACTTTCTATGATGCACTCAGGTGGGGAATAAGTAAGAGGAATATTGGTATTTGTGGGGCGTTGGTGTTTGAGTTTTGTTTTTTTTTCTTTCAGTGATTAGTTGACTACAATCTGAGCAGGCTTGGGTTTTCTTTCTAACTTCTGGTAGGTAAGTCCAAGAATATGAAAGGCCACTGCAAGGGGGAAGGGATTGTCTCTCTCTGTGTCTGTAACAATGAGGAAATAAAGGGATTGACTTTACAGCAAGGAAGATTCAGGTTATATTACAAAGACCTTTCTTTCATTGAAGGCCAGCTTCACACTAGAATCGCTTGCTTTTGAAGGTTTTGAAAAACAGGTTAGACATCTGCCACAAAAGAACACGCACAACTGATTCTACCAAGAGACAGGGGAGTAGATCAGATGACCTCTCAAGAATTTTTCCAGTTCTGTTTTCCACGATTCTGTCAATTCCATCATTGTTCATAAAAGGCATATGCTTTCACACAGAGAAGTGAGAATGTGAGGCTGGATGTATGGGGTCAGGATGTTTAACCCAGTACACCATCCTGAATGGGAGCCGAAAGCAGATGTGTGGGGAATACTGTAGAACAGGGCAACTACAGAGGACGGTACTTGTTCTGTGGATGGCTTCTGTGTACTTAGTAGCTTGTGGTAGTTCTAGTTCTGTGATTTGGTGCCCCTTGAACAGGTCTGAGCTGTTGGTGTTCATGGTATCCTACAATCAGACGTTGTTGCAGCTGAATTATGTGTGTGAAGGCACTGCTCTTTCTCTTGGTTTTGAACCTTCCTTGCAGCTTTATTTTGTTCTTTTTGGCTCTTGGTTTTTGGAGAGACATTAAAGACCCCACCATCTCCATTGCCATTACACAGAATCACAGAATCTCAAGGGCTGGAAGGGGTCTCAAAAGATCGTGTAGTCCAACCCCCCTGCCAGAACAGGACCACCTAGAGTAGGTGATAGAGGAACTCATCCAGATGAGTTTTGAATAGGATCAGACTGAAGTGTCATCATGTCACTGAAACAGATGGGAACAAAATAAATGTTTAGTTTTACTACTTTGTAAAAACCGCATCCCTAAGACAAAGTTGTATTTCAAAATGTCATAGTTTTAAAGGATCAAATTTGGCATTCAAGACTTTATAAACCTTTACCTTATCCAGTCTTAACCATTTCTGTTTCTAGACTCAAGAGTCTGGCTTACTTAGCTATATGGGAGTTATATGGGAGATGATGCTTGGATTCTTGCCCTATTTGGGACATTTTCAGCTTTACATCCTTTCAGATAGAGGGAATGTACTGCCTGCAGTATTTGAGATGCAGGCACTCTAGCGGTAGCAAAGAGGTGTTCTCCACTTTATTCTTCATTCCTTTTTGAATAGATTATTTTCTTTTTTTGACTGTTGTTGAGCACTAAGCTTATGTTTCCATAATGTGTCTTTCCTAACCTCAAGATCTCTCTTCTTGAGTAATGCTGGTTGATTCATTGTATATTTGAAATTTGGTCAGCTTTATTTTCCTGTGTGTCTTTGCACGTTTATCTATAATGAATTTCCTGTGCTGGTTTTTACAGAATTACTAAGCCACATTAAAGTTTGTTTTTAGTTCTCCATATGAGCACTCATCTTCACTACCCTAAATAATGAAGTATCATCAGCAACTTTTGCCACCTTGCTACACCTGTTTTCTAGCTTACTTGTAAATACAATGAGTGGCACAAGTCCCAGGACAGATACCTGCAACGACTAACTCTTTTAGGCAATAATGTTCTACTTTTTTTACAAGTTCTCTGTTTATGCAAGAATCTTCATTATTTTTTTTGATAGATGCTTAGATTCCCTAAGCCTTCTGGAAGTCCACTTAGATTGTATCAGCTAGATTTTCACTGTCCATTTTCTTGTGGCAATAAAAATGTGACAGTAGTAGCAAAAGATGTGGGGTTTTTTTTACACGAGAAACTGTTCACCAAACAATGTGTTAGTTTAATCACAGTATTACATTCCTGGTACTGATGCATAGATTCGCTGTGCTTTTTCATGGTCAGAAGACGATTATTTCATCGTCTGTGTCTTCGTTTTTGGAATACTGGAATTATAAATGGATGCATTTGACCACTGGAAGAAAGGCTTTGATGAAGAACGTTGTTAACTCTGTGCTGTAGAGTATGTCATGTTGTACAGTAAAAAATTTGCAAAGCCATTTGAAGCTTTTCTGTAGGCATGATTAGTATTTAAACAACCTAGATTTTTTTCAGTTTAGTGTTATTGCTGAAATTATTGACAAAAAATAGGTGTGTCAGCCTGTTGTAGTATCTCTTTTACTTGTAGTTGCATACGGCTCAGCAAACTTGAGTGAGAGGAAAAAGGAGAATTAGCTTTAAGTTAAGGTTATGCTCTCCTGGTCACATCCATTGTTGTGAGGCTGGCAAAAGGGGTGAGTTTACTTGCTTGCATTAGGTGGATACCTACAGCCCTTTGTAAAAGAGAAATTTTGCTAATTATTTAATTGTTTGAAAAAGCTAAAATCTCTGCTCCTTTAATGGAGAGGAGCACATCATTAAAACCAGGTCTTTGGGTAATTAAAAATGATGCATCTGAGTACTTTTCAAGGTTCTTCCCTTCCCCCAGTTCCTTCCTTCCTCCAGCATGCTTCTGGCATGGGGGTGTGTTGTTTCCTGTAGCAAATACTAGGGGCTGATATGAACAGAAAATATTGTCTTGATCATCTTTCATCTTTTATGACTGAAAGCAAATGTTTTGTTTGGATTTTGGTTTACAAAAAAAACTCTACAAATATAATTTAAATTCCTCTCTTGGAAGATGCCAAGGAATTTGTCTTCTCCAGCTATGGATCTGAGAATGCATATAATTATACCTAATAATTTCACCGCTGTCAGATTAGATTGATTTTTAGTCACTTTTGTGCAGATTAGATTCAGCTCAGGTGCTCAAAGTGAAATAAGGTGCGTTAATCTGCAGTGACATTCTGTCTTTCCCAATTAGCAAGTTCTAAGAGATGTTAGACAGTGCAAGTTTGATGGCATGAAGTATTTTTGTTCTCCCATGGATTTAGTAAAATTAAGGAGGTTTAGGCACTCAAAAGCAACCATCAGAAACATAAGTGTCAGGCCTACCAAAAAAAAAAAAAAAGCATGAAAAAGTAAGGAAAATAAAGAATGTACCTGAGAGATTTAAAGTCTGGGGACAAATGATTTTGCGATTTCAGGATTTTGAGGGAAACTTCCTTAAAAATGATATTTCTAAAATATAAGCCTGTCGTGTACACATCTTTATGCAATCAAAATAAAATCTTTGGTTAGAGTACTGACAGTTACAGAGTGTGCAAGTTTGCATGTAGTGGTGTCTCTAATGCTGCATAACCTTGTTAGCTGACATGTTTGTGTTTCTGTGTAGTGTCGAAGGTTGCGCACCAGTTTCTTCAAACTGCATGTAGTCAGACCATAATTTTAATTGCTTTCAAACCAACAGTACATCAGCATTACAAAAGTGAACAGTGAAGGACAAAGTACATTGCAACGTGCATATGTCTTCTGATTTGGCAGAATTAATGCTGGCAAGGCTTTACTGTAGCTCAAAGTATATGTTTATTGCTTAATTATCTCAGTTACTGAATATGCTCATTGCATAATCTGGGGTAGTAGTAATTGAGTCCATTACTGTAGATAAAAAATCGCCAATTTATAGTACTACAGAAAAAAATCTTGACTGTAAACAGATGTTACAAAATCTAAAATATTGATGCTATCTTACTTTTGCTATGATGAAATCTCAAGTGATTTTCCTAATGGGCACTCTACTAATGCTTGTTGAAATTTGCCAGTGTTTTCTTTTTATTTCTTAGAGAAAAGAGCCTACTCCAGTTATATTAAAATATTTCGTCCTTTTCACACGTGCCTTAATTTTTTGATGAGCTATTGTCTATTTGTTTAATTTGGCATTAGCTAATGTCAAGAAGCCAGTTCTTTTTAATAACTTAAAAAGATTGTTTTTTGATTAAATAAGAGCAATAAGGGATGTAATTTTAACTGATGTAGCAATGATGATTTTGTAGGCGTGTAGGCAGCTTTCAGTCTCCTACTTGAAAAGATTGAAATTAATCCTCTTTGAGGAATGTTTGCATAAATCTCAAATTTGATGTTAAAACAAAAGAAAAACCCAACCTGGTAGGAGCTCAATATTAATACCAGGTACTAGTTTGAATGGCGAGAATGGTGAGATGTAGGGGTTTTTATGCAGATCATAGTGGCTTGTAAGTTTTAGGTTTAATTCCTTGTATTTGGCCAGAATGTTTATCTACCTAATCTCAAAACAGTGGTCATCATCCATTTGCATAAAATCTTGATTGTCTAAAATTGTACTCTAGGTGTGAAAGAGGGAATTTGGAAACATTTGAAACAATCCAGATATGAAATACGTTTGTTTGGATGTCATTTGGGTGGGTTGTCGTTTTCCTTTATTGATGACTATAAATTATCCAGTGCTTTACAATATGTAATTACAAGACCCAGCACCCATATCAGCAGGGACACTGTGGTCTTTTCTGAATAATTTCTGTTTGAATGAAGCAAGGCCTGGGCTGATTCTTCTTGGGAGAAGAGGAAAAGTCTCCATTGACCACAGTGAGAGCTAGGGTTCAGGGAATCACAGAATTCCTCCAAAAAGAGGAGTTATTTCACATAGTCAAGGGGCCCATGAAACTAAAATGGGATTTGAGACCTCTAATATGTTATGAGAAGAAAACTGCAACCTGTATAAAAGACTTTGTCGTCTAACTGCCTGCTTGCTTTCTTAGCTTATGTATTCTCATATTACAATATATGCTATACAGAAGAGGTAGATTAGGTTGTAACATACATAAATATGAACACAGAGAGATTTCAATATTTGTGTAACTGGAAGTCACGTATATAGGCATGGATACATATATATATATATATAAAGATAAAACTTCTGTACACATATTTAGAAGTGTATGTGTGAGAGTGTATGAAAAAGCACCTCAGAGGTGTCTCCCACTGTCGTTGAAGTTTTGAGTCTGGGTATAGTAAGAGTGAGTGCATGCCTCCTCTGATGCAGAACTATTCTCCCAGTCTCAAGGGGCAGTTTTGTATCTTATGTCTGCAAAATGAAACTGATCTCACAAATACTTAGCCCAGAAGTGTTCATTTAATCTTGGAAGTCGTCCCACTGAATTTAATGAGCCCTTAGATGGTAAATTCTTTGTGGCGCTGATTTTCCTTTATGCCTTATTCAGTGGTAAGCACAATCTCCATTAGCTTTTACATTACCGTCTACTGTTACTTACAGCAAAATGCTTTTAGGTTTTGGCTTGAAAACGCTAATTCAGACACATAGGCAAAAAAAACAACTCTGAGGCAAAAGGCAATAATTAAATTAGAATTATTCCAAAATAATCTTTGAAGGATCTGAGTTGACTTTGTGAAATGTTAAAAAGCCACATTTTTGAGTGCTGTGGCAGGGGTCGTCTGAAGTGGCTTTAACTAGAGTCTTATGGACATTGAGATTTTTTTGAGACGGGAAGGTTTGTAGACCTTGGATAGTAAACAGTCCAACCTGCTGATGCACATTGATAGTCATGGTAACTCTGGCATCTGTGTAGCTGGGAGTAAGTGTAGAAAACCACAGGTTTTGTTAACTCCAATGCTGTCAGCCAAAGGTTGCCCATCAGGGCCCTCTGAAATCCATTCCAGTTAACAGCATTCTTCCAACAGGCTGCACCAGCTCTGGATGAGCCTTCTCTTCTGTATGCTTCCCAAATCACTTGCTGAAAACATGCTTCCTGCAGGCTGGATTTGCTCAGTAGAATTGATATGGTCTGACTATATATTCATTAATAAGCTACCACAAGCTCATTTTAGCAAATCAACACTTTTTGTGTGTGTGTGTGTCCTCCCAGATGGTTTCAGTCTTTAGTTTCAGAGCAGAGGATAATCTGATCTTGCCATCAGATAATTTCTAAACTTTGTAAGTTTATAAATTTTGCAAGCTTTTTTACTTTGTTGGAACAGCATTTCTATTCTGATGATGTAAAACAACATCCCACACTGACCAGAGCTCAGTATGAGACTTACAGTGCACAACCATATTCCTTTAGCAGCCTGCTTTGAAAGAATTCATAGCAAATTGTGCATGGTTTCTTAGGCATTTTTATCTAGAGGGTTACTCTGCCAGCATCTGTTTATTTTTTCTTTTGAGAAAAAGAGAGAGATAGGAAATTAAAGGAACAGGGGGTAGTAATAAATACAGCTGTAGGCAATAAAACCAAACTAGTCTATCATGGCTATGAGAAAATTAGGAGAGGTGAGTTGATTTGTGTGTTGGTTTTCATTTTAAAACTGTTTGAAAGGCACATTATTTACTGCATTGGTTTTCATGTTAAAAAAGGGTATTCTGGCTCAGCAGTGCTGTCAAGAAGTACAATATGTCCCACCTCATTAAACACCATCTTTTTCCTCTCCATCTGTCTAGAACAGCAGGAAAACTAGTTTTCAAATAGAAAAATAATCAGTTTTGTACATTTCCATCCTGCACCTCTGTATTCATCTAAAAATTCAATCAGATTTCCAGGGAAATGCCTCTAGAACAACGGTCTCAATAAAGGTGCCATTCAGAACATCAAGGCCTGTCGTTTGGGATGTAGCAAGGTGAACAACTATGAGAGCTCAAATGAAAAACAAAAAAATTCTTGGACAGAGGAGAGAAGGAAAATCCGTTTAACAGAAGTACAAATGGTGGTTGATTGACAGCATAGGTAGAAGAAATTGAGGAAGGGAGGCATTTGCTTGTCTGTTTGAGTATGTGACGAAGAGTTCATCACTGTTTGGGTGTTAGAAGCACAGCACTTTGTGCCTAAAAAGTGTGATTGATTTGGAAATAAGTAAATGTGCCATATACAGGAGAAACACCCTGGAGGTTATTTGATTCATCACAGACAATACTGTTCAGATTAAGGGCCTGATCCACCGTAACAAAAGCGAAATAATTGCCACTTGCTTAGCTGAGTAGACAACAGCAAACTGCAGAAGCTGGCTTTACTGCTGGAACCAAGAGAAAAACGACTCTAAAAGCCAGAAAGAAAAGGCAACAGCAAAGCCATCAAAACATTGCCTGTGTTTTCAGGTAATTGCTTTCATCACCATTCAGCTTCTGGCAATCCCAGCATTCGTCAGGTTAAAGCGATTCTCCTCATGGGACTCATATCAAAGCCATCTCCTTACTCTTTACTACAGCTGCTCAGAGGTCCTCCAAATAAATCAATTTTAAGCCTGTATTGTCTTTCTGAAGAATACTCCCCAAGACTGGATCAGGGACTCTGACTAAACCTTGTGCTTTCAGAGGCCTCAGATACTACTGATACCGTTTAATTACTTGGAGTAGTGATACTGAATGAATAAAACTGTTGACTTCAAAAGGTCGCTCCTCTGCAAGGTCAGAGAGAGTGGCTATGGGCAGCAGCTGGCTGCACACGAGACTGAAGTCCTACATCAGAGTTTGGGTAGAAAATTGTATTTTCCAGAGGAGGTAATACTAAAGGATGTGTAGTTGTGTGAATGGGCATTATTTGCAATACAAAATTATGTGTTTAAAAAGTAAATAAATACAGGTTTGGAGAAAAGCAAATAGGCTGGTATAATTTATTCCTTGTATCCTAAAATATTTACATATTTAGTTCCATTGTAGGCACAAAAGGTAAGAGACCTCAGTGTGCAACAAAAGAAATAAGCATGCAAATCCATTCCAAACAACAGACAATGGGTACCCATTTATCACTAAGTGATATTTAACAATCTAAGAGCAATAAAACGAATTTTCAGGAAGAAAAATTTACTGCATTCTAGGTTATTCATGTGCTAAGGATGATGTCATACCCTCAAAGAAGAATAATGCAGACCATAAACAGTCTTTCAGCTAGAGAGACTTAACACTTTGCAAGACAGGAGTGTATCTTCAAAAAATATTTTTCCCTTAACAAAAGCCCCCTCTTTATTCAAAGAAGGTTATGTCAAATCATAAAGCAGGTTTTACTGTTATAACTGTGCTAAACAGGCATATGCTGTTGGGAAAAGCAAGATGCATGTAACAAAATGAGAGTATGATTTAATAATGAAGCACAGGAATAGGAGGGAAGACCTCGAACCCTTTTGGCACTTATGTCATTGACTGGCTTTGCAACCTGAGGCAAGTCCCAAGTTTCCCTCCCAAAAAGCAGGGGTCACCTTAATTGAAGTTTGGTTAGGATGCAGTGTGGTGTCTCCTGGCCTTGGTGAAGGGTAGCTGCTTGTCTAACAGGAATTGAACCGAGACAGTTGCATCAGCAAAAGCTGTGTGGGCACCTCAGGGAAAAAAACATAGGGGATGCACAACTCATTTACTCACCTAAGACTTGCTCTAACCGAAGTGCTAGTGTTCCTGATGTTAGAGTACTCAGATCTTGTGTACATTCAGATGAGCAGACAAAAACCAAGACTGTTTATACAAAAAGGTGCAACTTTAAAACAGTATTTTAGAAACAGTAATACTGTTCTTACTCTTAACTCTGATGGAAGCCAGAATTTGTGACAGTAAATTTATTAGGCAGTTAAGTACCTTTACTTTAAAATTAGTAATTTATTAGCCAGTTTATGACCCTGAGCAGGTACTGTATTGCCTTCCATGCCCACTGCCACATGCTGCAGCTTGCTGTTGACTTGTCAAACTGACATGTTCACGCAAAGGTTGTTAGACTTTGGAGGTTTGAAGAGGAAACATCACATTCTTTCGATGTCTTTGACTTTCTTCCATTGTCTCTTTTCCACAGCAAGCTTCAGGATCCCACTGGGACTTGTGGTGTTTGGGCACTGTATTAAGTACTTTATCTAAGCTCTGTGGAAATACCTACTTATTGAGCTCTGCTCACATCTGCTGCTCCCTTACGCTGGAAAGTTCATAGACATTTCCCTTTGTGTTATGGGAAACCATCTCAGAAGTGGCACTCTAGAGAGATAAAACTTTTCTTTTTTCTAAAGAGACTGGAGGAAAAGAAAGGTATGACAATAGACGAATATAAAATTAAATACATGAATTTGCTTTCATGCTGCTGTGCTGGTTTTAGACTCTATGCTCCATCTTTTTCTCATCTCCTAACTGTACAGATCATTGCTGGCATAGCCTCTGTGCTTGTCATGTGTGATGAAAGATTCTTTCTGTGCTATTCATCTGTGCTAAGATTTCTGAGCATATATCCAAAAAATAATGTGGCTTATTTTTAATTTAATAACATGATATTTGAGTGGGGCTGGGGGAGGTGGAGGGGAGGTTCCTGTGGCTGTATTGGGTAATAGGTCTCCTTGATCCACAAGATTGCTCTCCATGTGCACTACATAAAGGAAGACTTAAAACATGCAGTCAAGCCACAAGGTGGGCAGGAGTAGATCAACAGTTTAGGCAGATTTTCCTTATTTTGTCTGTTCTAAGCAGTGCCTCTTTAGCTGTGGCATGTGCTGTAGTAAGTAGCTCTAGGGCTGAAACAGCAGCTGCCAAGGACTACCTTGAGGTGCTGGATAATTTTTTTTTGTTTTCTCCCTTTTTTCCTCTGTGCTGGGCTGGTGCTCAGCCATGGTGTACTCACTTCCAGGGCAAGATTGCAAAATCGGGCAGTAAGCACAAAAACAGCTCCAGCCACGGTGATTTTCACTCACCTTGTCTTAATATCAGTGCAACCCTGGAAGGAAGGCGGTGAATGTACTAATATCAAAGACCATTGCTACTCTGCAAGACAGAAGAAAACTTGTTAGAATGCCCTTATCACTAAATATTTTGTACTTTTATATACTTGGAAACTGTGGAATAGAAGGATTTAAGAATAAGAATGGAGCTGTGAGAATGTGAGACAATTTCCTAATACTTGAAAATGGTTAACGAAGCACTCCGAGTACTGGATTACAGAAAAGACATTTATACTTTGGATAAATTACTTGATCCCATGCACATGCTGTCCACTAGTTCCAGAAATCAAAACCCCAGGGAAAGTATGTGAATTCCTCTTCACATTCTGGCCCCCGGTCTGGGTCAGATCATAAGGGAGCGACTGTGTTAAGGTGTAGAGGTGATACTCGCCTTTTGCTTTTGCCAGCAGCTTGCCTGTCTACAAAGCTCACCTACGGCAACTGAGCATTGCTCATTTCCACTGAGCATGTACTTAAGGGGAGACACAGCTGAGGATGACCTTCAGGATTATTGCTGCTGCAGACTTCTGCAAGTTGTAGGAAATAAGTGAACTGCAAATCAACTTTGTGTTGACAAGAAAAACAAAACCCAAGCTCATCTGGAAGCTAGGGAGGTTCCTGTTATGTGTTTGTAGTAGCCCTTGTAATCTTCTTCTGGGTACCCATGTTGGGGTGTGTCAGAGAGAGGAAGCTAGACCCAAACCATAAATTCCTGCAGGTCTAGCTCATTTGCAATGTCATTTAGGTAAATATAATTAAAACAATGAATTGCAGTGTGTGTTGACCATTTAAAAACCTTAATTGGTCAGTAAAACTGGAATGTAGATTAGGGGTGGAGTTCTCTGACTGGAAATAACATGTAGGGGTGCTAATCAATGCATGCCTTCAGTAGGAACACCAGACTAATGGCAAAACCTACCAAGTACTCATTAAGGGCTTGTTCTACCTGAAAGGTGAGTGGCAAGTAGTGTATTTCTATCGAATCAGTTCACTTCCTTATCAGCCAGTAAGCATCTTCTGATGCCTGTAACTTAGAAAGATACGTTCCTGCTTTCTTCTGCATCTTGTGTTTCACAAGCTGTAATTATAACAAACAGTGCCTTTCTGACACAGCTTTTTATTGAGTTCCAATCATCGCCTCTGCTAAAAAACTGCTGAAGGCAAATGAGATCTTCAGTTGACACTGAAGGCATGACTTAATGATGCAGAGTATCTCTACACTGATGAATCCGGCCTTTTTACTGTGGTTAATCTATGACGTGTGGAACAGACAGCACCTTCAGTTCACGGACCTGTGGGAAGCCTGCTTCCTCTCCTTCGCTCTTCTATGTATGATAAACAGACCTTATTTATTGAAGCAGCCATCAAGGTACAAAGCTGAAGCCCTCAGGTGCCACTTTTACAGTCCCTTTTCAGAAGGTACCTCCTCCTTCAAGCAACTGGTTTCTGCATAGCCCCCAGCATCCCCTACAAAACTGCCTTGTTTTGCATTTGGCAAAGAATTTTATTGCTGACCCCACTGTGTTAATAGCAATGGTAAATAATGAAAGATAGATGGAAGCATTTGGGTGAGAAATCTGTGACAAGGTTGTATGTGAAAACATTCAGTATCTGTTCTCGCTTTAATCACTTATTGTTTTTAAGTCGGTGACAAAAACATCCTGCTGAAATAGGAACACTGGGATCCCATCTGCAGAGAGAACAAATGGTGTTAGACAGGCCTTACTATCGTGTAGACATGACAGTATATCGGGCAAACATATTAGTTGCTACTTTTATTGTTGTTTTTAAGACTGCTTGAGAAAAGTTGCTTTAACCAGGCTTATGAACTTTCAAATGGCTACATAAAATTACATCTTGTCTTTGTTTAACCATAACATAAAGCTACTCTGGTAAAAATGAAACAGGGACTTCATCTTTTAGAGGTTTACTATACCTTAACGTTGCCCTCAAACTGCTTCTATTTTTCTTGGGAGAAAGCTCATTCATATTTCTTCCAGAATAGGGCCAGACACTTTGACTTTGTGAAGGCTAGAGCTGTTTGTGATAAATCCTCAGTCCTTCTGGTCACATGTATATTTGAATGAAGTGTAATAGCTACTTTTCTTCTCCAGTTTAAACACCCACATTTTGTAGCTGTGGATATTCTGTTGGATTAAGTGTTTTGTAATATATTGAAACATGTCATTGCTGTGACAAAAATATTCTAGAAACAGAGTGCTCTTTTTTTTTTTCCTGTAACAGAACACAGAAGTAAGTAGCAAAACAAACTATGACATATGGGATAACAACAGACTGTGTAAGAATGATGAATGTGCTCCAGGTTTTAATGTGGATGGAAATGGAAGCATTTTCATACCTGCCAAAACCTTTTAACGACGTTTTGAAAACTGGTGTTTACGTTTTTGGAAATGTTTCTATCTAGAAACAACCTCTTCCTTTGGCAAACTTGGTTTAAATCATCTTGGACCTCTGACAACCCAACGGATGAATATACCAGTATGCTCTGATGTTGTCTTAGCTTATTTTCAATAGGAGAGTTAATAGAAGTGAAAATTAAGGACTGGGATTTTAGAAAGTAGGTTCTGATGAGGAATTATCACTGAAAATGTTAGCCTCTGGCGATTTGCTCCAGGCCCAATAGGATAAGTATAGTATCAGTCAAAATGAATTTTAGGAATACCAAAAAAAACCCCAAAACCCCCC
>WBNH01000623.1:72905-96358 GCA_013401255.1 Urocolius indicus
AGGCGGCGGCGCAGCGCCGCTTCCCCGGCCGCGGAGCGAGGCGGCGAGCCCAGGCGCCGCTTCTCCGTGGCCGCAGCGGCAGCTCGTCTGCGGCGGCGGCGACGGCGGCGGCCGCGCCTCAACTTGGTGCGAGGCAGCGGCCGCCGCGACGAGAGAGCGGTGCGCGGCTTGACTCCGTCCCCGCCGTCGCCCGGAGGATTTACCCGGCGGGACTTTGCTTCTCGGGCGCCCGGTGACAGGCGCGGCACCCGCCGCCCTCCCCCATCCCCGCCACTTCCCCGCCGTCCGGCAGCCTTCCCGCCGCCGGCCGCCCCGCAGCAACGCAGAGGGGCCGAGGTAAGCGTGCGCTCCGGGCTCCTGGCGTTCCGCTTCCCTCCCGCCCCGCGCTGGGGCTCGGCGAAAGGGAAGCGCCGAGCTGAGGCAGCGCTGGGCTTCCCCGCTCTGGGCCACGCGCCGCTTCCTCCCCGCGCTCGGGGGGCAGCCGCCGCGGAGGAGCCGCGCACGCAGCCCGCCCGCTGCCTTCCGGCGGCTCCCCGACGTGCCGCTTGTCGCGGGAAGCGGCGTGTGGCGGGGCTGCGGGCGCCCTGTTGCTGCTTCCAGGGCAGCTGCCCGGGGCCAGCAGCCGACGGCAGCGTGTGTGTGTGTGTGTGTGTGTGTGTGTGTGTGTGTGTGTGTGGGGATGGGGCGGGGGGGTCCCGGGGCGGCATTCCCGGCGCTGCTTCTGCACCGCTGTCACATCAACTTCTATCATTTACATGTTTATTACGTAACACGTGACTAATATCTTAGACTTTCTCTTATTTGCTGGGATCCAGACCAAGCTTATTTTATTTCGTTTTAATTCGGTCGGGGAAACTAAGGCTCCCATTCCAAGTAGCTGCCTAAAGCAACTTAGTTTTCATGTGACTATACTCACGTTAACAGAGGGTTACTACCTCCTCCCACACTGAGAAAGCAGAAGTGTGTGTCGTCGTCCCGTGTCGTGTCTCCCCTCCTTTCCCTACCCCGTCCTTTTATTACTAAGTCCGGCCAGGTTTCTTCAGGTTCCTGTTTTTAGCGGGCTCTAGAATCTGCTACCTGTAAACTTAAAGGGTGAGATACTGAAATAGAAACTGATTTTTGTGCAGTAGGTGCTGAGAGAAATAACTTTTACGGTGATGAACAGGAGTGATGAACTTTACGGTGATGAACAGGAGGGTAACAGCCTCTTCTGTTTATATAAATGGTGTTGGCACTACATGAACTGTAAATGAACATAGCCAGCAGCTGTGCAAACCAAAACTATGTAACTAACCGTGTATTTTTATACATTGCTACTCGCAACTTTGCAGCTTCACAAAGGCAGTGAAGATCGTGCTACACTGAACACTTGGAACACCACAGAACTCGTTTTTCTTGTAAATACAAAGGATTGCTTATATTGGAGAAAGCATTTAACTTTCTAGTGCCAGCTTCATCGTTTTCTGTGACTTGGAATTTTGTTCCATTTTTAAGTGGTATTGGTAGCACTTTGAATTTGAATTTGCTGCAATTTATCAGGCTTACCTTATCTATAAAACATGAGTGCACGCCAGAGAGAAATACTCATCACATAATTGTTGATAGGGAGATAGATTGTGGCAGCACGATCATCTTCAGAAAAATAAAACAAATGGTACTTAGCAAAGATACCACGTGCAAGCCATCCTTGAGATCAGGATGACTATTATTGGATGCTGTCTGTTTTTTCAGAATGATAAGCTTTGTGAATGAGAACACCTTAGTCCTTGTGCCTGTAGGAAAAGAGCAGGTCAAAGACACTAAAGAAAGTCATGGAAGTGTTTGAAAAATAACATGTGACAATCATTGCATAGCCTAGTGGTAAGGTGGTACTGTTCCACCTTTACCCAAGGATTTATTCCTCCTTATCGCCTCAAACTGCATTTGTTGAAGTGAGTTCAAGAATAAGCTCTACAGAGAAAGAATGGAGGCTATTTAGACGAAACTTCAGTGCCAAATTATTGCTTTACCAAAATAGTACCCTGCTGTGCTTTGTGTTGCATACGTGTTTGTTAACAAGCTTACAACTAATGTAGAATTTAATAATTTTCTTTCTTCTGTCACAGAAAGAGTGCAACATTTGTCTTTGGGATGAGAATAAAAAGTAACTCAGGAATGCTCATCTAAAAATAGAGTACTTCCACGTACTTAATGTAAATCACATTCAAATGATTTGTGTTTAGTTCTAGAGACAAGAGATTCTTGACAGATTTTTGCATTTTATGGTTTTAATGACTTTCTTTTTTTTTTAGTGCACATGCTATGTCCTGGACTATCCACTTGGCTTAGCAGTTTGCCTTCAGTCTGTTTCTTTTAAGTGTCTTCTATGTGGAAGATAGATGCATTAAAACACCTTTTAGCAGTTGGGGTGGTGCTTTTGACAATGGTGCTGTTTCATACTTATAAGCCATTCACTTTATCAGGAATTTTGGAGTTCTTGTATTTGGCATGAATTATTAACCAAAATCTGGAAACCTGCAGTGCTGTCCTTTAGGACAAGTTACAGTGTATGTTTTGCATTCCAGTATTGCTTTTCAGGATCATGATTTCTAAAGTGTAGTTTATTTGGAGTGCATGTAGATCATAGAATCACAGAATGGTAGGAGTTGGAAGGGACCTATAGAGATCATGTCCAACCCCCCTGCCAAATCAGGTCCATCTAGATCAGGTCACACAGGTGGGTTTTGAAAACCTCCAGAGAAAGAGACTCCACAACCTCCCTGGGCAGCCTGTGCCAGGGCTCCCTCACCTGCACAGTGAAATAGTTTTGCCTTACATTTAAGTGGAACTTTTTGTGTTTGAGCTTCTTCCCATTACCCCTTGTCCTGTCACTGGATACAACTGGAAAATGGAATGCTTCAACCTCCTGACACCCACCATTTAGATATTTGTAAATATTAATGAGATCTCCCTCAGTCTTCTCTTCTCTAGACTNNNNGTACTGCAGATGAGGCCTCACCAGGGCAGAGTAGAGGGGGAGAAGAACCTCCCTTGACCTTCTGGCCACGCTCTTCTTGATGCTTCCCAGGATGCCATTGGCCTTCTTGACCACGAGGGCACATTGCTGGTTCATGGTTAGTTTATTGCCAGCTAGGATTCCCGGGTCTATCTCTGCAGAGCTGCTCTCCATCAGGTCAATCCCCAGCCTGTACTGGTGCATGGGGTTGTTCCTCCCCCGGTGCAGGACTCTGCACTTGTCCTTGTTGAACCTCACAATGAGTAGTTTGTGACACATGTTAGAATTGTTAAATGAGGCAAATGTTGAATACTTCTGTTATGGTATGTGGCTTATACTTACTAGAAGTAGACTTGGATTCTTAAATCCTTATCCCAGTCCATTTTTTTTGTTCTTCTTTGACTATTGGCAGTCGCTTTCATATAAAGAGGCAGTAGAAATGACTTTGAATATTTAATTATGCATTATACAAAATAAGCATACCTCTGAACTGTGTACTTCCCACTTTTTCTCAGCAGCATGGTAGTTTATGAAAGTGTAAATTATTTCCCTTCTTTCTACATTGTTTAGTCTACTTGTAACTAGCTGGGGTTTTTTTCATGTCTTGCTGTGGGATTCTTGGTATTAACAGTATTAACTTCTAGTTGTCCACCTAATCTATTACTGCAGCCACCTCTTTCAGGTAATGGTTACAAATGTTGCACTAGTTTTATAGGAAGATACTGCGGTTTTGTTGGTGCTTGCCACTGCTGCTTTTGAATCCCGATACTTTCGACTTTTTAACCGCCGTGTTCTCGTATTGAGCAGAGATCATGAGTTCCACAGGCATACTTGTAATCCTCTTGTTTATATTAGATCTACTTAATTGAAAAGGTTGCTGACTGTACTAATAATTGTGTCTTAACTTTCAGTGGCACTTCTGCATTTGTTACCATTGATTTTTTTTTTTTTTTTTTTCTGCCACTCCCTTACCTGTACATCCTGGTTGATTATCTCCTAGGTGGTTACATATTAGTCTTCTGTACTTGACCAAATTAAATAACTTAACTTTTCTACTTTCTTTTCCAAATCATTAATTAATGCCTTTAAATGTTCCTGGCTTTATGAATCCTTGAAGCATCCTGCTGTTAACCTCTTGCCATGTTGAAATTTGACTATGTATTACTAGTCTGAGCTTCTTGTTTTTTAACTAGGAATGAAACAAAATATTTAAAGCAAAATGTTACTGAAATCTGCAAAATATATCTACAGTATTGTTATCATGGCTTTTACTCAACTTTTAGCACTGAATCTATTCCTGACAGTAGTATTCTAAATTTAATGTTACCAAATAAAATGTTTTAACTGTGTGCTTGTCATAAAAATGTTTTGACAGCATCTTCCTCTATTTTTTCCCTTTTGCAGTCTTTCTAGTGAGCTTAATCCATTATGTGAAATCAGACCATCATAAAAATCAATGGAATTGATATACTTTTTAGTTAATGTATTAAAGAGCTGGCTAACTGCTCTATTACTCACTTTTTGATTACTTAAATATGGTTTTATGTTATGAAATATGAAGATTCCTAAGGGACATTTACTTTCAGCTAAATTAGAAGCTGGTGAGTTTGAGCACTGAATAAATATCTTGTGCATGTACTGTTGCAGTAACTCCCAGCTTACTGAGGTGTTCTTACGGTCAGGTTCACGTAAAGGTCTGCTTATAATCCAGAGAGATTATAATAGAGAGAACTGGCTTGAATTCTAAAGCCCTGGACAGTAACCTGTGGATTCCTGAATGGTGCTTTGTAGTTTCTTGTGGGATATAAGACTTTGATTCCATTTGTCTTTGTCTGAAGGACCAATGGAACTGAGTATTCAATGTAGAAAGGTGTTTTTAGCTGATAACCTGTTTTGTCACTGAGGACGTATGTGCTTGGAGACTTGATCAGTCAGGAGGAGGTACCCTTTGGCAAGGTGGTCTCTCTACGTTGTCTGTTGATGTCACGTGACAGCCTTGCTTCTGTGATCCAGGGCTTTATTTCTAATCCTTAAAAAAGCCCACAACATTTTTCTTCTCTCCTGCCTTTAAGTGGTAGATAACTGTGGAATGGAACTTGGTTGTGAAATGACTTCAGAACTTTTTTTTTTTTTTTCCCCCAAGACATTTGGTTTTGTAAGTGGAGTGGCCTGCTGAATTTCTGTGGCATTAAAACATTATCCTCGATAATCAGAGCTTTGTAGTGGTGCCTTTTCACTGGAATCAGTGTTAAACAACCACTGCAACTTTCATGGATAGTTTCAGCTTGTGTGTTTTTTCCTTTGTTAACTATCTTTTCCAGCATTTGAGAGAGAAATTAGGTAGGGATATTGAATGCTATTTGCAGTGTAGACTGCTGTTCTGCATAACCTGATGGCCCTTAAGACATTTATGTCTCTTCTTCTTGTGAGAAGCTGCTGCTTGTGAACAACAATATGAAGCAGCAGCAGTTTGCCACAATGGAAGTTCAGACTGTGGGACCAGCTGATGTACAGCTGCTGTAAAATTAATTCTTAGTTAGGGAGAGAAGCACTTTCATACTTTCCTTCCCCCTCCCCTTGTACCATGCTGGTATCAACTTTCCGAAACGTTACTCTCTTAGAAAACTTATCTAAAAGATAAGTCAGTAGAGTGTTCTGCTGTCTAGCTGAAAAGAGCATTAGCATCCATCCTTTGGAGGCTGAGCACGTGAACTGCTCTATATTCCATAATGCTGGTCTTGCTTTTCAAAACTTTGTTCTGTAAATTGCAAGCTGGTGCAATATTGTAAATGTTTTGGAAGAGCTACTTTATTTTCACTAGTGCTAATATTGGTTAAGCTGTGCAAGTGGTAGGATCTCTAGGATTTTTTTTTTTTAAATGAGATTTCTCACTATGGATAAAATGTTAGTATTTTTTGTACAAATAGTATTTCTTAGGAATGGAACGTGGTACTACTTTCCTGTTGAGTTCCGATATTTCTTTGTGTAAGAGACTTCCTGATGAAGTCACAGGACAAAATTTGTCATCCGAGTGAAGTGAAACAGTTCAATCACAATGATTCTGAATGTCCGTGTTACCTGTGAAAACTTGTTACAGGGAAGTGCGAGGGTATGTTGTGTTTTGATTTTTTTTTTTAAATTTTTTTACAGTGCATTAGAATAAACCCCAGAGCTTCAGCATGTACTTCCTAACAGCCACAGAAATTAAGATAATATAGTACATAAATATCTCACAATAAGTAGTTCTGCAGGAGACAGGAATACTAGCGTCATTTTACAGACAAAGACCCAACAGAGCCTGAGGCATTTGAATTCGAATCTGTTTATTTTTCTGTAGCAATGGGTCATTGTTATCTTATCTTTTCCCTGCTATTTAAGCCTGCACTTTGTATGCTAGCAATGCTTTAGTGCAGACTATGAATGATAACCATAATTATGCTGAAAACTAAACCAATTTTTACAGAGAGAGGGAAATAAACTTTTTAAGGGTGCAGTGAGGAACAAACTGGGGACAGAAATATTGGTAATAGGTTGTAATCAATTGTCAGTGTATAGAGAAAGATTTGGAAGCACTTGTTACATTTCTGAATGAAGCTCACTGAGAAGCAGAATGAAAAATTGATCAGATAACCATGGATGTCTGTAAAGAGAAAACAGTATCTAGTACTGGTCTTAATCAGATGTCTCTGTGACAGTGTCATAAAACGAGTTTAACTAGAGTGGCTGGATGAGCAAGGACTAAGACCAAGCCACCAGCCAAAAGTGGGTGACAAGCAGATGGAATTTTATGTGGTCAGTTCTTAGCTTTGAGTGGTGCTTTTTTTTTTTTGCTTTAAAAAAAAAAAAACAAAACAAAACAAGAACTAAATTCCAGAAGTACTATCAGCTTCTGCACCTTCGTACGTTCCAAGTGCAAAGTAGTTGTAGGTGAAAAAATAGGATTGGTCAGAGTTGTGCCTTCACTCTATGTGATGCTCATCAGGTTTGATTATCATTATGATACTCCAGCATTAAGAACAACTCGGGCTCATATGTGCCTATCCAGTTGATGATGTTTCTGCATGAAATACATTGAAGAGAGTATATTCATTTTAAAGTATCTTTAAGTACTTGTATAAGTTAAAATTAAACTAATGGATTTATTTAATTTTCAGTTCACTGTGTACTCAGGGTAACTAGGATTGATAAGAGTTTTCAAACACAGAAGCTGAATCCTAATTCTAGATGCAAAACTCTGCTTAGACTGTTGTCTCCAGACAATAAAGCAAGCACTTCAGATTCTGCTGATTGGAATAGTACTTTAAATGTCCAGTTTGTCAGCTGGTGACTGTTGTGAAAAATTTAAGGACTTTTTTTTTTTTTTTAAAGACCACTCTGTGGTTTTAAAATCTGCTGTCTGTAGTATCATGTGAGTGAAATTGTCTGCTATCTTTATCTTTGAAAAATGGTTGAAGATGACATACCATATCAGTCCTGTTCCAAAGAGATACTTGGAGTAATCAGTATACTTAGAGTAGCCAAAAAAACGCAGTCCCTTCAGGCTGTGTGTGACTTTGTTCACCCCTTTTCCAATATTCTCTTGTAACTTTTTCCTTCAGGGCTCACTGATCAGAAGCTTAAGAAATATGGGCACTTAAATTAGTAATAGATTAATAAAGCTATTTTGTTTTCCATTTTCAGATTCTGGAGATATTGCGGACACATACACGTACTACAAATACCAAGCTTCCTAAAGTGCAGCACAGTTACTACAGTTTAAATACATTTATTAGAAAAATATATATCAAGAAAAATTAAATTCACCCATTAAGGCCCTCTGCCTGCCAAGAGAGGTTGTAAAATTGAAGTCCATTTTCAGGCTGACATTTCTAAATATTTGATTTTTGTGCTTTATTTTCTTGAACTGAAAGTCTCAGAAACAGCGTGAAAAATACAAAGTTGTTCAGTAACTTTAGGGAGTAGGAAAGTGCAGTACCACCTTCAGGAGCCTTAATGCAGATTAAAAATTACACGCTATTTGTACCTACTTCATGCTCTTATCGCAAGTTACTCCTTATTCCAGTGCTGATTGTTTATGAAAAGGGTTACAGATAGGATAGGAAAATCCAGCAAGTTAAACTTGAATTTTCTTGAGGCTTAGCTTTAGTCTAAGTATCTAGCTTATTTAAAGAAGAGACTATTTTGGAAATGTGGTCTAAGATAGCTGTGGGAAAATGACTCCAAGCTACTCAGTGGTCACTTTTCTTCAACTTGACTGTGGTTTATTTGGGCACTGAAGTGAATAGGGAGAATAATGTGACAGGAAGGATGCACAGGAATTCTTTATTCTCTGTAAAAGCTCAAGTTCCCTGCTAAAGCAGAACAGAATGGGGCAGCTGCTGCTATGTTAGATGACATACTTGTAGAAAATATTATTCAGCTTCAAACTGGTTTTATGACCATCAGGTGAAATACTTTTAAAAGTGTATAGATCAACATCAGCCTTAAGGACTGCTTCAACGGTGCAGAGTTCCAGAAGTAAATGGTCAGTAATCTAGCCTTCCAAATAACTCTGATGTGCTGAGAGCTTAGAAAGTATTGGCAGTACACCTTTAGAAAAAATAGTATTCATTATAGGTTTTACATGCTCTAAAATCTGTTTGATGTTTGACTCTGAATAGATTAATTGACTTGCTGAGAAGTCAAAATTAATTTATATGTTTGTAGTTGAAATACTATACTGTTGTACAAAGGCAAAATTTGGTATTGTGACTGTCCAGTAACACTAACAGGCTCCTGCAGAAAGCATTAAACAATCCATCAACTCTTGTGAAAGAAAGATACCTAAGTGCAGTACAAGCAGAATCAGAGTTACTCTGACAAAAGCATCTGAAAGAAATGTTTGCTTATATATTCGAAAAGCATACGGTACAGTTGTTAAAACTCAAAGGCAACTTTTTTTTCAGTATTACAAATTCAAATATTATAGTGTCATATCCTTGAATGGAAATGGGTGTTTAAAAAAAAAAAACATGAACAATTCTATCAGTGTAATCCGAACAGTTTAAAATGCTTGAAATCAACATTCACTTGTCTGTAGAACCAGTACAAAACCTTTTTTGCTATCAAATTATGTGTATTGGGCTATATATCTGATTTTACACTGCAGTTATAAATCATAAAACTTTATATCTGGAGTATTTAATTTAATAAAAAAAAAGTAAGGTAACTAATACAAGAAACTAACTCATCTGTATGCTGAATTTGTTCAATCCTAAAAAAGGAACCCTATTGCCCCCACCCTCCCCCATGAAAACCAAGCCCCTTGTTTCTGGAAGTTATTTATTTTCTTTCCTTTCTTCCTCATATTTCTTGTAGTTTCGTTTGGATTTTGCAGACTTGTCAAACCACATCTTTTATTTTGTCTTTCCACATGGAGGAAAACTAATCACTGTTCTGCAACCAGTCAATGCTTGAAATCTGCTGTGTGCAAGAAACCAATTGCCTCACTCTCAGCTGTGATCTGATTCACAGAAGTACAAATGTGATTTCTTGCTTTGGATTATATCACAGCATCCTTATTCAGTTTTAGACTATCATGAGTATTCCTTTTTTTTTTTTTTTTTTTTCCTTCAGAATTGTGCTTTCCTAAACACATAGAATCACAGTAAGAACTTCTTAGGGCTGAAACAATGGTTTCTCTGTAATTCATGAGTGTTATGTATATTTGAAAGACACGTAAGGAGTCTTTTTAAGCACCTTTTCCTCTTTGTTCAAAACTTCATAAAATGTATCATAATCTTCCAGGAAAACAATACCTTTTATTTTTTATAGCATACCTCATGTTATTTGCAGTAGAGTTGAACAGCACTGAGTTGCAGTCATTATCTTGCACTAATACACTAGTTTGGATCACCAGTGTTTTTAAACAAAGAATCCACAACAAGATGTTTTTATTAAATGAGCAGACTTTCTTTGTTGTCACTTCTATGCAGTAATAGCCCAGACTTAAATTGCATGCAAGTCAGGCACTGATTTCCAAATTAAATGTTTGACCTTGGGATCCTCGTAGCCAAGTTTTCAACTCTGAGGCTGTCAAAATATTTGATACCAGCTTTCTTATAGTTGAACCATCTTTTGTTGCAGAGGCTAATGAAATTATGATTCACTGCGACTTCTGTCTGCAGACACGAGATGTACAGTCTATTTCTATGGAGCAGAAAGAACAAGTTCTTGTTAGTCTAAGATACTGTGTTTGCATCTGTATCTGTCACTTGTAAAATGCTGGCTAATTGTTAGTTTAAAACAGCTCTTGTGAATTACTGTTGTAGCATACCAGCTTAACTGTTTTCCATAATTTCTGATTCTTCATTTCTTCCATTTGTTTGGGTGTATAATGAGTGGTTGGGTGTATCATTAATTTTTTATTCAGAAGGATGTGGTGATGACTCAAGAATGGGATTGCAGAAATGTATCGAAGTCAAAATAATAGGAAGAGCTAGTAATTTGGGTTTTTTAAATCGTTTGCCATGTCTTAGATCTGTCTGTCTGTAAGTGAAGCTCAAACCTTTTCTGAACACTTTAATTTTTTTTTTATTGTAACTGAAGAATCTTAGAATTTTATGGAGAATTTTCATTTCACTGTACTGGTGCTTGGAGAATATTCAGAAAAGGTGTGAGTTCTTGTATTTTACTTTGCATGCAAGTTCTTGACACACGTTGAAACATCTCTAGCAAACTATTTTGAGTAACTTAATGAGTTCCTTTGTGGTTTAACGATGTATTAAACCGTTACATACAGGAAAAACTAGCATTTGTCAGGAGAGACTGTCAATACTTCTTGGAAGAGTAAAATGATGACTACCATCTTTTAAATAAATTGAAATCTATTTATGTCCAGGCATATTCAAGAGGAAATCATTGCAGTGGCTCAGGTGGCAAACACTATGTTTTAAGATTTCCAGATATGGGTATTGGCGTTTGGAGAAAAGGGGATTAATTTGTCTCTGTTGTTGCAACTGGAACTGCTACTGCTTTGGCATCGTGAAATTTGTTATGCCCTGAGCAGTCGCTTTCAGACATGAGAAGGAGAAAGTTTAACTAGTCTTATGCAAACAGTTGTTGGAGAATCATCTTCCTTTTCTAAAAGGGTTTTGTTTCAGATGGAGGGAAACAAAACATGTTTATCTAAAAAAGCTTGAATGCTTATGGAGAAACAAACTGTGTGTAGGCTAGGGAAATTTTACAAGACTTCTATCATAAAACTATGTATAGGTCTGAAAATCTTTTGTATCTACTGTAAATGAAGGTACATAGAAGAAATACTGTTTTCTGTTCAGCTTCAAAAAGAATGTTTAATACAGTTACAAATAAAACTTTTTTTACATAGCTCATTCAAGACAACTTTTCATGCAGAAAAATTTTGAAGGACACTTGGAAAAACATGAAGGCACTTGCTTTGGCTGCGTGTATCTGTATGGATCAAATATTTAATGTGAAGTGTCAGGAGAGGTGGCTTCTCTGGCAGTACCAGTGTTGTCTGGAGTTCTATTCTCTGCCCGTAGTTTGCCTGTTTTCTCATAGTATGTCAAATGTGGTAGTCCTTCTTGTAAAAGCTAGTAGTGTTTTCAGGTGAGTACTTGCCTCAGCCAAGCAACAAAAATTGCTTTGGCAGGAGAGGAAGGATTGCCTTCTGAGGCAGTTTGATTCCTTGCTCTGTTCACCTTTCACTCTCCATCTCTATTCCCCATACCCTCTCCCTCCGGAATTGTAGGCTGCCTTTATTCATACTCAAT
The DNA here is from genome assembly GCA_013401255.1 of Urocolius indicus. Taxonomy (NCBI): domain Eukaryota; kingdom Metazoa; phylum Chordata; class Aves; order Coliiformes; family Coliidae; genus Urocolius; species Urocolius indicus. The sequence goes on from WBNH01000623.1 coordinate 84,675, forward strand.
GGGAAGAAGTCCCCCCCGAAATTAAAGTGGTACAAATTTGGAGAGAATTGATGCTGAGGAGGAAGAGAACAGCTCAATAGTTGCTTGTTCTAGCCTGCCAGTTGACCAGTGAACCATGTTTTTGACTGACTAGATGGCGTTCCTAAACCCTGGAAACTTTTACTGATTTGATAATGAAGAAGCATAGGGAAAATAAAATAGCACCCTGTGGGGAATGGATGTTTTGAGAGTGGAGGAATAAAGGAGAGCTCATAAGGGACAGCAGAAAGGTGCTGAGGTTACTGCTGTTCACTGGATTCTATGGGAGATCAGGCCACAAGTTCTGCTTTCCACAAGGAACGCTAACTTGCTTTAGCAAGGGCTGCTTTTAATTTATTTCTAAGCATTGTCATGCCACCAGATATTTTTCAGTGTGCTGCTGTTCCTATTGCAGCTGGTCTTTTTAAATTTAAAAAAAAAAAGGTAGCCAGCTGCTGCTACAGGGTAGCTTTTTTAAAAAGAACACAGTGGTAAAAATTGCAGTTGGTCGTATTTCTTCTCTCTGACACAAAATTTCCACAAGTTGCTTATGAACGACTCAAACTGAATTTACTGAATATTTGGGGTTTTGTTTTTTTTTCAAGTGGGAATAGTAAAATCCTCTCAGGGGAGAAACAATTATCTTATAGTAGCTGACTTGTAAATATACAATCTCCTTTTCTTTTGAAAAGTCAGAGAGGAGAACAGGAGAGCAGCCTTGAAGATGAAAAGATTATTGTATTGTTCATACATGAAAAGTATGTAAGCTGATGTAATTAGTGACAGTGATAACCTAATTTATTTACTGTCTGAATACTATGAGGAAAAGAAACGAAAGGAGCTCAATTCACTGTCTTTGCTATTATTTTCTAAACTAAAATTTAATGTAAGTGTGGATATTTTTATCATTTTTGCCTGTACTTTCACTCCACTTTTTACATGAATTATCTGCTTTTTCCACACATAATATGTAATGTTATAACAACTGTCATGGCATAAAAGAAGATAATCAGAAGAGATGATTGCTTCAAACCTAGAAATGAATAAGAGAAAGCATAGGTTGTCTTAAGGATGACTATTCTATCATTTGCTGCTACTGGTGTCTGAATTAGGTATCTATGTTGATCTGCCTACCAGGGATTACTCTGTTTTCCTCTTCTTTTTTTTCCTTTCACATATTAACAAACTTGCAAATTACATAGAATCTTACACACAGATTCCTTTCATTCTGGATCATGGATCACTAACATTCTTTTCAAAGCATTATAAGTAAGTCACTGGATCACAATATTGAAAGAGTGTAGTGTTGGCTTTTCATCTTGTAGCAATTTCAGCAGTAAGTATGTACGCTGTAAATAGCAAAGGCTAGACTTTAGCTTACTAAAATAAAATCTGATAACAGGATGTTGCTTTGTTTAAAGCTGTTTCAAAATAAGTAGAGTTCTTCAGAGAGCAATATTTGAGATTGCAAAATAGGGACTGGATAGCATAAGTGATTTTACCAAACGTCTTTTAACATTTAAAAGTATATATGGGAGTCAAAATTAGAGGCTTTGGTAGCATCTTTGAAACAGCTTTGAAATAACCCTAGTACAAGATCCTGTGGATGAGACTAAAGCTGAGGACTCCTAATGTAGGCAGACAGGAGCTAGACAACAGAAAACCTGTAGAAGGGAACAGAAGGACTAGCAAGAGAGAATAAAATGTAAATGTTTTGATGTAGAAGATAAAAAATATATTTAAATGGCTAAATAGTATCTCATTATTTCCGTTGTCAAACTGTGACAGTTACAGTTGTGTAGCAAGCTAATTAGCAAGATTTTGCAAATCCAGAACTATTAAAAGAATGTAGAAGTGTTGACTGGGGAAAATCTGCCTATTGGCAGGTGAAAGGTTTGACAAGCATTATTAGCCTGTCTATCCAATTTCAGGGAAAAAAAAAAGTGTAACTGTCTTCCTTCTGACCACTCTTGACTCTGACAAGAGTGAAATTTATTGACACAGAACTTGGCTTCCTTTTCATTTTTGCTTGTGCTTTCTGGAACTGGAAACATAACCATATGGGGAATGAAAAAAAAGCTTTAACTGGTAAAGACATTGATATAATTCAGGTAAAAGGGGCTAATCTGTGATTATCGGGAAGATATCAGTGAGATCTTTGCAAGAACTAGGAGAAGTTTAAATACTCTAGTAAAATGTAAAACAGGCATACCATCTGTTTTAATTTATACCATAGGACACACCATTATAGCCCTGGGGTATGCTGGAGTAGTTGTTGAGGAGGCAGACAAGAGATTTGATGTGTTTGGGTAAGATGTGATATCTCTTGAGCAAAAAATTTACATGGTAGTCCAAACCAGACAGAAACGAGAGTTACATAAGAAGTAAAATTTACATGCTCTCTAAATTGTTTTTTGTCTTCTGTCAAGTATATGTGCTGAAGAGAGCACTGAATTTAAGTCTTTTACAAACTATTTTACCATAAACATTTTTGATGACTGTGCAGAATATTGTTATTATGGTATAGGAAATTGAATTTTACATTCTGTATGTAACTTTTCCATTAATATGGAAGATTGATAAGGTTTTTGCTGAAAGGATCCTGTTTAAGTCATCATCTTTTCATTTAGAGTTTGTTTAGAACTTGATGTTCCACACTTTCAGAAACATTTTGGTGCAAATGTAAGAACAATGCTGACAAATCAATGGCATGAGCATACTTGGTCTGTAGAACTCTTCAGCTTGGAAAGCAAATAACTGTTCTTAACATTCGCTATTCTTTTGAAGCTGATGAAGCACTTGAGCTGATACTTATAACTTGGTTCTGATTAATTTGGTATCAGAGTAATTTGAAGCTAAATGTTTATGTCGTACCATGGAAATACAGCTTAGGTATTTTGACAACTGAATGGTCTTCTGTTTTGGTGGGAGCCTCCCAGGGAAGTAATTGCAAGCCCCAAACTTGCAGTTGCAGAGGAAGGCCTTAAAGTGCCTTTTCAGCTGTCACTGTATCTCCAGTTTAGTTACTAAAAAGAACTGAGTTTAAAAAACATAATACATTTCTTAAAGTATATGGGAAAAGTTGATACTTTCCACCTGAGCCAATGTTAAGAAGTTGTTTGCTAAGGGTATGACTTTCTCAAACAGTTCAGCTGAAAGCTGAATGACTTGGAAGGCTTTGCTTTGACCTACCGTGAGGTGGGCAAAAGTGTTGAGAGCTTCCTGCTTGCTTTTCTTGATGTCAGAATTTTGGGATAGGTAGTTTGAGACAGTATAGTACTTCCAAAGGATTTTTTTCCTGTCTTTCTAAAGGAAGAGGAATAATTCACTGTTAATTCACCAAAAGTAGTCCATTCATATTTTCATAGCTTTTCATCAGCCTGCTTTTTAAAAGGTGCTTTCTTTCATTTTGGTGCTTGATGAAGTGTTGTATAGTGTACCTGTTGTTATCAAATGAAATGTTCTGATTTTATTCCTCTAAGTTTTAGTTCTTTTTATATCCTGACCGTCCTTTCAACGTAGTATAACAAGTAGGCTAGGTATACGCTATTTTCTCTTTAGTAACTTTGGGTTTTAGGGATTGACTAGAAACTTAAACATTCTGAATGTTTTCATTTTGCTATCTAACTTTTGATGGACTTCCATGTAGAAGATATTAATTTCACCTCTTTCTATAATATTCAAATGAGAATTATTCCTCAACCCTGAACCAGATATGTTTTAGGGAAGCAGGACCTTATACAACTGATAGTGTTCTTAGTCACTGGAAAGACAAATCATTGAATTTATATCTGAGTAGCATGACAATTTCACAGACCTTGAAGCATTCTGCCAGGTATCAGATTAATAATGATGTTATGATGTAATTTGCAATGTTCCTGGTCCAGTTGCTAGAGGTGTTTAAATTAAGATGGAAACCAGATAGAGAATTCCTGAAAAACAATTAGAGAAATAGAAGACATAATTACCATGTAGCAAGCCTGTTGCTATTTAGTGTAACAACAACATCAGGTCTCAAAATTTAAGAGTTAGCTTCATGATCATGCCACTGCTGCTGAAGTAAACAATTTTTCCTGGCTGTTCTTTCCCTTCCTTAGGCATGTATTGTGAAATAGATTGCAACATTTTTCTGGATTGCAGTACGTATCTGTGCTAAATTAGCTCTAACCTGTACCCAAATATGATGATGTCAGAAAGGAGTGTCGGGGAGAAGCAAATGCGTAGAGACTAGGGGATGTTGTGTATTCCTTGAGCTTCAGTGCTGATTTTCAGTATTGCTGATTTTTTTTTTTTTCCCGAATTTTAGTTGTGAACTTCATATCTTGTTTCCTGCATACCAAAGTATCTTCTTGGTTTGTGCTTGTAAAAAGAAAGGCACTGCAAACGGCTGACTGACTCAGCAATTAGCTAAGCATACCAGGGTATTTCTAGGAAGAAACCTTAAGCTTTGCAGCACGTTTTGGGAAACTATGCTGGATTGCTGCATTGCTAAAAGATGCATTAAAATAGCAGTGTTGTGGTTTGCTTTGTTTTTTTTTTTTTTTAAGTAATAAAAGCTAGTTCATTGGTTTATTACCACAGTTTCCTTATCCTTGTTATGACTGTGTTAATAGCTCTCAGTATTCTGTTTCAACAGTTTGTTACTGATTTTACAGAAAGGGACAAAAAAGAAGTTAAGATCTGCATTACTAACTGAATCCATTGTTTTGGAGACTTGATAACGTAACATTTCCTGTGTTCTTTTGTGTTAAACAAAACTTCCTGAAATAGGGACCATTATCTCACCTGAAGCCAGAAAATGTTTGCTTGCCTGTTTCTGCTTAAAGAATGGAAGATTTTGTTTTGTTTTGTTTTAAAATGATCTTCCTATTCATGCAAATGAGAAACGATAGTCATTTTTCAGCTCAGCCAGATTGCAAGCAGCAGAACTTTGCCTGGAGACAGATGAAGACACCCGAACCTAGAATTTCAGTGTGAGGGTTAGTATTAGTGTGTGGAGACATATGCTCAAGTCCAGCAGTTGGTTGGTTTAGAGTATGTATTCTCCTGTTGACACTGTAAGACAGCCTTACTGAAATGCTTTAAATCTGGCAAAAGGCTGCAAACCATTCTCTCTTACATTTGTTTACCTCACCACAAAATTTTGGTTTTAAATAGAGCATTAATATTTTCAAAGAACTGAGTCCCCAGGCCAGACGTTTTTCCTGGGGAGGTTCTATGTATTACTTCTGTGCTCTGTGGTTTGTGTTTTTTTCTAAAGGTATACTTTCATGTGCTGTAAACTTACTGTTCTATAAGTTAAAGTCCTCCTAATAAGCATTGTGTGATTTTTGGACTTTGGAGTTGTTATGGTAGGCTTGTTCACCTTCTAAACAGCTGTCTCCTGATATTTTCATTACCTACTGGGGAACTAATGTTGTATAATATAGGGCTCCTTAAAAGCTTGTGGTCAAGAATACGATTTTCTCATTTTCCTCTTTAATTAAAAAAGTGCTAATTACCTTTTGAACTTTTTTCTTGCCTATTTGATTTCTGAGGGCTTTTTACAGTTACATTTGGTTCCTAAGTTAGTAACCATATAAATGCCTTTTTAAGCTTGGTTTAAAGACTCTACTATTTATATTTCTTTTGTGATAAAGACCACAGACAGTGGTCTTATGCCCAAGGGCTGGAAGAAATGATTTCTCAATGTCTAAGCAGACATAATTAGATATGTGGAGCACTGGTTTTAATTTGGGGACTTTCTAGCATTTTGTTTACTACCTTCACAAGAAAATATTATATCATTGCGATCCTTTGTAAATGTTGAAAAGCATTGTTTAAATTTGACATTTTCTTTTACAAATTTACCAGTTGACTTATTTCAAGTGCTACCTATTGAGAATGGCAAGTCTTAGCATCTTCCTTAGATACTTCCTCCTCCCACTTTTCCCACGTTAAGTAATATGCTCTAGTGCACACTATAATACTACATGTGTGTGTGATCTCCAAAAGAGTTAAGCCTTTGGTTAGAAGTTCTCTTTATGCATAAAGTGCTATAATTTTATTATCCCACAGTTGCCTGTTGCAATTTGCAAACTGATTTCTTGGCCCATGGAAGACTGAGATTGTGATCTTTTAAGCACCAGTAAAGCAGCATATTTGAATGTCCATAATTTTGCATCTCTCTGATCATCTCTGAGGTAATGGGAAATATTCATAGTTATTTCACTCTCTATTTCCATTAAAAATTATCAGTGGAAATGAGGTTACTGAGTATGACAATAACTCAGAAACATCTTCTTTTTTCTAATCTCTATTCTCCAACAACCTCCCACTGTAAGCTTTCTTACTGTTTTGGTTTTTTTGCACCAGATCAGAGAACAAGAGATTACATATTCAGTTGAGTATTATACCTGAGAATATAGCAGACGTCTTTCCTGAAGCTCTCTGCTCAATGTTGCAGAAAGCATTGATCATCATAGGGAATGCAATTTTACTGAATGTTTGAGGGCAGCTGTGATTAAGTACATAACTACTTCAAAAGAATTTTGTATTAATAATTAACTTTTTTTCCCCTTAGTATATTTGGGAATTTTTACCCTTTCCCTAATGAGTCAGGGAAGACTACAAAACTTTAAACAGAAAGCATCCTCTTTCTCAGTTGAAGGACTCCTGTGTTTGTTTGCTAGTGTTAATGTCTTTGCCAATATACTGGCAAAGAACAATTCTCTGAAAGTAGAAATTGCGCCTAATTCACAAAAACTAAATGAAGAAATTCACATGCACACATCTGTTTAGGTAGCTAGGATTAATTCCAGTTGGCGTACTGGAGGTGGTTGATAATTCTTCATAATTGCTGCTGCTTGGTTTAAGACTGTTGATGTACTTGCATTTTTGAGGAAGATGAGTACTTGAGCTCTTACAGTAAGAAATAATTATCTGATGTCTCTTGAGCTTCATATGACTTGTGGAGAAGTTAATAGTGAGGTCCAAAGTCAGTGCTTTGCATACAGGAAATGTGTGGTCTGTAGTGTCAAGGGTGTGTATCTGCTGCTCATCTCACCTGAGCTCTCCCAAGCAGGAGGAGAGAAGACAGGAGCTGAAACTATTGCAGAATACAGAATAGGAAGGTGAGTGAAGATTTTAAGAGGGAAGTGCAGCTCAGTTGTTTAAGTTTTCAGTAGCCCATTACAATAGAAAGATTACTAGAAAACTAAATTAGCCACTCTTTAAATAAACAAAACTTGCAGTTGACACTAAATATTTGTTTGACTTCTGAGTTCCTTCATAGTGAATGCATTGTCAAATGAAGGATCTGAGAGGTGTCCAATGTATTTTGCACTGTGGCTTACATCCTCCATATGAATCTGTGCCGGTTGCTTTGCATACTTGTGAAACAATGAGGGTACTGTTTCCTGATAGCTGAAGAGAAGGTGCAGAGGGTGTCTGCCAGCTCACAGCAGTCAACACACAATGCTTTTTTGATAGTCCTACTGAAGGCAAACATACCCAGACCATTGATAGTCCATGCTCATAGTTAGGGCTGATGTACGTCAATGCTATCTAAATGAACTGGTTTTGCTGATCGCTTTACTAATGTTTGTGAATCACAGTAGTTTTTAGTCTTTACAGACTTGTGGTGCTGTTCTTGATTTGCAAATAATTTGTTTTTTGTCTCTGGAGAGCAGTTCTGTGGTTATGAAAGGCAGCTTTCTTCTTTTTTGAGTTGTGCAATTCTCTGTAAGTACTATTTGAATTATGAAAAAGGTATTTTTTACAGTCCAAAGAGATTGAGGAATGATGTTGAATATGGTAGTAGATAGCTTACTGATGAGAGCAGTAGGTTGTTGTGGGGTTTGTTTTTGTTGTTTTTTTTTTTTCCTTGAGCTTTCCAGCTGTGTAGTACTGTCAGGCAAACTGAAAATGAGCTTTGCTGTGGTCTTGATTTGGGGGTGGATGTCCTGCATGTGCATTTTATAGTTGACTTCTAAAAATATTTGCTAAAAAATCCACAACCCTATGGGTTCAACCACTTTTGAGTCCTTCTGCTGGTGTTGGCTTGTGTCGCTTTGAGTCAGTGTCCTCAGAAGGGAGGGCGGTAGGAGGCCTGAGAGGAAGGCTTTGCTGTGTTGCTGAATGGCTATACTTGCCAGAATCTTTGCATAGTTGGTGAAAACCTATTAATGAAGGCCAAGAAAGGTAAGGGCATACCCTTTAGATGTATATTTTTTTGGGAGATAGTGTAATAGCAGCATGTGCTTTAAACCTGTTAAACACATACCTTTGTTTAGGGTTTCATATGCTATTCCATTGCCCAGTTCAAGAACAACCAACTAGACAAAATCCCATACAATATCCTTTCCTTTGCTGAAAGTGAACTACTGAAAAATAAAACTCTGACTACTGTTACATCTAAGATTTTACACACATCCTAAAATAGCTTTTTTTATCTAGGCCATGTTTCCTTAGCATGCTCTGCAAGGGTATCACATGTGGCTTTCTCCAGTTCACAAGCTTCCTGTTGTAGAGGAACTTAGATTGGCTTGATTATGTGTTTCTAATCTTCACAACAGGCTTCCAAATTTGCTTCCCTAAACTGCGTGCTCAAAGAGAGGACTGTCTTACCCGTAACTACATTCACTTCAGTATGTTTCTACTCTAAGCTGTATTTTCCACTATATTCTGTCAAGATAAAAAATTAAAGCACAGTATGCACACAGAACTGGCTTGTGATTTTTCTCATGATTCTAGAAACCATTTGACAGAAACAGGCAAAAGGAACTAAGGTGAAGAAAACACACAGTGCCCTTCCATTTTCTTCGTGTAATCCAGAAAAAAAACCCAAAAACAATAACCTATACACTGTTGATGTGTACAAGTATGTGGGTTAGAAGACCTGGGCACCAATAACAGAGTATGTATGTGAACAAAAACAAGCATCTGCTGTGATAGTAGTTATGAGTACTTAGGTTAAGGGTACCAGTAGCCATTAGCTTTCAGTGCTCCATACCATGCTATACTGCTACACAATTTAAACTGAAGACTCTTTCTGCTTTAAAATGTGCATACAAATAACATATAGACTTCAAAATAAATTGTTATAGCTGGGATTTTGGAATCTAAGCAGCTTCTGTCAATAATAAGTTCTCACCTCAACTCCAAGTGTTCCACAGGATGAAAGTTTGATGAGGATGATTCAGGCAGAGATCTCCCACGCCAATACTTTTTACTGTTCTGTTTTATACTCCATTAACACTAGCTAAATATTTTGTCATCATATGCAGCAGACCCTCTGCATAGTTGTTGCCTTAGCTTTTGGAAGTGGAAACTAACAGTGAATAGAAGTGTTTTGGTTGGGGTTTTTTTGGGGTTTTTTTTTTTTTTTTGAGGAAAAAGGGAAATCCAATGCTCTGAGCTTTTATTTGAACTTAAAAAAATTTTAGCCCACCACTCTGATATGCTGACCAGATTCAGAACTAAAATGCTTGTAAAGTGCACCCCATAATTGTCTTGTAAGTGCCTACAGTGAACAATCTCAATATTTGCATTCCCATTACTCAAAAAACTTCCTTCTGACACAGTTAATACCCATAACAGCAACAATCATGCAGAGCTACTTATGCACAATGAAATATCTATTGTTAATTGTCATTCTTTATTCCATTTACCACTTTCACCTCTTACTAAATATAATATGGATTGACTAAGATTTTTTTTTTCATGTATTATCTTCTCAGTCTGTACAGTCAATGTCTATTTATTCAGTGGCACACCTACACACACACACTCACAGTCATACAGCTGCCATAAACTCCACTTCATCAATTTATTTTTTTCTGCTGGCTCAGTCCAGTGGTATGACCCGGAACATGGTTAGAAACATCAGAACAAGGGAAGGAACAGCAAAGCAGAGAAAATTATTAGACTGCCATTAAATTTTAAAGAAAACAGATTTATAAACACAGAGGGCCACACGTTCTAACCTGTTGGTTTTGAACTGACCAACAATACATAAGAAACAAAATAACATTTTTATTCCATAAGTCTCCATGGCTGTGTCTTATACAGGAAGACTGCAAAAGAAATAATAATTTGAACAAATCTTTAATGGAGACTATTCAAAGATATTTTTTTTCCCTGCAATTAGTCAGGGGAAAAAAAAAAAGATTCATATCCAATATTTAGTGGAATGGAATAGCATATGATTATGAAATCTGAAAACAAGATGTTTTTGGGAATAAATGCAGTTACACGAAGCTGGGATGGGAATAAATGCAGTTACAGGAAGCGGAAATGCTAATTGAGAAGAATCCTGAATGTTGGAAAGATGGCTTGAAAGAACAGAATGTGATTTAGAATAAGTGAAATGCTTTATATTTAGGTCAAAATAACATAAAATAAAGATGGAGAACAACTTTTAAAGTTTTTACTGCCACCTTATTCCCCACCTGAATCTAGGACAAGCAATGGATTATAAAATGAGAGTTAACAATGCAGCATCATTTAGCTAAAGGAAGTATGTGAATGTATTGGCATGAATAAATGGTGGTATAGTCTGGAGGGCATATAGAGTTGCTCTGTATTGTAAGGTTAAAGTACTGTATCAGCTTTAGCCTTTGTACTTCAAGAAAGAAGTAGGCACAGTTAATTTGCCTTAGGAGGATAACTATAATGACTGGTGATTTAGAAAAGATTGTATGTGTTGAAAGAGTGCTTTAATTGGCATTTTTGTACCCAAAGAAAAGATGAAGAGAAATTATAAGCTTTTAAATATGTGGCAGTTCACTATAAAAGAACCCAAACATCTGCCCTCAGTAGATGTGCCTTGCTTACTAATGGCAATACAGACCATTTTCTGTGTGTCTTGTTCTCATTGTTTGCTTTTTGTTTGTGTGGTTTTTAACAACTGTTTCTGTCCTGTGTCTGGACAACACTGAACAAAGAGCTTGTCATCTTAAGATCCTTTGTAGAAATACATAAATTATCAGATTCACTAAAATATGGATTTTCATCTAACCAAATAGGTGTATAGATAGTTACTTGGTTGATGCTTGAAAATGCTCCCAGATTTGCCATCTGCTTAGCCAGTAATGGACTAGTTTTCCCATCTGTAAATATGGATCATGTTATCCACTTCTGTAACACACCTGAGTTTTACTGTAAAAAAAAAAAAAAAAAAAAAAAGCGCTAAAAAATCCTAATGTAAGCAGCTCTGACTTTTTTTTTTTAAAAGAAGTGTATTGCATATTACAGTACAATGTATAGACCCTAGTCAGGTTCTCTAAACTCACCTTTTTTTCAGATTTCTTAAAAATTAGTGTTACTTCTGGGACATGCTTTGCCCGTTCTTTCAAAATTCAGACTGTAAGCCGTTTCTGTGGATATAAAACAGCATACTGTTCTTATTCTATCAGTATGTTTTTATTGGTATCCTCAAATGGCAACCAAAATTGGGAGCTGAGAAGTTGAGACCTTTTTTTTTTTTTCTACTTTAATGTGCAGAAAAAAGTGAAACTGCCAAGTATTATACCTATTTCACCTGCCTCAGTGATGGGGTAATAATTTATTTCAGTTTATCACTTGACAAACATCTTTTCTATTGCTGCCAATCTTAGCCTTCTTTACCATGTATTGCCTCCATACTGTCATATTTTTATAGCATCAGCTTCTTTTTTTTTTTTTTT
>WBNH01000624.1:0-26012 GCA_013401255.1 Urocolius indicus
TGGATGGGTGCAGGAGGATCCTCTCTGATTTGGTTTTCTGTTAGGTCAGCTTTCTGCATCTGAACACGGTGTGCAGATGGGGGGGCACTTACCATTGTGTTCCCAGAGTCTACTAACAGTTTCCTGCAGCTCTTTCACCAGGGGCTGCAGCTCTTGAACTTGAGGGCACCTATGACACATGGTTAACTCAGACGCATAGGTCCATAAACATCCTAAACACTCCCTGCACTCCCCGTGGACTGAAGCGTCTGTACTAACCAGCTCTGTCTGTGTGGATGCATCGACCTTCACCAGGATGTTGTCCACCTGAGCCCTGACTTTAGGCCTCAGGCAAGTAGGTCTCAGGCAAGTGCCTACCATCTTGCTAGCTTGAATCAGGAGCACCTCTCTGACTCTGTCTCTCTGTGTGGGCTGTGGGATTATTCCCTGCCTGTCCTCCCTGCTCACCCTGCCTGCGCGAACTGCCGTGCCAGGCCCTGTTTGCCTGTCCTGTTCTACATGCTCCTGGTTGGTCACACTCCTGGGGGAACATTTAAATCCCCTGCAGTTGCTGTGGCTCCTGGAGTGTCTCCTCTGCTCCCTGTGCTCCAGGAACCCCTAGATTACCTCAATTAGCCACTCAGACACAAATAAATAAGCCTTGCCACCGCCATGGTTCTTGCCAATTAAATATTATTATATGATATTATACTTATGATTAGTATTATATATCAATATATATTATTCTAATATAAAAAGTTATTTCTCTACATACATAGATACCTATATCTGTAAATGTATGCATTTCACTCCATGTTTAAAAATCAAAAAGCACCAAGAATAGTTCCAGTCCTGAAAAATGTATCTTTCACAAAGTATGGAAAATTTAAACTAAATTAATCACCAAGTAATGTATACTCTCTAGAAGGACAAGGTAATTCTGTCTCCACTTGTCTCAAATTGAAATGTATTAAACAAGAGTGGATCCTCTACTCACATAATTTGATAATGTGATAAAATCCGTAGAAAATTGAACCTGTAGAAATTTTCTTTAAATTACACTTTTCTGAAGATAACTAAACTCCCTTCCCTCAAGAAAAAATAATGAAAAACTTCTATGCCCTAAAGGGGAAAACACAATCTGTCTTAATCTACTAGTAGTGACTAGTTTAGCCTTACAAGACCATCTGAAAGCATAAAGTGCTGCTAAAGTACTAGAAGAAATTGAAAAATGAGGAAATAATGTATTTCTGTTTCAAAGGTTTTTCTGACGGTGGTCCCAAACAAATTGATGACATTCATGGCGATGAAAAATTACCTGTCAAGCATCTATTTTGTGTTGGTTTACCCAGTGATTATGAAAAATTCTAGTTTGTCTGTGAATGAGTCACTGCTTACAGATTTCTTGACAGCTGAAGACTTGACTATTTTAGTTGCCAGAAGACAGAATCCTTATTAAACTCACTCCGTAGACACCCAGTGCTTTTATGTGAGACAAATCCCCAGTGGTTATCCTTATTTCTGCTCTCACAGTTTGATAAAAGTTGGAAATATGCTAATATGCTGACTGCCTAAATAAGAATTGCATGTCGAGACATCTGTAATGTGTGGTCTGCTCTTGGCCCTTCTGCAGATGGTGTTGGTCCTAGCCAAGTGCAATTTGCTGTAGCTCACCAAATTCAGTGAAACAACAGAAAAGTACATCTGCTCTGATCACCTTGTTGATGTCAGTGGGGCTACCCAAGTGGTCAGTTCAATTTTAACCTTTTGTAACAGTAATACTAAAAGCTGTTCACACTACTGTAAACAATCATGAGTTAGTGCCCAGTGAAGCTTCACAGTATGGGAAGGAACTTCACCAATTCCCACGCCAGAGGGACATGTGAGAGACACTGGTGCTAAGAAATTAAAATCAGAATTACTGAATGACACCTTGTCAACATTAACTTGTGAAACAAAAGAGAATGCACTATTACTGTAAAAAGATACTCAGTATTATTGTTATTGCTGTAGAATGGTATTACGACCTAGTTTATTCAAGCAGCCTTTCTACTGAAATAATTTATGCTTTCTCCTTTTGGTTCTTGGGTGGGTCATTGGCTATTGCTTTTTATGATGATGAAATATTTCTAGTGGAAAAAAAATAGGTGACTGAATATGTTTAGACATCCTAACCTTATTTAAGCATTAATTTCTGCAGCTTTGGAGGATAATAGACTTTTGCTCTCATATAATCTTCAATGCTAGACAATTTAAACTGCCCAAGAGCTATTTTTATTTTCATGGTATATAAGATAAATTGCTACACTCAAACTAGCGGGAACCCAAGTACATTATACATATGTATGACAGCAGTTGAAAATATCCAAATAAATGTTTAAGATTTTTTTTTTATTATTTGGAGGTTAGGATTCTGAAACTGGCAGATTTTTATTGTTTTTTGCACATGCAAAAAGAATTCCAGTACTTTTCCTTTGAAAAAAATATTAAATTTTATTCTCTATATAAGTTTACTTATTTAAAATAGTCAACAATTGAATATAGTCTCTCCAAACAACAACAACAACATCTTCATAATATCCAAGACTCTAAATCATGCAATTCCCCAAATTCTTACATTGATGAGAAAGGGGAAATTTGCAACTAAGTCCAATAAAACAGTTTAAATACCTGAAAAAAGCATTGTAAGTACACAGACCTGGCTATTTATGTATGGTATTCACCCTTTTGTCATAATGATACAGGGAATAACATCCCCAAGAGAAAAAGAGAGAGCAGTTTTTGAACCAGTGTTTTAAAATATGTTGACAGCACCCATTTCTGGGCCCCCAAAATGTAGTTTTGCTATCATACAGCAATTTCAAAGGAATTCGGATTGTATCTCCTAAAGCACTGTATGATGAACTTTGATTTTTGAAATATTTGTTTCAAACAGCTGCTAACCACAAGTTCAAAAAGGCTACTTTACATAGACTGTGAGTAAAAGATTGTGCTTAAAGGAGTGATGACTATTCAAGCCCAATATCTGTGCTATAAAACTTGTTAAAATTAGAGGGAAAAATTATGGAACAAATAACACAAATAATTTTCACATATTAATTTTTTCATGCAACATTCTTTTAAAAATCCTGGGCTCCGTATCTTATGACAGCAAGCTTGACATGATAATTTTGTACTATATTGAGAGAAGAATGTATTCTATTATCTTAAACTTAGTATCTTTTAACTTTATCCAAAACTTGGTTGTGCTATTAGCATTTATTATTTTGGATATCAAATTGTAATGAAGACTAAGCGCTCCTTTTGAGGTGTTTTATTAAAACCCCAAACATTACAGTGTTATGCTGAAACTAATTTCCATTTTATTGTTTCAATTTAAAATATGAAAGAACTTTGGCAGCCATTCTGAGGAGATAAAACTGCTCATCAGCTGCCAGTGACCTTTTCATTTTCTTGGATCTTTTTTAGCTTTTAAAGAATTTTTAAAATAAGGTATTTTGTGTATTTTCCAAAATGATTGTTTAAAAAGCTGTGTCCTAAAGATATGGCCAATCAGGAGTTATGTCAGAAAGAGAAATACCTACAATCTCAGGAAAAAGAAATTAAAAATAAAATGTTGACCTCACAAAAATCTGTAGATTTTTTTTCTTAAATCAAGCCTGCATTCCTTCCCCAAGGGTGTTAACATTTTTTTTTTTTTAATATGGATTGTAGCAAAACCACCACTGTCCAAGACCTTCCTTTCTGACCCTTCCCTGCAAAGGCATTTGCCTTTGCAATGTATCATGCTAATGTAATTAATTCTGGATCAGAATTAAATGCATGCATTGACTGGTAGTCCTAGACCTCTTCCAGTCACTGTTTCCAGCTTCTGGACTGAGGATCTGTTTCCTCTGACTACTACTGAACTTCTTGTGACCTTATATTGTCTGTGGAAAAGGGAAGCTAATGCACTTTTTTGAGGAGTTGCTTTGCTAGCTGGGTAACTTAAAAAAATGTGTTTGTAGTATTAGCTAGAGTATCTAGACATTAAAGTGTAGTCTGTTTGGTGCTTTGTGGCTTTACTTTTGCCCCATTTTTCTTTCTTCCCCTGTCTCCCATCCCTCATATCTTACTCTGAACTGTGCCAGTATTTCAAACTGCAACTTGTGGTGTCTGGTACACATGGGCTACCAAGTGCTTAGGCATTTCTAGCAGGAAGTCAAATAACTACTACTATGATAAGTAGGAAGATACTTAGGTATCAATTTGTTGAAAGTGGAATCGGAGTTATTTTACTCCTGCCTAGGATTTAATTGCCTTAATCTGGAGATGACTGGAAGTGTGTAAGTAGTCGAACTCATCCAGTAGTTGAACCCAGAGGCATGTGCCTATGCTTTCTCCTGTACCTCTTTAAGACAAGAGCATGATTTAGCAGTTGTGATTGTGCTCAAGGTGCTACCCACTTTCATGTACACTCTAGTATCAGGAAGGGGGGCTCAAAGTTAAGATCCCCCTTTACTTAAGTCGCTTAAATATACTCTATACTCTACCGATTTGAAGGGTACTAAGAGTGTTCTGCTGAATAGAAATTATTGCAGGATTTATTAGGCCAGAGGGTCTCAGCACAAGTTACCACCACAGTCTTGAGAACTGCCAAAGAGCAGGCAGGGCTTCATTGCTGCTTATGGTCATGGGAAAAACAGATCAGGCTACTCAGCTTGGAGAAGAAACCCCAAGAAACCCCCAAAACATAACCATAAAACCCCGAAACATAACAAACACAAAACAACACAGAGTAGTACAATGATGAAGAGCACAAGCAGCCTTTTAAGACCACCTTCTTCCCACCCCTGCCCTCTACCCGGTCTCAGAGCCCTGATCCCAGTGTCTTTTTTTCTCCTCCCCCCAAATGACTCAGGAGGGCAAGGAATGGGGGTTTGAGTCAGTCTGTTCTTGACAGCTTCTGTTGTTTGTCTCTCCTCAGGGCAGGTGGGATCCTCGCTGGTCCCTCCTACTCCTCCATGGGGTACCTCACACACACAGCAGCCCTGCACAGGCCACCCTGACATGTGTTCATTCCAAAAGCTGCAGCTCCTTTCTGCCTCTCGAGTGGGGCTGCTCTGCAGCGCACAGGCTCTCCAGCATGGCCTGTGCCATGGCCTCCTCACACAGTCTCGTCCGAGCGCACTCACACAGAGCTTCTGGTGGCTCTCAGTCCTGCCATTGCCCTCCACGTGTTGCAGGGGTACAGCCTGCGTTCTTACCATGAGGAGTCTCTGATCTGGTGCTTCTCCTTCCTTCCTCCTTCTGTGACTGTGGAGTCCCACATGGTTGCCTCCATCTTGTACCGCTCTTACAGCTCCTTCCAAGAACTTCAAATTCCCATCTTTAAATAGTGATGGCAGAAGCACCAGATTGGCCCAGCTGGACTGGAGGTGGGTCTGAACCCAAGAGCTGGGGAAAAGTTGAACTCTTTACCAGGTCTTCACTGCAGCCCCCTCCCCCTGTTACCAAGCAAAAGTGGCTCCTTGCTAAAACATGACACTGCAATATGCTCCAGCTTGAGTTTCCACAAACCAGCAACTTCTAGGCTGCTTCTAACTTCTTTACTTCTCTGAACTGCCAATGAATGCACTTTGTTCTGCATCCAGATACCAGACTATGTGTCTCAGAATCAAGTGCAGACAGTGCTTCTCTGAAGAGATAAGCCTCTGATTCACATTTCCCAGCTGTCACTACAGTAAATATCTTATACTGTGCATGGTACAGTACCGATTACTGAGTAATCAATACAAAACTCTTTTTTTTTTTTTTTAATATTAATAGAAATCTGTTAAAAGTGTGTTGTAGGCATAACCAAACTCCAGAATGCAATCATTTCTATTAAACAGAAACCAACACAGTTCATATTATCTCTAAAATTAGTTGCAAAATGTTCTTAACATACTATGAACTCTAAATAGAACTTCAAGGAACATACAATGGAATTAAGAAATCAGAATTTGTCTTCTTGCATCCAAAAGGGGAACTGTGCCATTTCTCATGGCTTTGGAATCACCTTGATAGAATGCAGAGAGAGAGAGGAGTCCAGTTGGAATACCCAGGGAGCACAGGTGAACTTCCTGCCCTGAAGAGAGGGGAGCATCTGAACATGGTTTCTTCTCTCTTTAGTAAACGTACTTTTTAACAAGATAGGTGGATTGGCAAAATCCCATCAATGCTGTGTTTGTGGCAAAAGCCATATGTCAACACTAGGCATTATTTTTGCCCAGAGAATTGAAAATACACAAAATATGTTTGACCTGACTTTTACTCTTGTTAGTACAATATATGCTGTCTTTTCATTTGGTCCAGAAGCTGCACCTGTGAACTGTCATAAATAACATACTCTTTATGTTGTTTGACCACATTTTTTTTTCTTTTTTAAAGTTAGGATTGCATATAGAAATGCAATTATACAGATAAGCTCTGCTCACCTACATCATGTTCTGAAAGTTTGTTGATACTCTCTGGTCTCTTACTGTGGTTTATTTTTCACACTGAAGTGAAAAGCACAGTTGTTCATATCATGTGTGTCTAACCTAGTTTTATTCACATTGAGAATGACAGATGTACTGTAGATAGCAAGCTCAAACCTAAAAAGAAGAAAAGCAGAATGTTATTAAAAAAAAACCCACGAAACTTATGAAATCCTATGAAAACTGTATGATACTGGGAAAGAAGCTCAAAGCTGCTTAATATCTGGAAAATGGTGAGTTAGAAAACGTAAAATATTTGGTCCTTAGTAGAAACTGATGTGAAGAGTTAGAGTAGAAAGGTTTTTTTGGGAGTGAAATGTAAAGGGGAAAGGCAAGAAATTAGAGTGTGTGCTGCATGATAGACTAATTCTGAGATGGAGTTTGTAGTAGAAAAGGCTCACACTTTAAGCAGCCTAAGAAGGACTTATGTATAACTTGCACCTTCGCTCTGCTCAGATCCTATTGATCTTCCACTCAGCTGGCCATGTATCCTATTAGGCTGTCTGGCAGAGTCACATTACACATCCTGATGCTCTAGGAGCCACAGAACAGAGGCCATAAAAGCCCAGAATCTATTTGGCTGAGGTTCTGTCCTAATTTATTCATTTCTTTGCTTGTCCCTGTAGTGATATGGTGGATTTTATACATGATGTGTTTCTCACATTCCATTATTACTGGTTGATATCAGACAAGAAAACATATGTAAACTGCTGCACATGGAAAATACGGCATCTACATACTATTTTTCTTTAAATAAATGATGCCAAGTCACTGGTCTTGAAATAAAGGGTCGGAAGAAGTCAGACTGTCACAGGCGTTTTTCAGGGCAACCTCTTATGACCAAGGAACTCTGCAAAGGATGGAATCTCGGTGCTCAGGGTTTTTGTTGACTCGGAAGTGAATACCATGAAATAGTCAGAAAAATGCAGAGGGAGATGATAGCTACAACAAACTAATATTTTTAGAAATGTGCTTCATCAGAGCAGCAGGTTTACCTCACCCTCTCCTCTTGATGTTCTTCTGCAATCACATTAACCTTGTGCTTCACTAGCCTTGATTGTTTTTAGTCTCTGTGAACATCAATTCGCCACACAACTCCTCAGGTGCAACTTCTTCCCACATTACAGTAAAAGCTGTTGCCTTTGGGAGTCATGCTCCTTTTATCTTTCCAAATCAAGTACAAGGTTCACCCAGTACCAATCTAATCCTCTTTCTCAAGCCCTATAATAGGGCTTTTGAAATGAAAGCACACAAGATTTAGAACTGAAATGCTGTGTGAGCCTTTCTCTGAAATGTAGGGAAGAAAGATTTGTTGTTGTTTTTTAAATATTAAGGGGTTTCATTTTTGTTGGAAGTATTGTCTTGCCATGGAAGCCCTTCATTCATTCTAAAATTCAGAAATTCTTAAGTCATATGTAAAAAATCCTGACTACAGAGAAAGAATGCCCTAGGCAGATAAGATGTGGCACTGAAATTATCCATACAGCAAAAAATGCAAAGAAGTCCCATGAAGACAGGAAAAATGAACTCT
Organism: Urocolius indicus; assembly: GCA_013401255.1. Lineage (NCBI taxonomy): Eukaryota > Metazoa > Chordata > Aves > Coliiformes > Coliidae > Urocolius > Urocolius indicus. Next base: position 8,011 of record WBNH01000624.1, read on the forward strand.
GCATTACTAAAATATGCATTTTCCCTTGTTTCCCCACAGGGCAACGCCGTGTGCTGCCATTTGCATTTCCCCAACAGTGAAACCACAGCAATGTAAAATTAATAAGAGTGTGCAGACCATGTTTAACAAATGCTGACACATACCCTGTGGTGACTTGGCATCCAACATTTTGCTTGGAATTGATAAAAGTTTACAAAGCTTGCTGGAAAAAAAAAAATCGTGTACTATCTGTAAATAAATGAACACATCTCCACAGTCCAGCAAGCTTTGAACAAATCTGGATCTGTCAATACAGTGCAGGACACTTAGACTAGTAAATAGAGGATGCATCCAATGCATGTCCTCTATGGGAAGATCATAGGTCATCTCTGGTGAAACGGAAACATCTTGAGGACAGTTCAACCCATTTGGAAAGTCTCTAAAGTAATTTTTTCCAGCATCTGCAGGGGTTCTCTTTGTTGTCCTGATTTTGGCACAGAGCACAGTTCTTTTTTCATTACCTTGAGCTGTCTAGGTCACAATTACCTGCTCTGTAATATCCCAGAAGGATGCCAACTGTTGTCTTGAAATTTTTGGTGTCACACAAACCAAACCTAAGTGTTCAGTTGGACAAGGCATTAAGCTGGTGCAAGACATTAGCACTATTAATATTTATATTCTGAAGTGTTTTCCACAGATTCATCCTTGCGTGTTAATTTTTCTGAGTTATCCCACAACATTGTGCATAGATCTATACATTGCATGATTTTCAGCTATTTGTTTGAGTAACGAAATGTCCCTTCCAGATTGTAAAATATATTACCTTCTCATGCAGAAATATTATGGCTGTCAACTATTTCAAGATAGTTGAAGATTTGCTTTTTTTGCAAAACATACACTTTTTTTTTTTTCAGGAGATGTCTAATAGATATGCAACCTTCATTATAACAGTATGTGTAGCTAATGTGTGGAATGCATAGAAAGGTAATGACTTAAAGTAATAAACAGAAAATGCAGATTTTTCAGGTGGTTTTGAAAATGTACCTCAAAAGAGAGATGGAAAGCATTTACTACTAGACATCCTTCTCAATACAGTATATCAATATTACTGCTTACATGCTTATTTATACTCAGTCCTGTTCTTACTTTTCTGTATAGGTGAAGGAGAAGTTGTTTTAGATAGCGTTCTTGCAGCTGGATTGCTTGTCAACACAGTGGTTAATAAATCCAGCTGCAGCCTTTCCAGCTGCACAGTTGGCTGCTGTAGTTAGTAGTTGCCTAAAAAGGTGTAAGCTGTGGATTGTGTGAGAGAAATCACTGGACTTTTATGATAAGACACATTCTTTGTTAGGTAACTTACTCTAAGCTCTGAAGAGAAGAACCCTCCAAGACAAATTTAGTGAAATTTATAAATCAAACAGGACAAAAATTGAAATATACAGTCACAATAGTGTATTTCAGAGGATCATTCCTCCACCTCAACTAAATGGAAGAAATTACTTCTTTTGAAGTAATTACTGAATACTTACTAGCTTGTGCTTGCTAACAAAGCTACTGCCACAAGGACTCATATTTTGAGGCAAATTTCTTATTTTGAAAAGGTGTCAGTCACTTGAGCCATTAGTGGTTTGAGAAATTCCTGTAATAATTAGAAATCTGCATGATTTCAAGCTGAATAACATTACATAAAAGCATATGGGATTACCTAAAGGTATCATTTTCAGGAGAGGTAAAGCAGACACCTGCATCTTGTATCTTTAACACCACTAGGAATACTACAATAACGCAATATTCAGAGCTGATGTTTCTCCTTTGTTGTGATTTAGATCGTAGTAAAGCCATCTAAAATTTGACTACTTGATAATGCTATTCACTAATCTAATAAAAATAACTAACTGTAGCCACAAAGTTAGTAACATAAAATATTTTAAACTATTTTTTTTTAAAAAAACAACTGTTCAAATATAATCTACATCCAATTTTCTGTTGCTATAGTGTAGGTAAGATCATGATACTGTCAGGCTTTGAAAAGTTGATTTGCCTGTGTGTTTTGTGGAACTTCCATCTAACTAGGGTGAGAACTTCTCAGTTTTTGCATCTAGTTGCTTCTAAAAGAACCATTGACATAAAAAATGCATATCAATCTTTGCACAATAAAAAGAATTTGGAAGAAAAAAAATAATATCTGGAAAAGTTTGTGTACTATACATTTCTTAGAAAGGTAACACTTGTGTCTCTGAAAGTCTTGCAAGACTATGCTTTATAGATGCTTTATGAATGTTTTGAGCATTAAGCAGAGTGAATTAGGAATTCAAATATTGTATGAATTATGGGAAATATATTTGTACATACTAGGCTAATCCTATTGCCTCCCTTCACAAGCCATTTGAAGATATGAAGAATGAATGCAATGTTTACAACAAATTAATACATATGAGTTGCATGGATATATTTTGGCTGTTTACCATTGGATAAATGTTCACACAGTTGATTGGCTTTTATAAAAGCAAAATTCCTAGAAGACAATTCTGGAAATTACTGCCAGACTGAATTGCTTCAGAGGTGAAAAAGAATGAATACGTCTGTTAACTGTTTTGGCTTGTCACAAGTAATATTAACATAAAATCAGTCTGTTGTGGGTTGAAGATCTTGATGGGCCAAAGTCAGTGTAAAACTTCTGTAGTTTGTTGTTTATTCACAAAACCCTTATATTGCTTGGTATTTGAAATTGGTAAACAACTTTTCCCTTCTCTTCTGTAATGTGTCTAATAAAGTTGACCCAGCTCATCTGCCATTTGGTGAGATTTTTTTTTTTTTTTTGGATTAGCAAAGATAGGAGTTCTGAGTGTCAAAGATAATGAATAGCAATGACGAGAAATGTGGAAGACAGGTATCTGTCATTGTGATGGTTTATTGTTTATTAATCACATGTAAAGTGGCAGCACTTTTTAGACTCTATTACTCTGACATATCTAATTTCCTGCAAAACAAATTAAGGAATACAGTGGACTGGAAGAGACAAAGGAAATAATGAACAAGTCACAAAAGAAAGATTTATGAGATGGATTTAGAAGATGATCTAAAAACACAGGAGATATATCTCTAAAATGCCGCAGAGTTGTCCTGTGTTTATCTTACAGACGTATTACACACCTAAAAGTACAAGACAAGTCTACTTTTCTAGTCATTCACGGTGTGTTTTGCAAGGCAGCAATGTCCCAGAACTCTTCACAGCAACAAAAAAAAGCAATAAAAGGAATTCTAAATATGTCTTCAAATATGGAAAACGTTACCAATTAGAAAAGAATTTTGTTTTTTCCTTCTTTCTTTGTTTCCTTGTTTCATAGATGTATTAGCACAAGATAAAAAGAATGATTTAATTTAAAAAAGCATATCAATATTGTGAGATTTTTTATTCTTGAGCTTTATAATTTAGAAAAATATAGAGATTTCATGAGAAAGTGCTTGTTTCCGTTAACTTCTCAGAAAATGTTTTTGAAAATAGATAATTTTACATTATCATGTGCTTGCTTAGTTGTAATGAAAGTTTTGATTGTGTTATCTGAAATGGAATTTAGGTGTTTGATACTTAGAAACTTAATGAGAAGTGAAACTGTAATCCTCACCAAAAATCCATAACATTGAACAGTTCTATTTTGATGTCAGTTGAACAATACAACTAGTTCAATCTGAAAAGGCACTTTTTTAATCAGTTCAGAAAACTTCATCTCAAATATTGGTCATGAGAGGAAAAAGCCTTTTCCTGCTCAGTGACAGCATAACACATATTTCAGAAACTGTGGTCCTAGCACAATCTATCTTGCACAGAATGGAACATCTCAAAGTTTCTATGTAGGAAGTCTATCTTGTGCCTAATGACCCAATGAAGGTGGTAATGTTTTCAAAAGGATATTCCTTGGCTTCTGTTTTATGACATTCCAGGTAAACTGGGAACAGTCAAGTAGAAAAAGATCATAGGACTTTCCTTATGCATCACTTTTTTAGATGATTTTCCCTGTCCCTTTCATCCTCACTTTTTCTTTTCAGTCACATGAGAAATGCCTTTAAAGAGATCAAGGTTACTCATTCTGGCCTCAGGGTGGCTTCCTGGATAAAACATATACCCTCATATAATTTAATGGTAATTTATTCCACTTTTTATGTAGGTGATTGCCTTTGATTCATATTTTAAAAAACAGACAAAAAATCCCACAGTTTGGTCTATCATAATTTACACTACCTTTAAGCTGAATTACAGATTACATAATTTTGAAAAGATGAATTAACATCACAAAGCTCATCAGTTTGTTATCTATTAGTATTAGCTTTACATAAATCCATTTGAACAATGACCATACTTAACATTTCTCTATGTGAATAATAGTTACCATTCAGATATATATGATTTTTATATGTATATATCATGTTATTTATACAGGATTGGACAGACTAGCGCTTGTGGAAAGATAAGTAATGACAGAATAAATGAAAAAAAAAGTGAGACACGTAATTATAACTTTCATTTTGATAAGCATGCATAGTTAATTTGACGGTTGCACAGCTGTAGATGGTTAAGAGATACAACTAGTTGCACAGCATGTAAATAGAGCAGAAAATAGCAGGGTGGTTTTAGTGAGTTAGCTGCTACTTTTGTGTTCACAAACATTCAATCTGCCTTTGTTAAAGACCAGGTGTGTACATGTGAGTTCTATCAACAAGCAAAGAACCTTTCCTTTGTGATTCCAAATTTGTTTTTAGTTCAGGAAGGTTAAAAATTTTGTTTTGTTTTGTTTTTTTCCCAAGTGGCTGTTTTGTAGCCTGGGTAAAACTACTTTTATCATCAATGTCTAATTTTCTTTAGACACATATTTATCTGAAAAACAAACTAGAAATTATTACCTCAGCTAGCCCCAGCAGCACCTGTTTCCAACAACTGAACAGTCTAATTATTCCATCTCTAAGACTGATCTTTCAGTTGACGTGACAGAAGTCTGATCTTTTGGTCCTGACATTTCTAGATTTGATCCGTAGTAATGGCTCGTTCCTGTAGATATGTGTGGATGGCAGGTTCAGTCAGATGAAAATGCTTGCATTTATATTTGTGATTATTGGTCCTATTCTCTACTGAGAGAATATCTGCACTTTTCCAGCTAGGGATAAAGATATTTAGCTTTTAATTCCCCTGAAAATTAAGTAGATGTCCATGCTGTGGATCCAGTACTGCAAAGTTGTAGCTGTCCTCTGTACTGGGTTTTTCCAGCTTCCTAGGAAGGCACTGATGACTAAAGGTAATGAGCAACTACAAGACTGTGTCCTCTGCTTTCTATCACATTAGCTTTAGAGAGATACCATTTTCTTTTCTTCTAAGCTCTTCTTTAGCTAAGTTACCTGCTGCAAAGTAACTGAAAATCTGAGCTAAATTGTGACTAGCATGTCTTTCAGTGTATTTAGAATAAATTGAATTATACTAAAATTTATTGTCCTCTTTTTGTTAGTGAAAACTATATTCTGTAAGAAGCCTCTATTTTCTGAGTAGTACATTTGGTCTTATCTTTTATGTCAAACACAACAGCATGAGGCTGCAGTGACTGTTCTAAGGTAAGTTGATGAAAAAATAGCATAGAATTGTAGAAGAGTCTCAGTTGGAAATGACCTTTAAAGATCATCTACTCCAACCCCTCTGCTATTGGCAAGAACATCTTTCACTAGATCAGATTACTCAAAAACACATGGTAATATGTAAAGCCAGTGGCTTATAGATAAAACATAAAACCATTTTAGGCTAGTCTCTTTCTAACTGTTGTGCATATCTCGAAAGTGTAACAAAAAAACAGCTGTCATGCTTCATGAATACATGGTTAAGACTGTTGACGTGACTACTCTCCTATAAACTTTCATTTTGAAATCGAACAAAGCATGTCTTAAATCTAATAGAAGAATGCTACCTGCTTTTGGTGTGTTTCCATCTGACAAAGGCACATCTCTGTTTCTTGCCAGCTGGGACAGAAGTCCATGGCAAGGGAGGGAAAGGAGAGACTTCCTAATTCTGAGTCTGTTCTGTATGTGTTGTGCTGGCCTCCAGGAAAAGTTCACTGAGCTGGGAAGATAAAGACTGTGAAACATAACTGTGTTTCAGGGATTACTTTTGCCACCAGGTGAGTAGTGTAACAGCTGAATTTCTGAACAAACAACAGGATTACCTGTCCTCTGGCTGTACTCTAAAGGAAGTAGGTGGCTGGTACTGTTTTATGGATCATCTGGTTTGGTGTGTGAAATTTAGTCACAGGACACTTATTGGATTTAACTCCTTGGAAGTTTTATACAGGGGGCAATGCTATTTATGAATCCCAATAAAAATTGGATACAAGTAAAGCTTAATGCTTTCAAGAAAGAAGAACTGGGAATTAGCAGAAACGCAACTGCTGGGAATGTTTGTGTCAAAAGTTGACTTTGATGATTTAGCAGTGTTAAGCAGTGTTTAAGCAGGAAATTTCAGGGTTCCAGTTTAGTTGCGTCAAGTCTCTCTGTCCTGGGGACCTGCAGTCTCTTTTTTTATGTTTACTCTTTGCATCCTTCCCACATCTCTGAGTGGCCATCCCAGCCATGCTATGCATTCATCATAGAATCATAGAACGGTAGGGTTGAAAGGGACCTCTAGATATCAAGTCCAACCTCTCTGCAGAAGCAGGTTCACCTAGATCAGGTTGCATAGGAACATGTCCAGGCAGGTCTTGAAGACCTTCAAGGAAGGAGACTCCACANCCTTGTAGACAGTCCTTGTAGACTTCTCTTAGGGACAATATTGCTTTCACAATAGGCTTTGGGACCATTTCCAGTGGATAACTTATCCTAATTTCTAGTTAAATGTCAAGTTTTTTTTTTTAGAACATCCCCACACAGGTGCAAACAGCACTTCAAGGGCTTTTTTAAAAATATTTTTTTCTGCTGAGGTGCTACTTAAAATTCTCTACAACAGGGTTTACATTCACACTGTAGTTTCAGTTTTAGCAATGTTCCTGACAACAAGGAGGAGGAGAGACTTGCTGATGGAAAGGAATTATTCCCTCTTCCTTTCACCCATCAAAGAGAGCAAGCAGTAGGTCACAACAAATCTGACTCTTCAGTTTATATACTGTTTAGAGACAATGAAAGCTAAGCTACTAATCTGCTTCCAAAGCTCATCCTAACTAGGGGAATAGTTTTGGTAGTGCAAATGAGAGATTGATAAACAGCAAAGCCATTCCCTTGGCCTGTGTACTGTGAGAATTAAGAAATACATGCCGAAATGTTAATTCCTGCCAGAGGCAGGGTTGTCTTCCTAACTGTGTTGCTGTGTTGCTGTCATCAGTTTTCTGACTCATTTTTCTGTAAAGAGGCTAGCTTAACATTCAGCATAATATAAAGCATTTATGGGAGGAAGTGGAAATTACAGTTAATTAGCTTAGTTTTTTAATAATGTGTCAATAAAGAGAAATGAGAAGCTTGTGCTACTGTGCACAATAGCTTGTGCTATTGCAGTCTTGCACTGCACTGCATTTTAGAAATAAGTAGCACTGTATCGTTTGTCCTCTCATTACAAGGTCTGGGAATTTTCTTGACAGCTAATGGCAGGTACTGGGAATCATTGCTAGTCTGGATATCAGTCATCACCTGAGAATATGAGCGAATCCTTTTCTCTACTGCTATATAAAATTATTTATATTTTGAGAAGATGAAAATTCCATCACTGAGAGCAGTTTCAACAACCATATCTTGGCTATCTAAAGTTCTCCTAAGTGGTCGATAGCTTATATAAATTGGTACACCACTTCCATGCACCTAGGGAATTACAAAATGTTTGGACAGTTCAAAAGACACATTACAACCTTTCCTAACTGTTTTGGTTTATAGTAGGCAATCCAGATCATTCCAATACCTGAAGCTGAAAGAATAAGATACAAGAGCATATAGATGTGTCTTAACTACACCTCACTGGCAAAGAGAAGGTAGGAAAAGCTGAGAAGGCAACAGAAGCAGATGAAATCTTGAGGTGATTCCTTTGGACAAGGAAGAGCTCTGCCCTTTGAGTCTACTGCAAATGAAGGTTCACCTGGCATCCACCACACATCAGAGACCATAGTTTGTGTAACACCGCTTATCTAGCTAACCAATCAGAGTACATATTAATTTCTGGACAAGGAAATTAAAGGCAGGCTGATGTGACCTGTGCATCAGTCTCAAAAGAAGTGTGTATATATTTGCTACAGTAATAGCCCAGATGGCTAAAATGTTGCCATTGACTGTCTGCTTTTCTTCTTCCATAACAGGAATAGCTTTTAAATATATGTGTTCATACTTGTAAATTCAATTACATAATATACACATGCTAGATTAAATTAGGTATGTTTCAGTAGGACTATGGAGATGTGGGATACTAATCTGTTGAGTAAACTCTCAGGTCTCAGAGTGCCCAGTGTGTTTTATGATTATATGTGTGGAGTTTGAGTTTCACTGTTCCCATAACAGGTAATTTGAAGACATTCTGAATAGATCAACAGATGCTGTAGTCCTATCTAACTAGCATGAAGATTTCTTAAACTACTTCACGCAATAATAGCTTATTATACTGCATTGCATTCTTCCTCCTTTGGAATCCATTTTTTGGTACTTTCTCAGACTACCTTAAGCTGCATCAGTCAATCTGCATATAGCTTTTAGCTTTGTAACACTTTTGATAGAGAGTGCTGTTTTATGAGTATTCTTATTTACATTTTTTTTAGTTCTAAAACTTTTCTCTATTGAAATTGCTTTGTGAATACAATAACTTACAGATAACTGTGAAAAGAGGAAATTTTACTTGTAGGTTTTAAAAATAATACATATCTGTGAACTCTCCAATCACTTTTCTGTACTTTTTCTTAGAATTCTTCAGTATCTTCCAAAGAAAACCTAGTAAATTTAAGCTAATCTGTAGCTAGTAAATTTAAGCTAATCTGCTAAAATCTGAAGCTTGCTAAAGTCAGTGGAAAGACTTCTGTTGACTTTAAAGGGTTTTGGATCATAGTGCATTAATTTAGTAGACATGCAAGAAATGTATGTGACTTAGATAAGTCTGGGAATCCACAGATATGTAGATTTATACTTTTAAAGTATTCCTTTAAGGAAAAAAAAACCACTATTTTGATATTGCCAAGAGTCAAATATAGTTAATTAGGGAACTGAAAATTATTTAATTAATGCAATTCATTTTGTAGTAGAAAAAAGGGGATTACTGCATATCACCTAAACAGGACAGATTTAAAAATAGTTAAATGCTAGGTTCCAAGGCAATTTCATTTTCTTATTGTAATGAACAAATTTAACGCTTGAATGTGCCCTAGAAATAGTCATCCCAAGGCAATTTTACATTCTTGTTGTCATGAATTTTTGATGCATGAATCTGTCCTAGAAATAATAGTATTTAGAACAGAATACACAACATTTAATTAAAAGAAAAGTGCTTAATCCTATGCCAGCCACCAACACTCTTGAAGTATAAATTGTAATCTGGAGGAGGCAGAAATGGATAATTCCGAATGGAAACAGTCAGTTTGAACTACCTATTTTTATGATTCCCTTGGTGCTGGAAGATTTAAAGTTTCCAGGAAGCGGGAAAGAATTACAAAACATTATGGACAAAAATAGTACACATCGGTCTCAATAAAACAGGAAGTTTCAAATGAAAGCAAACTAAATATATTTAAAGAAAGTGGATTGTCTATGTGTATCTACCTAAATGTGTATTTGCATAGTAAATCTACATCAAGTAAATTAATTGTGACAAATGATTTATGTAAGCAGAATACCTCTTTTACAATATGCTTAGTTTTTGTGTGTATAATGGGTTTCAATTTTACAATGGAATTTTATCTTAATGAATGTAAATATTTAAACAGAGGAAAAAAAAAAGACAAAAAATATAAAAAGTTTCACAATCTTCTTCCACAGAAAAAAAGATAAAAATGCACCTGTTATGCTTTTCTTCCTGCCTTGAATACAGAAGTGTTTTTCAAAGCTTTGGAGATAAGAATTATCAAACACGGCGTTTAGATAATTCGATTTACATGGAGTAGGCTCTAGTCACATATTTAACTTTTACATATCTTTTATTTTGTTTTTAGTGGGACTGTTCTGAATTCATTATGGGAAGATGCTGGAGAGACAGTTCACTAAATATTACAGAAATATTGCACCAAGGTGGCCTGCCCAAAAAGTTAGGACACATAAACCTCGTTTTCTCACTGGAGGGTTTTTCCATGAAAATAATTGTGGGGAGTAATATTTTGTATTGTGTAATACAAAGATATATTTGGCTTACAATTAGCATTGTTCTATTGAACTAGTACAGAATGCCTGGGAAAAGTGGGAAAAGAATCTGAACTCTTGGCAAGATGTTAGTCTTCTTGACCACTAGAAACTTGTAGTGTACATGTTTATGTCCGATTACCCGTCTCAGACTATCTGTATAGACAAGAGAGAGAAGAAGACATCTAACCTACTTCTAAGTAGTCTGTATAAATGAAATATAACACATACTAGAAATACTTTCCTTTCAAATACAGGACATCAGAGTGATTAGGTTAAGTACCAGACATTAGCTGTTCATACAACAGTTCAGGTGTTATACAAGGAATTTGAACTGTAGCACTTTAAACCTCCTCTAGTTGTATTTATTGCTGATTGAATAGTTTATTATGAATAATTTGTCTTTGAAATTTTGCTTTTCTTCTTACAGTTAAGTAGTGAATGATTATGGTATTTAACTAGCTCTGGAAAAATTCTCAAATTTGTGCTGCTTAATACAAATAGGGATTTGATTTCTTAATTGTATCGAAATATTTTTTTCTTAAAGATTCTTTTTCAATGTTTGACTAGTTTATGACTGGTCTTATGACTGGATTTATTACAAGTTGGTTTTGTACAGCTTTAGAGCTAGTTTGTTTGAGAAATGTCAAGAGGTATCATTTAAATTTAAAAGGCTTGTTTTACGAATGCCAAATAATGTATGTTGTTGCACAGAGTTTGTAGCTCCCGTGGTGTACCTCCTAGTTATTTCATAGAATCATAGAGTGTTAGGGGTTGGAAGGGACTTTTAGAGATCATTTAGTCCAACCCCCCTGCAGAAGCAGGTCAACCTAGATCAGGTCGCATAGGAACATGTCCAGGTGGATCTTGAAGACCTCCACGGAAGGAGACTCCACAACCCCTCTGGGCAACCTGTTCCACTGCTCCATCACCCTTACAATGTGTACTGAGTCTGGGATGGTAGTGATTTTCCACAGCAGCTCTTGCAGTGCTGTGCTAACTGTTGGCATCAACATTGTCTACTGCTCGCACAGCATCAAGGCTGTCACTCCAGCATTCCTTCCCCCATCTTCACCAATAGCTGTTGGTAGACATGATTTAAGACCATGGCCAGGACATCTCACCCAGGCTGACCAAGGATATACTCCATACCATATGACGTCAGCTCAGTAGTATATACTGGGGGAGAGGAGCAGGAAGGGGGAACAAGATTCATTTTTTGGCCTTCCTAAAGCAACTGTCATGCGTACTGAAGCCCTGCTTCTCGGGAGATGGCCAGACATTGCTGCTGATGGGAAGTAGAGAGTAACAACTTTATTTGCTTTTGCTTTACTTCTCATGCACATGGCTTTGCTGCTTCTTTGTTAAACTGCTTTTATCTCAACCCATGAGACTCTCATTTTTTCCCCTTCCCTGGCTTGCTGAGGAGGTGGGTGATGGAGGCACCTGGCATCCAGCCAGGGTCAAACTACCACATAGAGAAATATTTTTTTCNCATCCCAGGATGCCATGGCCTTGTTGCCCACGAGGGCACATTGCTGGCTGATGTTCAGTTTATTATCAACAGCACTCCCAGGTCTCTCTCTGCAGAGCTGCTCTTCAGCAGTTTGACCCTCAGCCTGTACTGGTACATGAGCTTGTTCCTTCCCAGATGCAGGACTCTGCACTTGTCCTGTTGAACCTCATTTGATTGAACAACTATTATGTTGTTTTCTGTGATGATCACAGTTACTGTGATTATGCTTGATTTTTTTTGGTAGACTTTATTGCATCATTTGTAATATAGCATTTTTATGATATCAAAGACATATTTTATCAAAGTGCTATATTCACTTTAATATAATAAAAAGACTTTCACTGCAGAAGTCTCTAAATAGAGGTCCGTTATATAAATTATATTACAATAATTTTCCTGCAAAATGACAAATGTGACCTTCTGCCTATTTGGAAACTTCTAGCGGTATGGACTTCTCTTGCTTTTGTGATACTTGGATATATATTTATTTTCGTATTGTGCTGGGTCTGAGTGATCTGGAGGTAATATTCTTCACAGTAGCTCCTATGTTACCAGGTTTTGCATTGGTTGCTGATCACTTGCTTGTACAGGTCAAAAACTTGTCACTTTCACACTCTGTTCCTCCACAAAGAGGTGGCTGGGGTGGGCAAGAGGCTGGGAGGGATGGCTAGGACAGCTAACTGCAGCTAATCACAGAGATATCTCTTACTACATAATATTGTCATCAGCAATAAAAGCCACGAGGAAAGAGGGACTGTGATGCATTCGTGATTATGGTGTTTGTCTTCTGAAGCACTCACTACATGTTCTAATGACCTGCTTTCCAGAAAGTGACTAGGCATCTGCCTGCTGATGGGATATAGTGAATAAAATCCTTTGCATTCCTTTCATGTATGGCTTTTGCTTTGCCTGTTAAACTGTCTTTAAGCTCTAATTCTTTCCGCCTTTGATTTCCCACCTGTCCTGCAGGAGAGGGTAGTGAACAACGAGCTGCATGCGTGTCTATTTGATGGCTGGGGTCAATGCAACTCATAGACATAGCTGCCTGAAGTGAAATTTCTCTTTTAAGGCCCACTCATCTTATAAAAACAGAGATCAGGTTTGAAACATGTGTTAAATCTCTGTTGTCCTTTGATTTTTCCCTGCAGCTTTTAGTTCCATTGGGACCAATAACGCCAATGATGTATAAAATGCTTTTGTATAGAATTTCTGTAAGAATGACTTTTTTTAAAATAAGATTATTTAAAAATGTTGACAAGATCTGTGTCAGCTTCCAAGAAGCAAATTGCAAGGTAATTTAAACTGTACATTTTACTGGTTAATAACCAAGCTGCAGAAGGAAGTTTATATTTCTGAAAAAGAAAAACATGTCAGTGTGCAGTTTTATTTTAATCATCTCAGTAAAACTTGAAATTATCCTCTATGTGCATTGAATTTGGCTGTAAAAATCCCCATATGGTATTTTCAATATATAGAATGCATTAATGCACTTAACCTACAGGGATTAGCCATGTGAATGATGACAAATGATTGGATAATCTGAACACAAAGAATTTTGGAGACTCTCCTGAGGTAGCTAATGCTCTGAATGGAAAGATGAACGTGAAGCAACAGCTATGATGGCAAGGATCAGTTTGGAAGGCTGTCATGGGAGACAGGCAGGAATAGCTGCCGAAATGAATGTCTGTGGAGACACTCTTCAGCGTGTAAGAATTCCTTTTCACCGGCTAGTAGAGAAAAATGCTTTCCTGATTCCACTGGTGTACCTGAGGAAAATACCTTTGCTTAGATCAAAGTAGACAAAGCCAAAGATGTTTTGTAAAATAAATTAATATTGTATTTTACAATCTCTCTTCCCGTTCTCCTGTTTTCATAACTGACCAAGCTGAAAGTCTTCTGGAAACAGTGTGACTGATTTGGATGTGGTAGATGACTGTTGCCTTTCTCTCTCTTTCTTGCTGGTAAGGTCTAACATTATTATATTTTTCATATTTGATACTATAATTGATTCATACGTGAGACTATGCATGGTATCAAGTTGTTTCCAGGAGTTTTAACTGTCTTTATCTCATCGATATTAAATATTATATTAATACCTTTATGCTTCAATATCGTGTAGTAAAGAATACATAACATATAGGAAGGATGACACGATTCTTCAACTTCTTCAGTGTGAGTCATATAAAACCAAGGCTCCACAAAGGCTTTTAAACTATTAGTAGTATCTTTGCTTTCTGCTTGAATCTAATTGTGAGTGACTTAAGAGCTAAATATACTTGGTGCTGTTACTAATCACAGGAGTAAATCCTATCATTTGTTCTTTAGTGGGTAAGAACAATCTCCAGATGATCTGTCTTTTTCAACCTAAATAGTTTACAGTGCTATTAACACTTTTGCAAAATGGTAAAAAAAATCTACATAGATGATTAATCTGTCATACTTCTCCATATGTTTACTTTCTGTCTATCTGCACCTGAGCTCATTGTCCAGAGTATCTTTAGCAGAGAAACATAGCAATATCAAGCTCAGATCCCCTCCGTCATCCTTATTTTTCTTTCCTTTGTGCTTCCAACTTCCCCTAGTCTGGATACCTTTTTTCTTTTGTCTATGCCATAGAGATTCCAGACTTTTTTTTTTTTTTTAAGTTTTTTAACCCAATCATGTTTTATCTTGATGCTTAATTTTAGGTATTTGTATTCAGAATGATGGCTAACATTCTTAGATGTTATTGATGGAAGCTCTGAAGATATCCTTCCTTTTCATTATCTTGACCTCCATCTCCAACAGAATTTTCTTCACCAGATCTTGCAGGATCAGGCTGCTTAAGGTCAGGGATATGTCACTTTTTTACAGCCAAATTATCTTGCTATCAGAGATGCTTTTGTTTCCTGTCTTGGACAAAAGAGAGCTAAAAAAGGTATTTAATGGATAAGACATTTCCTGCTGATGAGATAGATGTTAACAAGAGCAGCTACACTGTGGGCTGTTTCATTCACTGCCACAAACTGCATTAAGTGCATAATCTAAAAGCACTACCTTGACAGCAATGGTAGCAGTGTCATGCTAAGGTGATATGCAGAAGATTGGAGCTGTTGGGATCAAATGACCTTTATGGATTTTGATTGGTTCATTTTTTTTTAACCTGGCACTTTTGGGTTTTTTTATACACTCTGTAATGTAAAGTATACCTCATTTGGAAAAAAAAAATATCAAGAAACTGGAATACAAAGACTGAATAACAAGAAGGAACAGAATCAATGGTACTGCTGATTTCGCTTGGTGCAGTGAGCAAGCTGATAAGTACGGTAAGAAAGTAGCTGCAGAAGAAAGTAAGTTAACCAGTTGTAACTTTGACCAGTTCTGTCAAATTTCTGGAGGTGTGTGAACATTTGACCCTTAGTAAGAGTTTCCTAGATTCAGTAATTTAGTTACATCAGGTGCTGTAATTGTATTTGGAAATTACAAATAGACAATGGTTAAAGGAAAAAACCTGATTTTTTTTCCATATGAATTTTGCATATGACATGTTTTCATGTTATTAATTTTAATATAAGAACAGGAGTAGTTCCATTTCCCCTGCTTTCTATAAATTTCAAATTCAACTACAGGACTAGATTTAAAAAAAAAAAAAATCTGCAATACAATTATTCAACTAAACTGTCTTAGTATAGAGACGATTTGAAAATATTTGGGTTTTGTTAACAATGATTTTTCTGTGAGATCTAATGACCAGATATTCACATTTAAGAAATACCAGAGTGGTAAGGAAATAAGGACACAGTCTTTATGCTATGTTTATTCTTTTATTACAACTTTGCAACAAAAGTTGTGGTTATTTTTTCTTCCTTCCATGAAAATTCAACTTAAACCACAATGAGGATTGTGCTTATGGTGCATGTAAATATCTCAGCAGAGCATATAAATAATATAAATATAAATATAATGAATATAAATATAAATAATATAAATGAATATAAATAATATATTTGAGAAATACAGTGTAAAACTGATGAAAATTAGGTATGTGAATAATACATTATCAATCATTTTTTCCAGAGCAGATACATTGAATTAAATGCCATATTTCATTGTTTCGGGAGACACCTAAATGCTACCGATCTTGAATCCAAGTTCATATGTCTTGCTGTTAACAAATTACACAATGTATTTTTACAAACAATTTTCTTGTAACATTTGCCAAAAATAATGTTTTCATAGATAGGATACATGAGAAAGAGATATGTGTTTCATATTGGTATATCCGCTTTACTAGAATGGTTGTATTACCTGCTGAAAGCTGAGTATTGAATGAAAATATTGTTATTTCATTGATAAGCAAATAACATTGTGTAAAAATGTCAAACTCAAAAAAGTTTTTCTTATTGTTAAGAAATAATTTTTAAGATATTTGCAGAAACAGTGATGGACTGACCTTGTAGGTCATTGTATTTCCTTTCTGTCAGTAACTAATTTACTTTTTCACTTATTAGCTTGGTTTCTGAATTCAGTGCAATCTTAAATAATCTGCTAATACTTTTCTGAGGTAAGGTAGTTGCTCGTTATCTTCTGACTCCTGATAATAAGCCCATGGTTAATCAGTTATAAGCTTTAAGAAGTGACAGTTTGAGGATGTCCTAGATTTTTGGGATTTTTTTCAACACAAAGTGAGAAATGTTTTAAAAAAAGTAGAAAACCACAATTTTTGTAGGGTGATGCATTCAGGGGCAAGAGTAGTATGTACAGGCATCAAGGACATCTATCAGGCTGCTACTGATCCGAGAATGACAGTGATTTCTCTATTGATGTATACATCTGAACTGAGCCTATATAAAAATTAGAGTATGTCTGTGTAAACCTTATTCTGAAGCCTATCTCTGTCTGAGTAATAATTTGGCAGACATCACAGGTGTGCTGATGTCCCTGCCTGACCATTGACTACTACATTTTGCAGTCAACAAGAGAGGAGGTTTTTGCTTCTGCTTACTGACCTCGCTTAGAGAGTGCAGGATTTTAGATAAAGCTTGCACAGGATACAGAGAAATTAAATATGCTGCATAAGGTTAAAAAAGTGAAGACCTCAGAACTGGATAGTTACTAATCTTCATGCTTAAGACTGAGGAGTTGACTTAGTCTGACCCTATGCCCTTGTCTATTAAATGCAGTCTCTTGATACAGTTCATTAACTGTATTACTGGCTGAGGTTACAATTTCAATGGAGAACACATTTTAGTGTCTTAAATTAGATCAGGCCTTCTGCGCTGCTTTCTTTGCTGGACCTGTGACTTTGCCTACCATGATAAGATGTTCACTACTATATTTGCAGTGTACTCTTGACTTTAAAAAGTATATTGGGCAGGAATTCTGAAATTAAGTGCATTGCTGTAGCTTCATTTTTTCCCCCATGTTTTTTCCGT
The DNA here is from genome assembly GCA_013401255.1 of Urocolius indicus. Lineage (NCBI taxonomy): Eukaryota > Metazoa > Chordata > Aves > Coliiformes > Coliidae > Urocolius > Urocolius indicus. The sequence goes on from WBNH01000624.1 coordinate 25,243, forward strand.
GGTTGGCTTTGTAATACCTAAAATTCTGATGAAGAGTACAGAAATAATGCAGAATTCCCCTCAAGTGTAATTATACCTTAATATTTACTCCATTTATTTATGGTAATAATGCCCCTTGCCTTTTGTTCAAGTTCTAAGATGTTAGATTTAGTACTGTAAGATATATAAAAATAAAATGTAAATAAAATAGAACAAAATTAAGAAACCAGACTGATTCATGACGATTTTACCTCTTTAAATCAAGCAAATGGCTGCTTCATGGGAAGAAAGTAAATAAATTTCTGTGCCAAACAAACAGCAGAACTCTGAATGCTGATGCCACTGTTTTTCTGTTAAAGTGATCACAGACATCAGACCAAGCTTCTGCTTTCAAATAACCTACATGGATATCCCTTAAAAAGAATAATAAATTCAATATCCCATTGGATTGATGTCTTTGTGACATCCTCATAATCACAGAGATATTTGGTTATTTGGAACTCAGAGATGTGTGTTGTGTCTGATATTGAAAAAATTAAGAAGATTTCACAAAGACTTCTCCATTAAGTGTGTGGTTTTTGCAGAACACATGTTTATACCCTCCAGCTTTGGTATGTAAATTAATGTATTTATTGGAAATAGCCAGAATTCAATAAAACACTATTCCAATACGCAAAGACCAGTGATAAAATAACAGTGAAACAGTGAAAAAAATGGCCTGCCATATGACATGAGCTAAAAAAAAAAATTAGAGGAAACCATTGTGTTACGGTTTAGCAAGGAGCTGCTTT
>WBNH01000625.1:0-18407 GCA_013401255.1 Urocolius indicus
ACTTCCGCGCGCAGGTGGGCGGGGCCGCGCCGAGCCCCCATTGGCTGTGTCCGCGCCGCGCCGCGCTCCCATTGGCTGAGGCCGCGCCGCGGGGGGTGCTGCGGGGTGCGCCGGCTCGCGCGCTTCGCGGCGGTGAGTGCGGGCGGGGGCCGGTTCAGTCCCTTTCGCTTCATTGCGCCGGGTGCTGTTCTGCCCTTGAACGGGTCGCAGCTCGGAGGCGGCCCCGGACGGTGCCTGCGGCCCGGCCGCTCCGGGGGGTCTCTCCCGGGGCGCGGGCTGCGGGTACCCATCTCCTCTCTCCTCCCCACCCCCACCCCCCCNGTGACCCTTCTCCGGGGTGACCCTTGCTCCTTCGCCGCGCTCCGGTGACAGCGGGAGGCTCCGGAGCGGCGGGGTGGGCACAGCGGGAACCCCCCTCCCTCCCCAAAATCCCCTCCCGCCCCGCGGGCTCCGCGCCCTCCTCCGGGCCCCCCCCGGGCAGGGTGACGCTCTCGCTTCTGCTGTTCCCACCTCCGCAGGGCGGCCATGGCCGAGTTCAGCCGCTGGCGGGGCAAGCGGCAGGACGAGAGCGGGCTGGGCAGCGTCCTGGACTTCCTGCTGGCCAACGCCAGGCTGGTGCTGGGCGTCAGCGGCGCGGCCGTGCTGGCCATCGCCACGCTGGCTGTCAAGCGGGTAAGGTTGGCGGGGGGCTCGAGGGACCGGGGACTGGTTGGTGGGCCGTCCCGTGGAGGAGAGTTGCTTCACGCCCCGGCTGTGGTGGGGGGAAGATGCGCTGTGAGCGTCGCTGCCCGTTGCCCGGACTCTCGCGTCTGGCGAGGAATGCTGCTGGTGCAGGGAGCTGCCGGCTCCCACCCTGGGGGGGACACACTCCCCCCACCACTCTCCCCAAGTTTGCCTGGTACGGTGCATCTGGAGGGTTTGGGAAAAGCTCTCCCGTCCTGAAGGGCGCCTCAGGCCTAACTCCTGTTTGGACACCTAGTTGTTTTCCACCTCAAATCTGCAGGGCGGTAACACATATCTTATGGCCTCTCAAATGATGTATTTTTGCTGGCATAAGCCCTGCGTGGGGTTGTATTTCCCTGTACCTGTACCCGAGGGCCTGTTGTCCCTCTTGGTTCAGAGTGAGACCGTGGGGAAACGGTACAACGGTAAAAACTTGTCCCCGTGGGTTTCTTTTCCCCCCAGCTGATAGACCGAGCCACCAGCCCTCGTGACGAAGGCGATCCCAAAGCTGAGCAGAAGACTTTGGAAGAGAGCTGGCAGGACTTGGCCTTGATCAAAGCGACGCCAAAACCCCCCGTGAAGCAGAGAAAGTCAGACCTCAGCAAGCCTCTGCTTGCTCCGGCCCAGCCACCAGCGCCAGGTGAGGCTCACGGTGTGCGTGTCGGCTCCCAGAGATCACCTTGACGTGCTCTGGGCTGTCTGCGCCTCTGCTCCCTGCTCTGTGTTATTTTTAGCTCGGTGTCCGGGAAGCTGACCTGATTGTGCCCTCCCTCCTGGGAGGCCCCTGAGCTGAGGCCCCTTTTTAGGCAATGCCTGTGGTAATGGCCCCTCCTGGGCGCCCCGGCTGCCATAGTGTGGTGGAGGCTGTCGGGGCTTTGTTTCCTCTGGAGCAGTGTCTGCTGAGCTCATTTTCTGGGTCAGCTCTGCCAAGGGGAGGTGTGCTCGTGAGCTGCCACGGACAAAAGTTGCCTTGTCCAGCTGCCTACAGAGACAGTGTCTGTCCAAGTGGGAAAGCAGCTCAGCTCAGTGCAGGGCAGATTCCTGAGATCCCCCTCCCCAAGTGGGATCCTTTGCAGGAATTGGGCAGCCATGGGGACAGGCTGGACCTGCCTCAGCAGCCTCTGTGGAGCCAAGGCTCATAGAGACCCCAGCACTGAGTCTGTTGCCTGACTGCTGGTGCTTGGCCTGGCTTACCTATCTCTACCTGGGGGGTTTTGAGGTTACTTTGGAGTCTGCTTTGGCTGAGAAGGGCTGTTAACATCAGAGGTGGCCCCCTTGGCAAGGTCAGCCTCCTGTTCAGAGACGTGGTCTTGATGTGTGGGTACCTCCCCCTTGGCTGCAGCTGAGCTGTGACTTCTCCTTTCCCTCTGCCCCCTGCCCTTCTCACAGAGCCCAGGGTCTGCTCTGCTCCTCCAGAGACTCCTCGTGTGGAACCCAGCCCCCCTCCCTGCCTCATGCTGCAGGAGAAGCTCCTGTCACACTACAGCAGCCGGCTGGCCGTGCCCGAGGCGCAAGCGTCGCTCGCCCTGCAGCTGGCCAGGAGCATCTGCACCCAGCTGCAGAACTTCCTGCGCATCAAGTGCCCGGAGCTGCCCTTTGGCAGCCTCTTCCTCAGCGGTCCCCTGCTCGATGGCCTCGGTGTTCTGGCAGCCGACCACATCCACCTCATGCTGCCGGTGGTCCTCGACACCGCGCTCTGGAGCCTCATCCCGGGAGAGGACACCGTGGTGAGGAACCCCCAGTACTGGATGATCAAGAGGACTGATCTGGAGTATTTCCCTCGTGGGCGCAGCCCCTGGGACAGATTCATTGTGGGCCAGTATCTCTCCTCCAACACGCTGAGTGAGACCCTCCACAAGATGCTGGTGGCCTCTGTCAACTGGCCGGCCATAGGCAGCCTGCTAGGGAGTGTCATCCGCCCCGTCGTGGCCTCCCAGGAGCTGAAGCTGGAAGTCAAACACGACCAGGTCGAGCTGAGCATCACCCTCTTCCCTATGGTGGAAATGGAGGGCAAGGTTCTTCTGGCTGGTCCTTCTGAAGGATTTGTGGAAAACCTCTGGCTCGAGAGCTTTTACAGGGCAGAGATCTCGAAGGTGAAGGAGCTGGACGCTGGCGACGCCGGGGCTCGGCAGCACTGCCTCCGCATCCTCAACGGTGTCTGCAAGAGCCACCCTGCCCTGCACAAACTGAGTGGCAGCCCCTTGACCCACATCATCCTGCACCTCAGTGCCACCACCTCGGACTGGGCAGAAGAGAGCCTTGCTGACAGGTTCCAGGAGGTGCTGGAGGAGCTGGTAGGCTACCTGGAGAAAGGGGTCCTGCCTTCCTATTTCAACCACAAAATCAACCTCTTTTGCGAGCTGTTGGAAGAGGAAATTGATGAGATGGGCTTCATGCTCTACAGGGCCGTAGCTGAGCCCGAGCTGCTGCTGAAGGATAAGTAAGATCTGCAGGATCTCACGAACATGAGGTGTTCCTCACTCATCTGCTGCTCCCCACGGTGAGGGTTGTGATGCTTCTAGCTGACTAGCCAGTACGAGGCAAAGTTCTTGCACTTTAATATTTCCTGTTTGAGTAAAACGTGCCTGAGCAGGAGTGGGTGTTGGGTGAAGAGCCTGTGGCTGGGAGGCTCTGCCGAGCTTGAACCCAAGTGCAGCCCACACCTCGAGTCCTATCCGATGGGCACGGGGTGCTTACATGAAATATGTTTGGTCCCTGGCTCCAACATCCTCTGCCTGTCCCAGCCTGCTGTCACAACTTGAGCTCCCCTCAGGCTCTGAGGCCAAGCTGGAGCTGGAGTGGAGCAGTTCCTTGCTGCTGCTGTGTCCTGCACACCCCACGTGCAGTGTCCTAGGTGAGTCCTTTCACCAGCACCCAGCTTGGTCTTACTGTGCCGTAGCCACAGGACAGCTTTTTGGAAGCCTCATCTATCTGTAGGATATCGTCAGCCCAGTGACAACCTGGGGTGTTTTTCTGGGCACTTGAAGGTACACCCATAGCACGTGGGGCAGTGGGTTTATTCATTGGACACCCTTTGGCTGCCAGAAGCAGGGAGCTCAGCCCTGCCTCTTTGTTCTGCCAGTGCTGGCTCTGGCCCCAGGAAGGGGTGTGCTTCCAGCACAGCACTGGGGCTTCCTGCCCCATGTCCCACAGCTGTGTTTTGCTGGAAGATGTCCTGAAAAAGAAAGTGGCAAGAAGAGAGCTGCTGACTCCCAGGAAGCTCCTGGTGTTGGTCCCTGAGTGGGGGCTGCAGCAGGAGCTGTGTGTCCCCTCCCAGCATCTGTCTGCAGGTACTCGCGGCTCTGCCACAAACCTTTGTCTGCCCAGGGATCTTCTGACACCCGTGTTGCTGCTCTCCTGAGGTCCTGTTCCCTTAGGGCCTCGAGGTAGAGGGCAGGAAAGCAGCAGAGGAGTGATGCTCTGAGCAGAGCAGTGACAAGAAATGGCGTGGTTTATGCTTCTCACCAGGAAGGTGTGTTTTGTTTGGGTAGTGTTGTGTTTCGGTTTTCTCATCTGAGTGGCTGCTAGTAGTCTTTGGTTCTGGCTGTAGTCCCAGGGCAAAGGATTATATTCTTCTATTTAATGGGAAGAGCTGTTTTTGCACGCTGGTGGAGGTGGAGGAATCCCATGGACTTGAATGTGAGCAGCTGTTGTGGTTTAGTTTTCTTTACAGCTACTGTCTTGTGTATGGGAGGGGAAAAAAAAAAAAACCCTGTGCTCATCCTTCTGGTCTGATGATGACTGAAGTTGTTCCTCCAACCACTCCCACGTGGTAGCAATGAGAATAAACCTTCCCTGCCTATACCATCACGCTCTTGTCAGCTTTTTGTCTCCTTTCCCGTGACATGGGCTGAAGTGATGCTCCAGCTGTGGCGGGCAAGCCTGAGAACCACCCAGCGTGTTCCCCCTGCACTGAGAGCTCAGGGCTGGCCAGCTCTGTCCTCCAAGGCCCTCCTCCTCCTCTTCCTCCTAACCCCCACGAGTGCCTGGCTGCGGTTTCAGCAGAGAGGTGATGGCATTACAAAGCCTCCTAATCCTGTTATTTTAGCCAGCAGGTCTGTATTTTTAGGCCACAGCTGTTAATCGTGGGAGGGGTACAGGGAAATGCAACCTCAGCTCTCTTGGCCTTACTCCAGAGATGTGCAGGCCCAACAGCAGCCAGGGACTGCTCAGAGTTAAAGTCTCTCTCTTGTGCAGACCTTTAAGTGAACTTGTGCTGCTGTGGTCTCCCCTGCTTTGAGCTACCCTCTAGAAAGTGCTTCAGCCTCCTGCCTGCTCTGTGTGCTGCCTGTCTCCTCAGTGCTGACCCTGAGGAACTGCTCTGTGTCCAGCAGCAGAGTCCTGAGCAGCAGTGGGGGCCCTGGGCTAAAACTGACGGCTGTCCTCTGGCAGAAGAGGACACAGGAGTCTTGTAGATATACATAGATGCAGACAGGAAGCCCCAACAGTAAGGGAGAAGGCAGCAGTTTATAGCCTAAAAGTGCAGGAACCCAGAGCCTGCCATCAGCTCAGACAGCTGTCTGTCTGTCTGTCCCTGGGCAGCAAGACTCCAGCAGATGCAGCTGCTGAGATAGAACCACTTTCCATACCTGTCAGCAGCCAACTGCTACACAACCACAGGGAGCTTCGGCCAGGAAAGATGCTGTGCTGTTCCAATGAGTGAGGGGAAAGGGCAGGATCTGAGTGGATGCTTTCACAGCAATAGTTTGACTAAGCTATTTTAAGTAGGAAGAAATAATAATGCAGAGATGCCACTGTATCAAATTTAAAAATTAAATAACCTTTTAATAAGAAGCTTATTGGTTGGACTAAAATAACTTCCACGAGCTAGCAGCATCGTGGAGACAACTCTCTTAGGTTTGAGGAAGAACTCTGTTTCAAATTCGGCCACTGTCTAAACCAAAGGCTTTGCCTCAGCACTGCAGCTGAGCTTCCCTTTCAGGGCAAGCACTGCATCCAGCTTCTCTGCACCGAGCCCTCTGTCGCCAGCAGGGACAACCAAGGTTGTGGCACTGGGACAAGGGGAATGGTGCTCAGCTGGTATGAACTCAAAAAGGAAATCAAAACTCTCTGCTGTGGGAAACAGGGGCCTGAAGAGCTGAGCAGCTCTGCTGCCTGTCGTAGCAGCGTTGCCCCCTCCTCCCTGTGCAGAAAGGCTGCACACAGACCAGATTCACTGTGGCTTGCTCTACAGATGCTGTTCCCAAATGCCTCCTTGAAATGCTCAGACTATCCCAATCTGCTCAGCAGAAGAGCAGCTGAAAAACAAAGGCTGCCAGCAGCAGTGGAGCCACTTTTCAAGGCTGGCTGAGCCCTAGGTGCCTGTGTGAGGCTGGTGTCCCTGGGCAGGGCAGGAGCAGCCCTGCATGCAGCCCTGCTGCAAAGCACCCCACGCTTGGCTCTGGACCCCCCTTCCTTTTGGCAGCAGGTGTGCCTAGGGCAGCTCACAACCCTGGAGCTTTCAGGCTCCCAGGAGGTGTCCTTCCAGGCTCAGTGGTTTTGAGGGCAGGTTTTCCTAGTGTGGCCAGGCTGATGGCAGATGCTACAGGTCCGTGGTTTCTTGACAGCGGCTCCCGGGGCCAGGCTACTTGGTCTCTTGGCTTTACTTCCCAACCCTCTTGAGTATCCGCTGCTCCCAAAGTGGCTGAGAGGGGCGTCTCCAGAAGGCCCTAGAGAGGAACGGGTTGCATTTAAGTGCCTTTGAAATTGTAAGTGGGTGAGAAATAAGAAAACAAGTTCAAAATGGTAGATGAAGGATTTTGCTGTCTCAGCCACTGAGATTATTCCTGAAACTGGACTTGCTTTGGATTTGTCTCGATAGTTCAGTGTTACCCGTTTGTCTTGCAGCATTAGAGAAATGCGGGAAACCAATCTGCCTGGTTGCATGCTCTGGTCTGCAGCTGAGGCAGAATCAATGAAACGTGCCAGAGGAAAACCTGATGGCTGAGTATTTTGAAAACTTCATTCTACCCTTTTAGGCTCAAACATCTAAAGAGGAGGAGGCCGGTGCTGAAGATCTCTCAGATTGCATCTCCACCTCTGTGTGTTGCTTGCTGTCCCTCTGTGTCACTGCTTGCTTTTTGCATCCTTATTTTGCCATTACTTTTTAAAAATGGGTATTTATTTTCAGCATCTTTCCACAGCAGCCATGCTCAGTTTCTCAGCTCTGATCAAAGCCTTAAAGACTTGGCCTTTCCCTGCATTCCTAAGCTATAGGAGAGGGGGAGCCGCATGGTTTCCCTGGCATGACAGAATGGGGCTTAAGATCTCCAAAAGCAGTGCCACTGCTTCAAGTCTGCACCAAGTCAGTAACGGCTCTCACAAAGCTGAGCACCCTAATCTGCGAGGGAAACATTCCAAAAGGTGACAGCTGGAAAGAGTGCTGAGCTTTATCCAACGAGTCACAGACAGACAGAGGCTGATGCTTACTGCATTTAGAAGCAAGGCTTAAAATCCTAGAATGGTTCGTTGTGGAGGGACTTTAAAAACCATCCCATTCCACCTCCCTTGCCATGGGCAGGGACACCTTCCATCTGACCAGGTTGTTACAAACCCCATCCAACCTGGCCTGGAACATTTCCAAGGACGAGGCAGCCACAGTCTCTCTGGGCAGCCTGTGCCTCACCACCCCCACAAGGATTTTCTTCCTTACCCCTAATCTAAACCCACCCTCTTTCAGTTAGAAGCCGTCACCCCCTATCCTATTACAGGCCCTTGTGTAAAAAGTCTCTCTCTGGCTTTCTTGTTGGCCCCCTTAGGGACTGGAGGCTGCTCTAAGATCTCTCTGCAGCCTTCTCTTCTCCAAGCTGAGCACCCTCAACTCTCCCAGCCTGTCTCCACAGCAGAGGGGGCTCCAGCCCTTCCTGGTCCCCTCTGGACCCACTCCAACATCTCCATGCTGTCCTTACGCCAAGGCCCTGCTAGGAGGTCAGTAGATGTGTGCTACAGGGACATGTGCTGCCGGCCTTTGGAAAGGTAAGGCAGCCTCAGCTGTTACAAGCAACGTCTGAAGTGCTGTGCTGCTGCCGCCAGCTGTGCAGACAGACCCACAGCCTGTCAGACACACAGCTGCAGCAGCGGCTGTTGAGCTGTGGCACCGTTACACACGTGCGTTCGGCCCAGCTTCAAGAGCCTCCCAGCCCAAGCCCAGCCTCACCTGGTGCTGCGTTTTCATCTGCCCACTGGAAGAAGCCGCACTGCTGGTCGCGGGGCTTGGCGCAGGTGTGGAACTGGCGCCCTTTGTTGGGCCCGTCCTTCTGCACGGTGCGTGTGACGGCCGGCTGCTCGCACCGGCACGCCACGCTGCCTCCCCGCTCCGCGCTGCCGCTGCCAAACAGCTCGGGGCCTCTCCCAGTCCCGGAGCCTCTCCCAGTCCCCGGGTCCCTTCCCGCAAAGCCCCGTGGAGCCGCCTCGCTTCTGTCCTCTGGCTGCCGATCGGCCCAGAGGAAGAAGTTGCAGGCGCCGGCGCTGCACTTGTAGAAGCGCCTGCCCTGGTTGGGCCCCTCCTTGCGCACGGTCAGCAGCAGCGCTTCGCTCCCGCAGTTGCACACCACCGCGTTGGTCCCGTCCTCTGGAGCGGCAGGAGGAGCAGCCCTGGGTGTCCTCGCTGAGCTCGAAGGCGGCCGACGTCCTGGTGCCAGGTTTGTGTTCCCCCTCACGTGCCTGGTGTCGCCACTGGCTCTGTTGAAGGAGCTGTTGGCCTGCAGGTGATTCGTTTGCTGGCTGGCTGATGTGGGCTGGGACGGCCTGTGTAAGTACTTGAGGTCCAGAAGCTCCTTGAGCATGTCATCACAGCCCCCGATGCAACCGACGAACTCCAGGGGCATCATGGGTGGGACACTGCCTCTCTTGAACTTAAACTTCAGTCTAAAAGGAAAGGAAGAACAAGGAACTCATCAGCAGACCTTGATTAGAGCTTGATTTACTATTTTTTGACACCAGTTTCCTCAACCTCTCTTCTCTCTGTCCCCAAGCCACGACAGTGCTGCTCCAGACTGGAATGGAGACCGGTTGCCCAGCCCACAGAAGTCTCTGGCCCTGATGGCTGCGGGAGGGACTGCATGTCCCCAAGGGATAACTGCCATGACCTACCTGTGAACTGGATGAGGTTTACACACAGCACAGACACTCTCATCCCTGGCCACGTCCAGCACGAAATCAGGAAACCAGACTGCAACTTTACAAGCTGGGTAGCCTGTGCAGCTGAGATAAAACCTGCCACGGGACAAAGGCACTGGATGAGCAAGAGGCAAAGTCATCTGTTCTCCTGTCTTCTCAGCTACTGAAATCATCAAAACAATTTCTAAGGGCCAATACGTGCTTGAGAGAAGAGTTTCAGCTGAGTCCATACAGCTCATGTAGCTGGTGGAGTTAGCTAGCTGCAGCCCAAGTAGCTGCAGAGGGAAGGCAAACAAATGGGTGCCTAGAACAACAGAAACCAACACAGAAGGCTACACAGGAGATCACCAACCCGCCGTTCTTCCTGGTCTTCAGGACCATGTCGCTGTTACACTGTGGACACTTCCTGACGGGAACAGGCATTGCTGGGTAGACCTCCTCTTGCTCTGCAATTTCTGTGGCTTCTCCAAAGTACTGCGCCAGGGCCTGGTCTAACCTATAAACAAACAAGCAGAGCATCCTGTGTGTCTCTTCTGCAAAGAGCAGTCAGGCACCATGGTGAATTAGCACTTGCTGCCCCCTCCACAGCCTGAGCTCTGAGCTTCTCCGTGGGTACACGAATCGAGCATCGTGCCTCTGGAGCATGCTAGGTGTGGCTGTAACAGGAGGTTGGTGTACGTTGCCGTCTCCTTCAGCCAGCTCTGATTTTAATCTTGAGGGTTTTAACCAAGACGAGCAGTCAGTTGGCACCAACTCCTAACAGTGTGCCAGGCTGTGAGTCACCCCTTCCCATGCAATTGCCTACACACACTGGGCAGAGCTCTGGGGAAATGGTGTGACAGGATCCCACTCCAGGCTGAGCCCAGGCGAGAAGCCAGCAGCTCGCAGATCAGCAGAGCAGCCACGGACTCACTTGTTAGCTCTGGCCACAGCTTCGATGAAGACTTGCTTGTACTTTTGGACCTGCTGCTGCAACACAGCAGTTTTGTCTTTCTTCCCTTCACAGATCAGTTTCAGGTCAGCCTCCAGCTCAGCTCGAAGGTCAGGCTTGGACATCTCGTAGCCCATGGAATCATACCCTGAGGAATATGCTGCATGGTAAGCAGAAGGAAGGAGCAAGGAAGGAGTCTGGGGTCTTCCAGGGGGCACTGCCCTTACCTTCCACCAGCCCCATGCCCAGGTGGCCTGGCAGGAACCGCTGATCCGAGGTAAGGCCCACGTACATCCGCGTCTTAATCGTCTCGATGTGCTCGGCGTGAGTGGCGTCGGTCCCTGGAAGCAGACAGCTTGTTAGTGCAACTGGGTGCCAAGAAGTGATTTCCCCGGGGCCTAGGGCAGAGGGTAAGGTGCTAAAGGGACAAGGAGACAACACGGTGAGGAGCAGCACTGCCCTCGGGTTCCATGGGCACTGAGGCCAACAGGGTACAATTTAAGGTCTTTAACTGGACCTTACATTGCACATCTCCCTGGGTGCTGGAGACACCCTGCCCACTCCTTAGGATCTTTGGACTTTGCCCACAGATCTGTACTATCCCTTGGCTCTGTACATTTCAGTGATTTTCTTATCTGAAGGGACATTTAGAGAAGTCCTTACTTTGAGGGTGGGACAGAACTGGTGTTACAGAAGAGCTTATGAACAAAGCTGTCCCAGGAGCAAAAGGCCACGCTGCCAATACTGACCAATGCCATGTTTCTCCATGAGAGCAATGAGATCCGCTTCTGTGAGGAGCAACGGAGGGCTGGTTTCCCCATCCACCATCTCCACTGTAGTGGGCTGAAAGCGAGACCCTTTCTGATACAGTGGGATAACCTGAAGGGAAGGAGAATCTCTTTGAGTCTGCCTTCTGGTCCAGTCACTGAACACAAAATGTCCCGTTAACAGCAGGCCAGTGCAGTAATAGAGCAGCATCCTGTTCTAGAGGAGACCCAGTCTCAGGGTCCTCAGGATTAGCCAGTAACCAGCCAACAGAGAGACCATGGAACTGCAATTGCAGCTCCTCTTGGTAAGCAAAGTCAAATCCACAGTCCTGAATGGTCCCTGCTGCGGGGTCAGGAGGGGAGGAATCTATCCAAACTTGGCCTAAGGAAGCTGCATAGATTTTCAGCATCAGAGATGGCTCAGAGTCAAACAGCCAGTGAGCCCGAAATTGTCCAAGGAAGTTCTGTAGAGGGGTGTGAGGTTGGCAGTGAAGTGCCATTTCAAACTCCGGGTACTTTAACCTCTCCCATCTACGTTATTCAATGGCATTATCTGGGGCTGTTTAGCTTGGAGAAGACCAAGAGGGGACCTTACCAGTGATGATAAATGTCTAAAGGGCAGGTGTTGACAGAATGGGGACAGACTTTTTTTTCTCTAGTGCCCAGTGACTGTACAAGGAGTAACAGGCACAAGCTGGAACACAGGGAGTTCCACTGGAACATGAACAGAAACTTCTTTGATGCTGAGGTGAGGGAGCCCTGGCACAGGCTGCCCAGGGAGGGTGTGGAGTCTCCTGCTCTGGAGGTTTCCAAACCCCCCTGGACACGCACCTGTGCCCCCTGATGGAGGGAAACCTGCTTTAGCAGGGGTTTGGACTATTTGATCTCTACAAGTCCTTCCCAAACCTCACCACTCTGTGTTTCTGTGATTACCTTATCGCTCCACTTCTCGTAAGGATAGACCTCCAGATAATTGCGGGCCAGGATCATTAGTCCCTGAGCAATAAATCGCTCATTAGCAATGTCAATCTCCACAGTTGTCTCCTGCCCTTTGGCATCTTGAGAGCAGCAAGCCAAAAAATGGCGCACGATGAATTCATACAGCCTCTGCTCGTTGCCCTAACAGCGAGGGGGAAAAAAGGAGTCAGTGCCTCCTGGCTTCAGGAGATGTCAAGAAATGTTAGTGAGATCTCGGGTGAGGGCACAGTGCTGATGACCATATTCTTAAGCATTCTAGGTTTATTTATCAAGCAATACAAAGCATCCAGTCACCTCTGCCTTTGTTAGACTCACCTGCAGGTTAGCAGTGTATTTGGTGGGGTGAATGGGAGGGTGAGCCTGATCGGATTTAGTTCCGCTTCGAGGGGTTGGCCCACCCTGATCCAAGATCCTCTGTGCGAATGCTCCCCAGTGTGGGTCCTGTGTTTGCTGTTGTACTAAGGCTGAGAGGTTCAGCTCCTTGGGGAAAATGTTGGTCTCTGTTCGGGGGTAGCTAATGAACCTTAAGAAGAGAGACAGAAGAGCATTTTAAGAGGTGCTCCAATATGCTTCCCATTTTGGCCTAAAGACCATTTAGTTTTGAAAGAATTACGTTATTCAGGCCAAGTCTTACCCTTGAGTATAGAGTTTTTCTGCTATTCTCATGGTTTCCTTCGCATTTATTTTCAGTTTGCGGGAAGCCAACTTCTCCAGTTCCTGTGTTGGCAGGAGACAGAAAGAACCCATCCATCATATTTGTGGATAATTCAGAGTGGCGAGTAAAATATCTGCTCCAAGCTGCTTTGGGGTTAAGTCCTTTCAACATCAAACGTACCACAGTGTCCAGGGGCAGGGGCCTCCACTTGCTCTTTGGCTTGCTCCCAACCTCAACAACAGTTGCTACCGGATCCTAAACACAGAGAGCAAGCAAAGTGCAAAATATCACACACGCAGTCACCTTGAAGAGCTTCCACAAGCCGTTCTTTAGAGGTCTTGAGCGAGACAGACACAGAGGATGTTTGGTTGATGGTGGCTCATACAACTATTTACAGGCTTTCCTACCTCCATACACATCTGGTAAAGGACCAGGCACGCCGTGTGATTGAAGAGCCGGTTCCTCTTCCAGTTGAAGACCACGCTGCCATCTTCATGATCGTGTGTCACTGTGGCAAACAACAGGTCCCAGTGACAGGAGTGATTCAGTGGAAACACAAGAGGCTATGCTCTTGGGAAACCTCTCAGTTCTGCTGAGTGGTCACGGCAAAGGAAGAGGAAGTCCCCTCTGCAGCATTGTTTGTTAGCTGCCCTGATGTTTTTCCTTTCCATACACGTCAAACCCTTTAAAATGGAGCCCTAGGCTCACTTTCCCCAAGCATACCTTTGATTTTATAGAAGGCTTCAGGAACAAAGGCCTGGATAGCTTTGAAGCGTTCAACTACAAACCCCAGTGTTGGGAACTGGCAGCTACCATAGCTGATCAGCTGATCTGCTAAAATATCAGGGAAGATCTTCCGAAGCCTCAGTGTCTGGAATCTGGTGAAGGCAGCCCCTGAGAAAACAAGGGATGGCGGAATAGAATACAGCAACAGTGGAGGAGAATCACAGTGCTTCAGACGGTTCTTTTCAATACTTTTGAGTACGAATTTTCCTCTCATGTTAACACCAAAGGTTGCAGAAGCCTGTCACGGCTGTGTGAGCTACAAACCCAATGTTTGCTTCAAAGAGCATGTGCCCAGACTTGCTTGTATCTGACTTATGACACCACAGAGGGCATTTCTGTCTTGTGTTGAGGGTACAGGAACGGATGAATTCTGAACACCCCTTGCTGGGCTTTAGTGATGTGCAATCAATGTGGTTAGATGAGAAGTGAGGAGGAGCCTCAAGCCAGCTACCTCGTTTGTCTAAGGGAGTTCAAGTATCTATAGACAATGACAATAAAGCTGTCCTCTGCCTACCTACCAGGCTCTTGCTCACTTCCCTGTAGCAGAGGTGTGCCCAGCAGCCTGCTGTCCCTCCATCACGTGTTTACGTACCTATCCTGAGGTCCAGCTCCTGCCTGACGTCGACGGCATCGCTGGTTCTTTGGTCGGGCTGTGTGAGGTTCTGGCAGGCTGTTCTGACAGCATGAAGTGTAATCTCTGAGAAACGGGCTCGGAAAACCTGCAGGTTTGGCTTTACTGTCAGACAGGAAAAGAAACAATAAAGAAATCACAGAGTGGCTCCAAGCCCTAGAAGAAAGGAGCAACTACCGAAGAGCTGTCTTTGAAAGAGTGTGCTGTCAGCAGCTGAATACACTTTCAGTCTGTGAGAGCCACATATTTGTCAGAACCATAGTCACTACATTTAAGCTGGGCGCAGTAAGACTGAGCACGTGCCTGTTATGAGAACTCCGAGCAGTGATACCTGTTAACTCAGCACTTTAACGGAACTCAGGTGGATGCAGGAGATGCTCTACGCACCAGCTTTGCAAACGTGAATGATCTCAAAGCCAATGTTCTCTCCCTCTCGGTCGCAGTCGGTCCAGATCACCAGAGCTTGGCACTGCTGGACCTCTCGTTCAAGGGTTCTCTGAGACAAGAACACACTGAGTGAGGCAAAATGGGGCACCTGGCATTCAGTTTGAGAATGACTCACTAGCCGAACGTGAGACACAACGTGCATCCAGAGAGACTGCAGCAATAGCCTTTTGTAAAGATGTCTCTTTGTGAGATTAGGCAGCTCTCAAAAGAACTGAGTCATTTATATACCTCTAGCTGTGACAAAGCATGGCTTGTATCAAGCTGCACCACAGCCTGTTCCCTGAAAATGTTATTGTTTTGCAAAACTGAGAAGCAATAAACAATTCCACCTTAATGAAAAAAAGAGATTTCTACTTTTACCAAGTAGTTGTTCCTTTAAAGCACTAGTTGTACACGAGCAGGAGATTTCCCTGTCACAAATGACCAGTATATATAGTCCTAGGAAAGGCAGGAGGAAGTTGCTAAACTCCAGAACTTAAGACATTAAGGGCAAAGGTACAATCTGCCTTCTGTCTGACACAGTATTTGTAGAACTAACTTCTGAACTGCAGTCTCAGAAAGACTCCTAAAAACAACTTACCTTGATATCCAGGTAATTTTCAGGGCAATACTTCTCGATTTCAGCATCAAAAAGAGCTAGAGGGTTGCAGCCATGCCTGGTAAACAGAAGACAAACAGTGTGCGTAGCAAACACTAAAACAAGCGTTGTGAGACACTAACTGGTGCTGCCTTGTGAGGAAGTGCTCTAGAGGTACTGGAATCAGTAGTACATTACATTATGGGCTTTGTCTTAAACAACTTGGAGTTTGCATGAAAAGCCTGAGTTATGCTTAAAAAACAAGGGAACCATAAAGCAACCAGAGAAAACAGCAAAACAGCCCTACACAAGGAACTTCTCCTATTTGAAGCACAGAGAAGAAAGGGGAGGGCAGAGGAAGTGCCTCACTGCTCAGGACAACTCCTAGTCGAACAAAACCCAAAAAACATCAATCAAGCGTAGGGATCAGTGGAATTCCTTGGGTCTGGTTTGTGTCTTTTAACCAGTATTACAACTCTGGAGGGTTTTCAGCAGCCTGAAGACAGCCACGGGAAACAATATTTTAGATACTCTATGTAAAATTTAGTTCTCATCGCCCTGCTCAGCACATGGTGTCACAAGTCCCTTCCCTGCTCCCTCATTTCCAAACTCAGTGAAGAGTGACTCTGTGAGCAGTGCTCAGCTCAGGATGGAAGGCAGAACAGCTCCCCCTCCAGCAAAGGAGCTCTCATTACTAACCATTTGCGAAACGGCATCTTGAAATCGTGAGCCAGCAAGTGCCCTGACACGGACGTCATCACCATAGTAACATTCTGCAAGAGACAGAGCAAGGCAATTAGTGCCCTTAGTTTGCTAAAAGCCGCCCACAGCACGAAGACCTTGGTGCAGCTCTCACATAATCAGTGACACCTCCTTCCTAATATATTGTAACAAGCTCTTCTCTCTACTGCTGGCTACATCTGTGGCCTCATCCTCAGTTTTTGTAGGATGCTCCCAATTCTAAATAGCAACCTATTTTTGGACGTGATATAAATACAGAAAACTGAAAGACTTTAAGCAACAAAACACAGAACCACAGACTCCTTTAGGCTGGAAAACAATTTTAAGATCACTGAGCCCAACAGTTAACCCAGCACTGCCAAGCACACCACTAACCCGTGTCCCTCAGCACCTCACCTACACAGCTTTGGAATCCCTCCAGGGATGTGTCAAGGCTTCATAACCCTTTTGGAGAAACCTCCAATCTAAATCTCCCCTGGTGCAACTTGAGACAGTTTCCTCTTGTCCTGTCACTTGTAACTTGGGAGGAGAGACCAACCCTCACCTTGATACAACCTCCTGTCAGGTAGAGAGCAAGAAAGTCTCCCCTCAGCCTCCTCCAAGCTGAACACCCCCAGTTCCCTCAGCTGCTCTCCAACAGACTTGTGCTCCAGACCCTTCCCCAGCTCTGCTGCCCGTCTCTGGACACGCTCCAGCACCTCAGTGTCCCTCTTTTAGTGAGAGGCTCGAACCATGTCAGCAGTTGAGCCAAGGAAAGAACATCTGACTTTTTCTCACCTTTAGACAAAATGTCCCCATCCCTGGGTATGTGTTTCGTAACTTCTGACAAGAGGAATTTATTAATTAGCATTTTGCACTAATCCAGCAGTAGAATGTCAGAAAACTCTACCTGACCAAACAGCTGGTAGTCGTACTCGTAGATCTTGTTGAACTTGGAAAACCCCTCTCGCTGGAAGGAAAAGGAAAGGTGCTGAGTTTCCGTCTCCTCACAGAAACCGAACGTGTTCCCCCCTCGCTTTACACGTGCTGCTACAGCAGAGCATAGAGACAGTGAAGTGAAAACCAGGCACTGCAGAAAAAACTAGCAGGGTGAATGCCACTTATGGAGCCATTGAAATGCTGCTCTCTGATCTTATTTTAAACCATGCCTGAAGGGGATGCCAGGGTTATCATCCCACCCACAGTGATGGCAGACAGAGGGGGAAAGGCTTGTTTAATAGGGATGGCCAGTTACCATCCTGACAAACAACTGTCCTGCTCTGAACAACAATTAGTGTGCCAGCTTCAGGTCCCCAGGACTGCCTCCCACCTCACCAAGACTCGTGGGAGTTTCCAGTTTGGGCATTTGCTGCTGCTTCTACAGAAGCAGGACTGTATCGTCCTTGATTGGAACTGTCAGCGCTCAGGTTCTCAGAACGCCTTCCATTTGACTATCACTCTGTCTAGAAGCACCTCCTAGTTCCTTAGCTTGGAGACACCAAGCAATTATGCAAACTGCTAAAGGACACAAAACAAAGCAGCAGAGAAGACAGATCTCGGAACATTTCTTCTCCAAACCACAGGCCATCTTTGCTTTATTATCTGAACCTTGGTAAAACCCCCTAACACTTGCTGACGTGGCATAAGTGGTGCTTTTTGACAGGGAAATATATGCCAACAGATGGTTTCGGTTCCTGAAGCCTTTCACGTACACTGTAAAGCCAGGAATGACTCAGGGAGCCCCCACCATGGAGCTCAGTGCCCAGGGAAGGCAGTCAGGGCAGCAGGAGCGTAGCTAGATTCCAACAGGAATTAAGTCACAAGGAAAAGAGGTCAGAGACGCTCAAATATATTTGGGGAACTGGTGTTGGTCCACAGAGGAAAGCTGTCCTTGTACCCTTGTGTGGCCACAAGCGGCCAGAGACAAAGACGGTGCAGGATGTTGCAGGTGCTGAACAGGCCTGTGGCTGGGGCTGCCACACAGGACACAGGCTGCACCCAGGCCCAGGGCTGCGCTGCACAGTGGCCCTGGTGAGCCGAGCCTCTGTAGCCAGCTGAGCCCAGGCCTACGTGCGTCAGGGAAGGGTAAGGAGATGCGGCGCGTTCCTACCCGTCGCATCCTGCTGTTGGAGAGTAGATCTGCAATCCCTCGGGCAGCATCGTTCTTCTCGGCCACGCACAAGACCTTCCGGATCCTCTGCAAGGCCGCGTCCTCTGCAGCCCGGGACAAGAGGCGCCAGGGCTGCGGCAGCATCCTCACCCCGCAGCCGCCAAGCAGCCGTGCTCCCAGGCTCATGGCAGGGGGCATGGGCAGCGCCCGGCGGGCCACGGCATGCTGCTGGGTCCTTGTGCTGCGGCCGGGGCCTGCTGAGGATGGACAGTGATCGCTGAGCAGTGTCTGCAAGGCCCCGGTCAGCCTTCACCCGTCGACCCCGGGACGGCCCCGGCGCTGTCTGCCACGCGAGGCTGACGGGGCCGCTTCGCCGAGCTCTCCCCCGCCCGGGCCAGCCCCACTCCCTTTGGCCGTGCCCTCCCCAGCCCCGTCCCCGCTGTCCGTGTCCTCCCCAGCCCCATTCCCTTTGGCCGTGCTCTCCCCAGCCCGGGTCAGCCCCGTCCCCTCCGTCCGTGCCCTCCCCAGCCCCNTCGCCCCGGTGGCAGCCGGCGGGCCGCGCCTTCCCGCGCCTTCCCGCGCCGTTACGTCCTGCCGTAAAGCGCGGCCGCGGCTGGGCAGGAACTACAGCTCCCCGCGTGCCCCGCGGCGGCCGTTCCCGCCCCGCCCCCTCTCGCCCCTCCCGCCGCCTCCCTCGGCCGCCCGGGCCCGGCGCTACGTGCCGGCGAGAGCCGGCGACGGGTGACGGGTGACGGTCAAGGCGGCGGCCGCTGCGCTTCCGGGGGCCGGGGCGCGGCGTCACGTGACCCCAAGATGGCGGCGGCGCTGCGGCGGCCGTGAGGAGGCGGCGGAGGGCGGGCGCCGGGCCATGGCGGACGCGTGAGGCGGGAGGAGGCGGCGGCGGGAGCGGGGCGCTGAGGCTGCGGGAGGAGCCTCCCGCGGGGGCCCGGCGGTGGCGGGGAGG
>WBNH01000625.1:19516-35689 GCA_013401255.1 Urocolius indicus
GGCGGCGGAGGGCGGGCGCCGGGCCATGGCGGACGCGTGAGGCGGGAGGAGGCGGCGGCGGGAGCGGGGCGCTGAGGCTGCGGGAGGAGCCTCCCGCGGGGGCCCGGCGGTGGCGGGGAGGTTGGGGCCGCGCCGGGGGGGGGCCTCGCCGCTCCACGTGGGTCCCCTCCTGCGGGAAATATGATCAGCGCCCCTGACGTGGTGGCCTTCACCAGAGAGGAGCAGCCGGAGGACGCGCTGTGCAGCGAGCCGCCCCTGCCCGAGGAGTACTCGGTGCCGCTCTTCCCCTTCTCCGGCAGCGGGGCCAACCCCTGGGCCAAGGTCGCCGGCTCCAAGTTCAGCCGGGACTTCATCCTCATCTCCGAGTTCTCGGAGCAGGTGGGGCCTCAGCCCCTGCTGACCGTCCCCGATGACGCCAAAGTGTCGGGCGCCTTCGACCTCAATTACTTTTCCCTGCGCATCATGTCCGTGGATTACCAGGCGTCCTTCGTGGGGCACCCTCCCGGCTCCGCCTACCCGAAGCTGAACTTTGTGGAGGACTCCAAGGTGGTGCTGGGGGACTCGAAGGAAGGCGCCTTCGCCTACGTCCACCACTTGACCCTGTACGACCTGGAAGCCAGGGGTTTCGTCAGGCCCTTCTGCATGGCCTACATCTCCGCCGACGAGCACAAAATCATGCGGCAGTTTCAGGAGCTCTCCGCCGAGTTCTCCAAAGCCTCCGAATGCCTCAAGACGGGGAACAGGAAAGCCTTCGCCAACGAGCTGGAGAAGAAGCTGAAGGATCTCGACTACACCAGGACCGTGCTGCACAACGAGACCGAGATACAGAAGAAAGCCAACGACAAAGGCTATTACACCACCCAAGCCATCGAGAAGGCCAACGAGCTGGCCAGCGTGGAAAAGTCCATCATCGAGCACCAAGACCTGCTGAAACAGATCAGGTCGTATCCCTACAGGAAGCTGAAGGAGTCCGACTTCCACCCCTACGAGCCAGAGCGTGCGCTGGAGCAGGCCGACGCGGGCTGCGAGCGGGACGCGGCGGCCTCGGACCTCGCGGAGGCCGGTGAGACGCACCTTTACGCCCACGCGCCGTCCTACACCCCCAAGCTCATCAAAGCCAAGTCCGCCAAGTGCTTTGACAAGAAGCTCAAGACGCTGGAGGAGCTCTGCGACGTTTATTTTTTCACCCAGACCCTCGACCAGTTATACCAGATCGAGAGGACTTTCAGAGGGGACGTGTGCTATCTGCTGACGGAGCAGATCAGCCGGGCGCTTCTGAAGCAGCAACGAGTGACCAACTTTCTCTTCGAGGACGTGTCCCTCCTGGACGAGAAGCAACCTGAAAACCAGTACGGGGGCTGCCGGGGACTCGGCCACGATGACGTCGATGGGAAGTGTTTGGAAGAGCCCTCTGCCCCTAAAGTGGTCATCAGCCTGGGCTCCTACAAGTCCAGCGTTGAGTGCGTGCCCATCAAGATGGAGCAGGAAATGAAGGACTCTCAGGAGTCCAGGATGTCCGAGTCCGTCACGTTCGAGCAGCAGGACAACCTGGACTACCTGGACGCGGATCTCAAGGGCAGCATCAGCAGCGGCGAGAGCATCGAGGTGCTGGGCACCGAGAAGTCAGCGTCTGGCCTCACCAAGTCGGAGAGCCAGGCCAGCCTGCCCGTCAGCCCCAGCCCCCAGGCGGGCAGGAGCAAGGTGGGCAGCCGGCGCACCGTCAGCGAGGACAGCATCGAGGTGCTCAGCACCTGCCCCTCCGAGGCGCTCATCCCGGAGGATTTCAAGGCCAGCTACCCAAGTGCCATTAACGAGGAGCCCTACGTGGATGACGGAGACGGGGGCCTGCGCTTCGCCCCCAAGCAGGAGGATGCCGCCGAGCAGGAAGCCCTGCTGCAGGTCGATTCCGCCTGTTGCATCGGGAAGGAGAGTCCCGGCTTCCTCGAGCCTCTGGCCGAGCTGGGGCAGAAGCCCTGCGACGAGGACGGCGTGGTGAGGATCCCCCCGCAGCCCTACCGCGAGGCCGAGCAGGGGCCGCGCGGGGCCTTCGGGGGCTTCCCCTCCCACGAGGGCGCCTCGGGGGGGCTGCTGCCGCCCTACGAGCTGGACTCTCGCTACCTGGCGGGCAGCAGGGAGGTCAGTAAGAGCAGCCTGGACGAGTGCTCGGACTCCACCAGCTACATCAGCAGCGCCGCCTCCACGTGCTCCGACAGGACACCGTCCCCCGCGCGCCCCGGCTGCCGGGCGGGCGACAGGCACAGGAAGAGGGCTGGCCAGGGCGCGCTGCGCTTCATCAGGCAGTACCCCTTCGCCCACCCCGCCATCTACTCCCTGCTCAGCGGCAGGACCCTGGTCGTGCTGGGGGAGGAGGAAGCCGTCGTGAGGAAGCTGGTGACGGCGCTCTCCATCTTCGTGCCCAACGGTGCCGTTGACGCCAGGCCCGTGAAGCACTGGGTCACCTCCCCTCTGCACCTGCTGGATTTCCAGAAGTGGAAGCTGATCGGGCTCCAGAGGTAAACCGAGGGTCTCTCTGCTTTGTCGGGGTTGGTTGAGGTGTACGATACAAACTTCTCCTCCTAAGTGAGGATCGCAGAGGGGAGTGGGAGCGTGGCGGTGGTGGCAGCCTCTGGTTTCCTGCGCAGCTGACGTGACTTTCAGCTCGTGGGATGTGTTTTGAAGGGAGGAGAAATCTGCCTGTCTCTTTATATCCAGCTTCCTTGGAGACTCAGTATCTCAAACCTGCGCTGGGCGCTTGCTGCCTGGCTCACAGCAGTTATTTTGGCCAGGAGGTTTCCCTCTGCTTTAGGCCCTTGCCCAGCCAAGCACGACCCGAGTCCCAGTGGTTTCCTGGCTAGTGTGACAGCCGCATGCTCCGAGAGTCCCCTTGTGCTCTCGACTTTCCTCAACTCTCTGGACGTTTCTAGTTGGTTTTGAAGTGAATGTTTTGATACAGGGAGGCTGTTTTTTTCCCTTGCAGACCTGCATGAAAAGTTGGTGCTCTGTCAGTGGGATGGGAAGGTCAGAAATGGGGGTCAGGGGGTTGCAGCACCCTGGGCTGTGTCAGCAAAGGCACGGCAGCCAGGTGTTGTGTGGGGAAGGGCAGAGGAGGGAGCCCTTGGAGCTGCTGGGCCCTCTTCAAGGAGATGCAGATGGACAAAGACTTATTTATCACAAGCCTTAGTGCAGGGAAAGAAAAGTAAAAGGCCCGTGGAGCTGTGTGGGCTGCGGTGTTGGGGTTGGAGTTCAGGCGCAAAGGAAACTTCTGCTCAGAGTGGGGGCCGTGATGAAAGCAAGCACCCCTTGCCTGACCCCCAGGCCTGAAACGTGGCATCCTGGTTTATATCAGCAAGTGGGGATTGCTCAGCTCTCAGGATTTCGGCCCTGCCTTTGTTGCTGCTATGAAAAGGATTTTCCTGGTGTGTTCCTGGGGTGCCTTGGGGCACTTTGGCCGAAGGTATGACAGGGAATGGCCAGTGCTGGCCCCAGTGTGGAAAACACGACTCAGAGCAGCAGCCCCACTGCTCAGAGCCGGGTTGGAATAGCTCCTGAAGGAGTCTTTCCGAGCAACACAAAAAGCAAAGGGCAGAAATCTGCACGTGGTGTCGCTGGGGGCTGTGGCTGCTGAGATTCTCCTGAGCTGTGAGCTTCCCCTCGTTCCTGGGCTGGTGCAGCAGGATGACAGCTCTGCCAGCAGCTGCTCCCAGACTTCTCTGACCGTTGGTGGGGTTTTTAAAAGCCCTGAGTGTTTACTCATTGCTCAGGGTTTGTGGTTAGATGCAATTTTTGTAAACAAAAGGGGGTTTTTTTTGAAGGTTTAAGAGCTGCTTGTAACGTGTGTCAGTCTTTGAAGCTCTCCTCCCTGGAATGTTAATTAAGTGCTGAGCTTAACGTGAGTGTTCTCAGCAAACCATTTGTACAGGAGCTTTGGGAAGGAACTTAGAGGCTAAATTAATTGTTCTGGTGAGGATGCCGTGTCTCCTAAGGCTCAGTGCTGCCTGGGCACGGGGCAGCCTTTCCACCAGGGCTCCTGGTTTGGAACGGGGAGCTGTATCTCAGCCAAACAGCTTCTACCACACTGCATTGAGCAGCAGAAGGCAGAGAGTGTGTAGGCCTGTCATTTGCATTTAAATAACCTTAATTTAGGCTTGTTGGGTAATTGTAGGTTGTGAATGTGCTGTGGGTTTACACCTGAGTGAGCAACGCCTGGGCCTAGCCAGGGAATATTCTGGTTTAAGGATGGTTCCTGTTTAAAGGGAAGGCTGATGGTTTTGCTCTGCCTGGGGCTTCGGGCACCTCCAGACAGCTGCCTCCCGAAACGGCTGTCCCAGGGGAAAGGTGGAGCTCTGGGTGAGGGGGCTCTGCTTTGGGTTTGTGGGCCCTTGTTGTCACACTCGGGAGCTATCAGCTGCAGCAAGGTTTGCTTCTGTTCTGCACAGCTGTCCTGTCTCTCCCTCGCCGCGTTGCTGAGGGAGGTGACCACACCTGGAATATTGTGTCCAGTGCTGGGCCCCTCAGTTCCAGAAGGACAGGGAGCTGCTGGAGAGAGTTCAGCACAGGGCCACAGAGATGACGGAGTGTGACCGAGCATCTCCCTTATGATGAAAGGCTGAGGGAGCTGGGGCTCTTCAGCTTGGAGATGAGGAGACTGAGGAGTGGTCTAATGACTGTATACGAATACATAAAGGGCGGGTGTCAGGAGGATGGAGCCAGGCTGTTCTCAGTGAAGGGACAAGGGGCAATGGGTACAAGCTGGAGCATCAGAGGTTCCAAAGAAACACAAGGAAAAAAACTTAATCGCTGTGAGGGTGAGGGAGCACTGGCACAGGCTGCCCAGAGGGTGGTGGAGCCTCCTTCTCTGGGGACATTCCAAACCCACCTGGATGAGTTCCGCTCTAGGTGGCCCTGCTCTGGCAGGGGGCTTGGACTAAATGATCTTTTGAGGTCCCTTCCAACCCTTAAGACTCTGAGGCTGCCCCAGGTGTGACAAGGGACTGGCTCCACCTGTGTGGGGATCCAGGGGATGGAGGTTCCTTTGGGATCTGGCAGCCAGGAGAGACCGTTTGGCCGTTCTCTTCCGTGCCAGGCTTTACTTACCACAGAGGCTCTGGCAGCAGCTTGTGAGCCAGCAGGACAGTGCCTCTGGCGGGTTCGTGGTGTGCCATGTGCCCCCCTCAGCCATCACCTCTCTCCTTGCTGTTTCAGAACGGGGTCTCCCGGGGGGATGAACGTGCTGCACGCCCTGAGCCGCTACAGCCGCTACGTCAGCATCCTGGACACCGACAGCAAGACGCTGCGCTGCCCGCTGTACAAAGGCAGCGTGGTGTCCCGGCTGGCCGACCACCGCACCCAGATCAAGCGCGGGAGCACCTACTACATGCACGTCCAAAGTATCCTCACCCAGCTGTGCTCAAAAGCCTTCCTCTTCGCCTTCTGCCACCACTTGCACCTTCCCATCAGCGAAAGGGAACCCGAGGAATCCGTCGTGAAGCGCAGGATGAACTTCCTGAAGCTTCAGCTGGGCCTTGCCAATGAAGATATCAAAATCGTGCAGTACCTAGCGGAGCTGCTGAAGCTGCAGTACATTCAGGAACCCGGCCAGGGGGGCAACCCCCTGCTCAGATTTGACTACGTTCCCAGCTTTTTGTACAAAATCTAGCCTTGCAGGGGCCGCCTGCCTGCCTGCGTGCTCCGAGCCTGACGAAGCTCATCCGTGCTCGACGTTGACGCTGGCTGCGGCAGCTCTCACACGGCGGGAAGGGCTGGAGAAGCCGACGCGTTTGCGTCCTCTGCTCCACAGAAATCCGTGTCTGGACTTCTTGTGGGCTTCCCCCTAGCCAAGAACGTACATGTTCCATCACATAAGCCACCGGGCATTCTGGTTTTCAGCATTACAAGGGGCACTGTGAGCTTGTAAAGCGTCTAGTGGCAGCGTCCCAGGGGGATTACGGCGCGGGGGAGAGAGGTATGGGGCTGGCTCGGGGATCAGTACTTACTAGTGTGCAGCCACCCAAATAACACACTGCTCTGCACGCTCCTGCCGGAGCCCTAAATGTGGTGGGTCCCTTTCGTGGAGTCAGGACTGAGACTAGAGGGGAGATGGAACGGCCACGTCAAGTTTTTCACTCCACCAGTGTCGCAGGGACGTGTAGCCCAGCTGGTCCCTGGCAGAGTGGCAGCTTGCAGTTGCCTGTCCATGTGCTGTGGTAGCGGATAGTGTGGCCCTTGGTGTATTTTCCTGAGTTTCCTGGCACTTCCCAGGACAGGTTTCTGGTTTTTTTTTTCCTCAGCTTTGTTAAAATCTGGGACGGAGAAGGAGTTTCTAACACTGGCAAGCACCGAGGCACCCGCTGCTGTGAATGTAGAGCCCTGTGCCTTGCTCATGTGTCACGTCCCGTTTGCTGGGCAACCTCTGAGAAGGGTGGGAGAGAGACTGGGAGTCCTCAAAGCGTGTGAGGTTGAGGGTGGACATTTAAGGAAAGAGGGGGAACTGGGCAGTGTTTCGGGGGACCCCTCATTTTTAGGTGCTTTTTGTGATGGGGAAGCTGACTGCAATTCAGCTGAAGCTGCGCAGTGAGACAGCAGGCTGCCTGCCTGGGGAGAGACCGGGGATGAATGTACTGGATTCTGTGTGGTATCCAAAATACTTTCTTTTGGTTCTTTTTTGTTTTGTTTTGTCAGGGACTTGACTTTAGTGCTTTGTGGTAAAGCAGGGTCAGGGTCACTGCATGCTGCTGCTTTGCTGAGCCTTTGGCATGTCTCGACTACCTCTCCTGGGACGCTCCTGGGTAGCTCTGGACAAGGCAGAACTGCTGCTCTCCCAGCCTGGATGCTGAGGGCTTTCCCTCCTGTGCCATAAAGGTTGTGCCAGCGGCATGGTGATGCTCCCAGGTTGTTTCCTGTTGGTGCAGAAGGCTTTGTTGCATGGGCATGTCTCCTCCAGTCTTGTAGGAGACGCTGCTCCTTGGTCACCAGTCCCGGGCTGTGCTCTGCTCTGCCTCGGGCCGTGTGGCAGCAGCAGCCTCCGTGGTACCTCCTACACAAGAAAAAGCCTCGCTGGGAAAGATATCCTTGGTTTTATTTCTGTTTAGCAGTCTTCTGATGATGGGATGAGATTGTACAAGATGAGCTGATGCCCCGTTTGGTTTGGGTGTTGTTTAAACCTCTGTTTACTGTGGTCATGTGAGGCAATGCTGGAGGTGAATGTGATGCTCCCTCCGTGCCAAGGGAAGACACTGGTGTCTTGTCAGTCTGGTTTAGACCTCTCTGTAACATCTGCACTGCTCCAGAAGCTGTCCCAAAAGGTGAGAGGCCTCTTGGGGAGGCTGATGTTTGGCCCCAATGTCTGTGCTTCAGCTACTGGAACAGGCTGTGGGCCGGTGCGGGGGGTGTGAGCCCTCAGGGCAGAGGTTGTTTTAAATGGCAGTGGTGTTTCTGGTGGCCTACAGTGAGGCCAGCTCAGCGGGGCAAGCTGAGCTCGTGGTGTTCTGCAGAGGGATTTCTAAGGTCAGGGGTTGTTGTGAGGGTGTGTTTAGGTCACGATTGGGAAGCAGCGTGGTGTTGCCTTTGCCAAAGGGAGAGGTGTGCCTGTGCGTGGGGCTGCACTCCTTTGAAGGATGTTTAAAGGCCTTTTCTTTTCCTAACCATATCCATTGTCCCACATGCACTGGATCTGCTCGTGACAGGCTTCCATGGCTGTCACAAACCCCTGCTTTCTGAACTGACTCGAGGCATCTCCTTGTCAATTCGTGTGCTCCCGAGTGACTTCCACACTAAAGCCGAGGCGGGATTCTGCCCGACCCCAGCCCTGGAGAAGCGCTCAGCACCGGAGCTTGTTTCCTGCTGGAAAACAACCTGATGCTGTTTGAGAAGGAAGGGATGAACATTTATCCTGCTGACTCACTTGTGTCTTCCTCCAGAGTGGCAGAGCAGGATGGATGGTTGGGGTTGGCTGCTCTCTGTCACAGCCGTCTCGGCCTGTGGTAGTTAGTTGCACTCAAATATTGGTAACTAACTCGCTTCTCTTTGCCCCCTCTACCAAACCTGTAGTATCTGATATTGAAGGCTGTGTGGAGCAATACTTGCACTACCCTCCCAGCTGACCTGGTCCATCTCTGTCCCCCAGAGCAGCTCTGATGTGGGAGGCTGCCCTGGGGGCTTTGCCGGGACTTCATCCGCTTCAAACCGGGAGCTCTGCACTATCTGCAGCTGGGCTCTGGAGCCGGAGCTGATGGGACACGCGATGTGCTTCTCCTCCTAGAGCTGGCTCAGCGCAGGGCAACTGCTGAGCTCCCGCTCCAGGAGAAAGGGAGTTACACTGGGCTGTGGCACCTCGGTGCAGCGGCGCCCAGCCGGCCCTTGCTGCAATCACGAGGGGTCTGAGTGGAGCTGAATTCCTCCTTGCTCAGTAACTTCTCTGTCTGACCGTCTGCTCCTGTACAGTAACGATCCCTGTGTCAGCACTTTAAGACTATTTCCTCATCTCACTGTGTTACCTCACTCGTTTCCAATATTAGCAGACTTGTAAGGAGTTCCACCTCCGCACTGACTGCGCCCAACCTCGGGCTGTGCCGTCCCGTGTCGCCGTCCCGCCGTCGTCCTGGCCCGGGCAGGGCCCAGGGCAGGCTCCAGGCAGCCGCAGCGCTCTGTGCCTGGGCCCTGCCTCCCTGCCGGCCGCCCTCCCAGCGCCGTGGGGCTCCGCATGGCCGCCGCCTGCTTCCGTGAGTGAGTGCTGCCCGCATGCCCCCGCCTCCCGCACACACTCTGCCGCCTGCCCTCCCCTCTCTCTGTCTCTCGGGAAGCAGAGGCTTTTAAGCCTGATGGGGAATTCTCTGGATAAAATCTCCCCTGTCCTTCTGCCAGGAGCACAGGGCTCGCTGCTCCTGCTCTGCTCTACGCTAACCCGATGCTTTCAGATCCCCCCCAGGAGGATCAGCCATAGGAGTGGGCGATACTAACCCGACACAGGTTTCATTTCTCAGAGAACAGTGCTCGGATTTACTGTCATCCAGTAGCAATCACTTCTATAGGCAGCTCCAGAGCTGCTTTGCCTTGCCTGGGGAAGTACTGCCTACACTCTAGCAATATTCAACACTTTGTACGGGGTGGGAGAGGCGTGTGAGGGGGGAGAGCTGCCAGCTCCCTGCCCCCAGACCGTGGCTTTGGTTTTGGTTGAGCGTGGGGGGCCCTGAGCCCCCCAGTCTAGCAGTGGGTGACCACCCACGCTGCGGATTCAGCGTCTCGGAGAGCGGGGCAGAGCTGGGGGCTCATCACTGCACTTTGAAAAGGCTCCGGTGAGGAGGCGT
Organism: Urocolius indicus; assembly: GCA_013401255.1. Taxonomy (NCBI): domain Eukaryota; kingdom Metazoa; phylum Chordata; class Aves; order Coliiformes; family Coliidae; genus Urocolius; species Urocolius indicus. Next base: position 28,819 of record WBNH01000625.1, read on the forward strand.
GGGGGGAAGTGAGGCCGAAGGGGAGCACCTGGCCCGGGCCAGCTCCCAGCACAGCCCAGCAGCGGGCTGCACCCCGCCAGCAGAGGGGCCTCCAGCCCACCCCCTTTAACTGGAAGGCAGAAGCACAGGGTCGCTGGGTCCACGGGCCGCCTGCGCACTGGCCCTGGGCTCGGCCCAGAGGCGTGAGGAGGCCGCAGGGGAGTCTCATCCTCTTTTAAAGCACTGTATCATCCTATTACTGCATGTGGAGTTGGTGTGTGTGCCTGTGCGTGCCGGATGCTTGCGGCGGTAGTTAGAGCGAGTGTGACCGGGAGAAATCCCAGACGCATGTCTCAGTGTCATGCTGTAAGTGTTACTGCACAAGAGTTGAACAGCTGTTACCAGCCAATGACTAATCTGAGAAATGTACTTTTAAAAAACCAACAAAAATTATTTATTTGGGTTAAGATATTTTTGAAATATAAAAAAAAAAAAAAAAAAAAGCCAACCCAACCCAACTTGGTTGTATTTTTTAAAGCTTCTAATTCTTGTCATACAGTGTGGTTACATTCTTAATTTTATTGTGCTTATTAAAAAAAAAAATGGTTCTACCTGAAGCTTTGTGCTCGAGAGGTCTGAGGCGCTGCCAGAGAGGCTGGCTGGCTCGGAAGGGATGGCATCCCGGCAGGGGATGGCGGTGGTCCCGTGTTACAGCCCACAGAGGCTGGAAGGCAGAGGTTTGTGAGCACAAAGGGGAATCGTGGGGCTGACAGCAGGGAGCTTGGTGTCAGCTGCGAAGTCTGTGGTGCAGGGAAGGACAGAGTTTGGGCTCGGAGGGAGGGGGTGGCTCCCACCACCACGGACCACACTGTCCCTCCCAGCGCTGTGAGTGGCGGCACTGGGATGAATCTCATCACAGCCAGCGAGAGCTGAATGGAGCCCGGGCTGTGGGGTTCTTGGTTACATCTGAAGGGGAAAGGGGTGATTGCCCCAGGGGGAGTCCTGTGCCCCACATGGCAGGGAAGAAGTAAGAGGCAAATGAGGAGCCGCTGCTGCACTGCAGCCAGTGCCAGCAGGGAGGTGGTGGGAGAAGGCACTGGGACGTTGGGCTGGGGGTGAGCGTGCTGCAGTCCCAGGGAGCAGGCACCGGTGCCTCCCCTTACAGGACAGGCAGCCCCGGGAGCGGGAAGGTTGCTGCAAAGGCCTCCACCTCTTCTTTCAGCACCTTCAGCTCCCTCTGGTATTTCTCCTCTGCCAGTTTCTCCTTGAATTCCTTCAGCGTGGCCTTGGGGCTCATGTCCTTCTGCACACGCAGTGTGAGCTCGATCCCTGCCAGAATGGGAGACACGTTGGTGAGCTCTCGCAGGTGCAGCACCTCTGCCCCCAGCCACCCCAGCCCGCGCTCTCCCAGCCCTGCCACAGGGAGCGTGGGGGGCCCTGGGGCTGCTCCCTGAGCCAAGGGAGAGCAGGAGCAGGGCTACAAGGGATGCGCTGCCCCGGGAAACCAGTCTGGGACGCCGAGGACAACTGGAACTAGACTGGAATGGGGGCAATTTTCATCCAGGCATTCAGCCTGCTGCCCGTGCAGTGGGGAGGGTTTGGCTGGTCCCAGCTGTGGTCAGATATCCTCGCCCACATCTCGACGTGCAAGTGGGACAGTTGCTCCTCACCAGCTGCTGGAGAGGCCACCCAGCTTCTGCCTCGTGGCCCAGAGGAGCTGCCCCTGTGGAGATGCAGCCGCGCACGCAGCCCCTGGCCTCACCTCGGTGGATGTACTGAGCCACGGTGCGGAAGTCATCCTGCCGGAAGCCACGGGAGGTGAGAGCCGGTGTCCCGAACCGCAGGCCGCTGGGGCGCAGGGCGCTCACGTCACCTGCACCGGAACAAGCCACACGTGACCAAACGCGGCACAGAAACCACCACGCGCAGGATTTCAGCCTGGTTCCCAGTGCCTGGGGTGGGCCGGGAGCTGGGAGCCCTGCAGGAAGCCCTGCACAGGCTGTGGGAGATGCCCAGTGTGCAGAGCAGAGCCTGGGAGATGCCTCACCGGGACACGTGTTCTTGTTACAGGCGATGGAGCAAAGTTCCAGCACCCGCTCGGCCCGGCCACCGTCAGTGCCTCTGCTGCGCAGGTCCAGGAGAATCAGGTGGTTGTCAGAGCCCCCTGCAAAGAGAGGAGGGGTTTGAGGGGGGACACGAGATTGAGGTAAATGCTGCTCCCATGAAAAGTCATCAAAAAGAGTGTGGGAATTGTGCCAGGCCTTGCCCCTGGGAAGGGGAGACTGCTTCCAAACACTGTTGTGGCTGTCCTGAGGAACTGTGAGGACAGAGCCCTGCCCATCGTGTCCATGTGTGTGCCACCTTCAGAGCCCAGGGCACATGCAGGGGTCAGCCCTGTCCCACCGCCGGGCCCCATCCTGACCTGTGACAATGTCGTAGCCCATCTCCATCAGTGCTGCCGAGAGCGCCTTGCAGTTGGCCACCACCTGCTGCTGGTAAGCCTTGAACTCGGGCGTCATGGCCTGCCGCAGTGCCACAGCGATGCCTGGGGAGGAAAGCAGACGAGGGTGAGCTTTTGGGGACTCCCAGCGGCACAGATGGCAGAGGGAGATGTGTGGCACGACCGTCAGAAGTCATCCTGGAAACTGAGGGATGGTCAGTCCCTTCCCCTAACGAGGCTGGTGGCAACACCAAAGGCAGGCTGCTCCTTGCTGTGGTACCTCCAGCCCATTGAGCCCCTCGGGGCCACTGGAGTCCCCTACACTGCTGCGTGGGGTGAGAGCCCACCGGGACACCTTTGCCAGCTGCCTCTGCGGCCCTGGAGCTGGCAGACAGCCTGGGTGCATACCTGCAATGGCATGGTTGTGCGGGCCTCCCTGCAGCCCGGGGAAGACCGCCTGGTTGATGAGGCTCTCCAGATTGTAGAGCGTTTCCTTGCCCGTCTTGGGGTCCACGCTGCGGGTACCTGTGGGAGGGGAGGATGGGGTTGCTCTTAGGAAGCACAGTTGCCCTCCTACCAGCTGCCTTGAACACTCAGAGCAGACACGGTGGTTGTTCCTCTTCAAATCTGGGCCACTCCTGGCCCTGGGAAGCTCCCCATATGCTCCCAGGAGGCCCTGGACCGTCCTGCCCTCCGTCCTTCCCAGCTAGAGCAGGAAGGAGCTTTAACTTGCAGCCCCCCAGCCCAGGGGCAGCATTTGTCCTGGTTCCCCAGCTGGATCAGGCACCTTTGCGGTAGAAGATCATGCCAGCCCTGCAGCCCCTCAGGGTCTTGTGGGTGGTGGTGGAGACGACGTCGCAGTGTTCGAAGGGGGAGGGCACCACGCCGGCAGCCACCAGCCCGCTGATGTGGGCCATGTCAGCCATGAGATAGGCACCGTTGGCATCAGCGATCTGCCGCATGCGAGCGTAGTCCAGGTTGCGCGAGTAGCAGCTGACGCCTGCGGGGAGACGGGATGTGGAGGGAACAGGAGCACACACAGGAGGACCCTGGGGGCAGAGCCAGGGCTGGCCCTACAATGGGGACAGCACGCAAGCTCCTGCCAGTGTGGATGTGTTGGAGGTCTCCTTCTAGCACTGCAGCACCTGGGGGTGTCCATGGGCTTAGCAGGGTGCTACTGGTTTCAGGGTGTGTTCCCACAGAGGGTTTGACCCTTACCTGCTATGATCAGCTTGGGGTGGAAGAGGCGGGCGTTCTCCTCCAGCTTGTCATAGTCGATGTAACCAGTCTTGGGGTTGACCTGGGAAAGGGAGAGGAGGGTTTGGCCACCTCAGTTTAGGTGTCATCCCACAGGAGGACTGCTGGGAGCCCAACACCAGAACTTTTAACCTCAAGAAGCAGCAGCACTTATGAGGACCGCAGGCTGGCTCCAGCTAGAGCAGCTCTCCATACCTTGTAGGGCATGGACTCAAAGAAGACAGAGGTGGCAGAGATCTTCTTCTTGTCCGTCATGAACCCGTGGGTGAGGTGGCCCCCGTCGGGCAGGTCCAGCCCCATGATCCTGCCGTGGGGCTCCACCAGAGCCGTGTACACCGCGAAGTTGGCGGGTGAGCCTGTGGTGAGAGCACACCGGGCCGGTTACGGGGCCGGAGTGTACGCCAACCGGCGCAGCCAGCCTGGCGCTCTGAGCACCCTGTTACCTGAGTAGGGCTGGACGTTGACACCCCACTTCTGGGGGTCGAGCTGGTACGCCTGCAGCGCTCGCTTCTGGCACAGCCTCTCCAGCTCGTCCACAAATTCCGTCCCGCCATAGTACCTGCCAGTAAAGGACGGGGCAGGGGTTAAAACCAAACTTAATACTTGGAGCTGTCCCTGTGACCAAGCTGGGGAGAAACTGGGACAGCAGCTGCAGCTGTGACCCTGCTGAGATTGTCCCATGTGTGTGCAAGGATAGAAGCTGAGGGGGACATGTCCTGCCCTGGAGGAGCTTGGCTGGCAGTGCCAGGACATCGCTTCCTCTCCAAGGTGAGGTCTGGCAGCGTGGGAGCTTCCTCTCCCCTTCCTGTGAGGGTGTGGGTTGAGTGGGACTCTGCCCCAGCCCGTACCTCTGGCCTGGGTAGCCCTCTGAGTATTTGTTGTTCATGCAGGATCCCAGGGCCTCCAGGACCGCTCGGCTTGCAAAATTCTCTGATGCAATTAACTCCAGCCCCAGCCGCTGCCGCTGCTTCTCCTTCTTGATGATGTTGTGCACCTTTGGGAGAGGAAAGAAACAGCCTCACCCGTTCTGGCTCTGTACAGAGACATGGTTGCTATGCAGTGGCAGATGCACTTTGGAGGGGATGGTGTCAGAGAGGGGCCTGAAAAGGTGTTGGAGAAGGGAGATGAGATCCTTCCTTGGTACAGCTGATCACAAACAGTTCGTATGTCCAGTCCCAGGCCATGTTTGGGGTTTCTACCTGCCAGGAAGCTTCCAGATAATTCAGATGTCATTTGGGCTTGAGGGTCAAGGGCAGCTGCCACGTGGTTGTGTGGGCCAGCTGGCCTGGCATGGACATCAGAGCTTCAAGCAGGGGGATATAAGCAATAGATGCAGTTACAAACATGTTTTCTACAGATGGTTGGAAGATGTCCTCTCTCTCCTCCTCTCTTGCAAGCAGGGAGGACGGATGGGTCCCATCAGCTGCTCAGCTTTGGTCTGTCCCCGTGCCACATCCCTGGCTTGAGGGGGTCAGCATCCCCACGCTGTCCAGGGGATGAACGCAGCAGCTGCTGGGTAGGGGCCTTGCAGGGGCTCTCACCTCCGGGTCGTTGCTGTCGAGCGGCTCCATTACCATCTTGTTATGGGAAGCCCAGAGCTCGGCGCTGGGGAGGACCCTGTCACTCTGTGTTGAGTTTGCCATCGTCCTGCTGGGTCCAAGGTCACCTGCCAACACAGAGGGGAGGCTGTGAGATGGCAGCAGGACCGGGTGCCTCTGTGCTGTGTCCCCGTGCCGTGCCTGCTCCCAACCCACGTCTTCCCCGCAAGCACGGAGGGACCAGCCATGGGCTGGCACTCATTGGGTCAGAGACAAGACTGTGGTCAGGCTTTCTCCACCGATTTAGGACCAGTTCATTAATTAGAGTGCTTAAACCTATCAACTGCTTTCCCTCATGTAGAGCTGTGAGAGCAAACCCCCGCAGATCAGAGTCCTGCCCCAAACCTGGCTCAAGGAGCAGGGCCCCAAGAAGCAGCAGCTCTGCCTCATCTGGACTCCATAGCAGGTGGGATGCCCAAGCCTGGCAGCACCTCCCTGGTGTGACCCCTGATCCTCGCTAGCATTAATAATGCAGAGCACAAGTTCCCAGGCTGGCATGGCAGCCCAGCTTCTGCTTTGACTGAAAACAATGTATCTTGTTACCCATTAACGCCGCAAGGGCAGAGAAGGGCCTTGAGCAGGTTCTTAAGCAATCACACTTAGGCTGCTTGTGCCAAGCTTGCTAAAGTCCATTCAGCAGGGACCTGCTGGGTGCTGCCCTGGCTAGCCATGGAGCGCTAGCCACCATCCTGCCCGAGCCCAGGGCCCTGCTGCCGTGGGTGCAACCCCACTGTCAGAAGAGCTGGGCTGGGAAAAGGGCAGGGTGCTGTGCTCTGGCTTTGAGCAGGACAGCTGGGTCCATTGTGTCACCCCAGTGCAGGTCGTAGCAGTACTTGCACCCAAGGCTTTCACAGCCCTGCAGAAGGCTGGGGGGCACAGAGCTCCCCACTCCCCAGCTGGGACGAGACCCCCAGTTCCATCCTCGTGGTGGGACACCAGTCCATCCCTGGCATTTCAGCTGCAAATCCCGGCGCTGAGGCTCCATCCCCACCTGGCTATGGACCCTCCGCAACCTCGAGGCGTTCCTGCTGGCACGCTGTCGCAGCCCTGACGCCGGCGGTGGGGGACAGCGCTGCTTCTCGGCTCTCCCCCTCCGGGGCGCGCCGCTTATCCCTCTCTCGCTTCCTCTTCCTCTCCGTCTCTCTCTCACACACCCACCTGCCGTGTCCCGCCTCCGCGCGGCCCCTCCTCGCTGCGTCCCGGCCCCGCGCGGCCCCTGCCCGCCCTGTCCCGGCCCCGCACGGCCCGTGCCCGTGCCCGTGCCCGTGCCCGTGCCCGTGCCCGTGCCCACCCGCCGCACCGACGCTGCTCCCACTCCGGCACGGCGCAGCCCGCGCGTCTTGCATTGACCCGCTGGGACACGCCCCCCTCCGCCCCTCGGCCAATCAGCGCCTCTCTCCGCCCCGGCAGGCGGGCGGCGGGCGCCACGCTGCGGAAGCGCCTGGGCCAATCAGCGCCGCGCCGCTTCTCCTCCCCGCGTCTGATTGGCCGGCGCTGAGGCGGGGCTGGCGCGGCTGGCGGCACGTGGCGGCCGGGGCGCGGGTGACCTTGGCCGGGCCTCACCCGCCGCGCCCCCCGCCCCGTCCCCGCCGCCATC
>WBNH01000626.1:0-49796 GCA_013401255.1 Urocolius indicus
TGGCTCCTGTTCAGCTGGCTGTCCATGAACACCCCAGCAGTACAGCTGCACTCCCTTTGCCTGGCTTGCTGCAGTGGCACTGCAACAGAGGCTTCCACTGACATTGGTCACTGATTTAGAAGCACAGCCCCAAGTTTCTCCCTATACATGGAGCAAAGCCACCCCTTTCCCACAAGTACCCAGAGCTTACTGTGTGCAGGGAGACCACAAAGTCCCTCAGGGTTTTGCAGGCTCACACCAGCAGCCCCAGCCTGTGCTTAGTGACAAATTTGGCCTCCTCAGCCCCATGTGAGGCATCTGGCTGCCCAGGGCACCAGCAGCACCTGGCCCATCTGCCTCCAAAGGCCTCCAAGAATCAAAAAGCAGGAACGCTTGTATGTGATTCTCCTCTACTCCAAGCCCTGGCTTGGGCCTCTAACCCAACACTTTGCCTTGCAGCTCCACAAGCTGTCAGATGATGACATTATTATATTACACCAGTCTCCCCAGGGGAGGTAAGAATCAATTTTTTTTGCCAAGTGCTTTGGAAATAGAATAGTGTTAATTATTATAGCATGAGTGATACAAAAGCATCGTATCCCCAATATGGGTGCTAAATCAAGTCTGAAGGGTGTATGCACATACTCTGAGCAGGGAGCCTCAAGTTTCGGGTCAGGGCAGAAATCACACCTGGCTTAGACCTTTAACTGCTACAGCACAGTAGAGATGGGACACAATTACCTCCCCCTCTCTGGAGGCTGTGACACTAGAGAGAGTGGTGGTCCCTTGGGACAGTTAGGTGAAATGCAGCAGAGAAATTCAGACTACATTACCCAGAGTTAATTTTCTAGGTCCAAGTTCTCTCACACTGCAAGTGGCCCCAATTGCTCCTCCACCACAGGAGGGAGTCTCAGCTTGACAAATGATCTTTCCTACAGGAGAACCTATTGCATAGGAAACCTAGGGACACATACTCATCCCAAAAGGATGTATAAGTAGAGATGGAAAAGATCTAGCAGGTCTTCAGCAACCTTAAATGCTCTGCTGCTGCCTTCTCCTGCACACAAGGTCACAACCTCTCAGGCTGGTTCTGACAAAGAAAGGCCACAATGAAGATGTAAACGAACAACCTATCTTCAGGACAGTCTTATTTAAAGGAAGAGGAGGTAAATTGTCCCTTGTTATTCTGCTATAAACAGCACTCTGCAGGGCTTCAGGTGAGCTGGCCAAGAGCAGAGGATCTGTTACCACTAATGAAAGCTTCCTCCCTAACAAAACCCAGAGGTGGGGCAGCACATAGAATTGAAAATAGCCCTCTAAAGTGAATGGTGGATGCTAGGACTATCTGTTCTACTAGCTCAATTAAAGGTTTGTGCTTAAAGTGATCAGAGGATCTACCCAGCCCCTGAGAGAAGAAGAATAGCTATAGGAAAGAGAGAAGTACTTTCTTTTCTGCCTCACTCGCCATAATTACACCCATAGCTCTGAGGCTATTTGTAGTCTCAGTTGGCAATTCTGGATCCTCCAATGTACCTATTAAACCAGCAACAGGAGTGGTAAACTGAGCTTGGAGGAAGAAGTAGGAGTTAAATTTCAGGAGCATCTTCACCTGGTATAATCATCCTCAACCACAAAAATACACACTCAACAACAAAACATCCTATATATGGGCAGACTCGAGTCTCTTCAAAATACCAATGGTGTAAACCTTACCAGCTGAGACAGTACTGAAACCCTGCAGCTGGGGAGGGGAGGGGAGGAAACAGTAGTAGTCCAGAGCCCATGAGGGTGAGTTTTGCAGACAGCTGTAGGCAGGAGCACAGACTGTGTATCCTGAATACCCCTCACTTGTGAGAATGAAGCAGACATGGTCTAGAGAAGGGATGTGTATTGAGGCAAGAGACCACTGAGGTCCTTGGACTGGACTTGCAGAACTGCTGGTTGCTGTGGGTACAGGAGAGGCCCTGAGGAGATGCTGCCTGCAGGGAGTGCACATCCCAGCTACCCACCCCAGGACTGCTCAGTGCAGGGACTTTGCTCTCAAGACACTTCAGATTTGGCTCAGCCTGTAAATCTTTGCAGGTTTTGTTTGATCAAGAACTTGACCATTCACCTAAAGTACCAGGGTGTACAAAACCAAGAGGAAATCTCATAGATACGGAGTTGCTTGTGACATTTCCAACCTCTCCAATATCTGGCCAAAAGTGAGGACTTTCTTACAGGGCTTGGTAACTGCTGCCTCCAGAGGGAAAGACAGAGCTCAGGATTGAAATAAGGGGGCACAAATATTTAGCCCTTGCCCAGTGCATCTTCCAAAAGTGTCATGCTTTGGGGAAAGGTTCCTCTTCCTAGTCCTCTGGCCTGTGCTACTCAGAGCCAGTTCTGTCAGGACAGCCCCTCTTCTCCCAGATCTGATGAGTTTGTGAAGATCAGAACTGCAACAGTGACTTTTTTCCTCCTCTCTCGTGAAATGGCACTAGATGCTGTTCTGTACTCTTGGCAAGCTCTCTCATCTCTCCAGGGATTTTTCCAGAACTGGAAAACAATCACATAGAAATACCAGTGGAGTTTTAGAAAGGTCCTCCTGTGGCTGCTGTAGGATGTGGGAGCTCTGGTTTCACTCTCATTACACAGAATATTGTGGGTTGGAGTCTCTGCAACATTGGAGGCACATTACATGGGACAATAAGAAGGGCATGGCCACACAAGAAAGGATCTAAAATAAAACTGGCAGGGGGATATTGAAGCTCTCTGCCAGCCTTCTTGGGCAGCTCCACCCAAATATAAACTCTGGAGAGCTTCAGGTTTCCCTGCACTAAGGCAACGCTGCAACGAACCCATGACTCTCCATCTGTGCTTTCTGTTGAAATGTGAGAGAAAGAGAGAATTGAAATGCTCAGAACAGTCTTGGAGACTGACACAATGACTACTTTTAGACATACCTAAATCAGTGGCCAAGTCAGTCCTCAAGAGTCCCAGAGTCTGGGGATTAATCCACCCCCCTGCAAGCTGCAGGCTGTACAGAGCCTGGGCCCATGCCTAAGGCTCACAGACATGTGGGATTACAGATAGTGGTTATAAAAAAGCTAAGCAGAGGCACCAGATTTTATTTCCAGCCCTCATTTACAGTGGAACCTTCTGAAAACAGCAAATGTCACTTGAGTCTCTCAGTCACCACTGGAGGTTGAAGGCAGGTGGCATTTTAATCCACTTTGCACCCTAGTGTTTGCTTAAGTCCCATTTCAAACAGAGCTTGCTGCTGCTGGGAGCTCAGGAGCTCTTTCCAAGGCTCTCTTGAAGAGCATTTTACCCCTTCTCTGGTAATGCTGGGAGAAACAAGCAATTAGGAAACTGCTTGTTGGAAAATTCTTGTTTGATAGCAGGTATTGGATGTCCCCTCCTCAGGGAGATCCCATATTGAAGGAGAATTTTGTGTGCCTTGCTGAATATTTACTACCTCAAGGCAAGCCTGGCTTGAGGAACCAGTGAACCATCAGTAACTTCCTCAAGATATAAGAGGAGTTGGGGTGACACAGCAGCAGAATCAAACTGTTTCTGCAGACAGAAAATGCAAGACACTGAGATGAGTCTCTGAACACATCTGGCACGAGGCATCAGCCATCTCCTGATGGCTACTGCACATATGCCAGGTGCCATGGGCAAGACATTGCATCCTGGCCTGCCAGAGCAGGCTCTTGCTTTGATGTTAGCCAAACTCTCCCTGCTCCCTCCCTCTCAACGGTGCCAAGCAAAAAGCATTCCAAAGAGCATTTTTCTCTTTGACCTCAGCAACTCCCCTGTGTTACCTACAAACCCACCGTGCCAACAGGATGGGAGAGTGAAGCTGCACATAAACCTGCAGTGGGAAGGCAGCACTCAGCTGTGTACACAAGCACGAGAAAAACTCCTGCTTCTCTAACAGCCAGCATCCCTAAACTGAATTCTGCTCTCAAAGAACAGAGTTATGCAGAAGAAATGTGGTTCCCCTTCTTCTCAGCCCAGAGAGGCCTTCTCTTCTCTTGCCTGATGTAAATGGATGGGATTCAAAGTGAATCTAAATGCACGCTGATCCCATAGAGAAATGTAACACCCAAATGTTTCTCCTGAGCCATCACACAAGAGAAGTTTTAAAGATGAGGGAGACTGTATCTTTATTTTACCTCTGTTTTATCAAAAGAAAGGAGAAGGGAAAAAAAAATGCAACCTGTTTTTGTCCCCACCCACAAGAAGACACTTCCCTCTGTCTCCAGAGACAGTTGTGGCCTCACCACTTCAGCACAAGCAAGCTAAGTACAAAATCTGAGGTCTGTGCTTGCAGATGGCTCCTAAGAGCTGTAAAATAACCATCCCAAAGTCCAGCTATGACAAACACACCTTGCAGCAGTCAGATTTTGAGGAGAAAATGTTGTCTGAAGGTTTTAACCATACTGATAATCCCCTGCTAGGCAATCAGAACAGCGCCCAGTTATGAACTGCCCATGAGAACAGACTAGAACTATGAGCCACTGTTCAAGCAGACAGTGCCTGAGCTTTTCATATGTACCTTGCAACTAGTCTCAGGTAAGACACCAGGATACAGTCAGTTGAGGGAGGAATGGCCTGCAGCTCCAGTGGAAAAGAAAGCGGAGTCAAGTTATTGAGTCTCCTCTGCACCTTTTCTCTCTCCTCCAAGAGAAAGCCACTCACCTAGAAGTGAATCTGGTTATGCAGCTAATGGCAGTGCCAACTTTCTGCCCCAAAACCTTTCCACAACCTATTTCAGCAGAACCTCCATCCAGACAAGACTCAGACCTTCCTTCCCAAAGACTCTCACGGTGTTTTTATACCTTCTGCATCTCCAGTAGCTGAAAGATGCCCTCCCTAACCCATGGATTGAAGGCTCCTCCCCTCCTCTCTCCTTCTGTGGCCAAGCAGCAATCCCAGCCCACTGTGCCTCCTCTCAGCTCCTGCCCCATATCCACCAGCCACCACAGAAAGGCACGGGGGATGTGACAGCTTGTTGCAAGGGGCTTGGACCCCAACCCAAGCAGGTTTTCCCCCCAGCAAAAGGCAAAGCAAGAGCGAGGGCCAGGTACCGAGCAGCTGTTACTACCTCTCTGCAGGAAAGAGGCCGTTCTCTGGATAAACCCTGATGGAGGAACAAAACGATGGGAGACAAGGCATGAGGTGGGGAGGGAAAGGAACCCAGTGTTGGTGAAAACTTGATTCATGAGTGAACAGGGAGGCCAGTGCAGTGTGGGTGTCTGTCCCACCCTTGGGATCACCATGTGAGGCACACGGGACATGGGACCAGGACTGGAAGGCTGCCATGCCAGGCAGCCCCTGAGGGGCAGCACAGCAGAGGTTTGGCTCCTCATGGGGCCAAGCCCTTGCCCTGCTCCAGGAGACCACAGCTGGGGGTGAAAAGAGAAGCTGGTGGAACCAGCAGTGAGGGAAGGAATCCTTACCAGACTTCTTCTTTCCAATGGGCTCCCTGAAAAAGAGAAAGAAGAGTGTCAGCAGAGGGATAGTTGTTGGCCAAGTGACAAACCCTACAAGGCACAGCAGTGCTGGCCCTGGCAGAGCTGCCAACCTCTCCCAACCAGCTAACCTCTCCCTGGGAGACGTGGGGCATCACCCACCTTGCAAACAGCCCATCTCTCTCCTCCCTTCACTTCCTAATTTAACACTTTGGCCTTTCCCAAAGGGTAAGGTCCTGAGGGTGAGGCTCAGTTGCTGGCCTGACCTCTTCAGTAGCTTCAGCTCACAGTCACAACTCCCATCATGTCACTTGGAGATGGTGGATGGATTGGGATGACCTAACAACAGTCAGGAGCTGAGGAAGCCCAATCCCCTAAAACTGCTCCCAGGGCAGACCACAACTCCCACAGAAGTGAGCACCAGTTTCAAGATAGTCAAAACGGGAAATACTGAAGTTATTCCACATCCCAGGTCTCTCTCAAGGACAAGGATGGGGAGTGGGTGGGGAAGAGGCAAACAGTTATACCCCAAAACAAGACAAGTCATTGAATTGCTGCAGAAAGGATGAAGACTAGGGCTGTGCAGCAGCAGAAGTGCCTCCAGGACACAGCAAGCAGGAGCCATTCGTGGTTATGAGGAGACAATGAGGTAGACTCAGCCCAAGTCCTCTCACTGTGGCCAGCAGCTGGCTACACCACTGATGAGATGGGTTAGAAACCACAGGTCCTGGGTCCCTTCTCTCATTCGAATGTTGCCAAGAAACATGGTTGCTGAAGAGCCTCAGACCCAGGACACAAGAACAGCTCTCTTCAGGCACAATATAATCTGTGGCATTTCGTGATTAAAAAATCCCCATCCAACCAAGGAAAACATGGACCCAGGAAAGCCTCCAAAAACCTTGGGTAACAAATCAAGACACACAACCAGCCTGAAACCCAAACAAATGCACCAGCCCTGTCCCCAGCTCAGCCACAGTAGTACATGCTGCTATGAAAGGGCTCTCAATGCTTCCACATAATTCACCACTGTGGTCTTGAGATGCTGCTGCAGTATGGGATGATGGCAACCTGCTCCCTGCCTGCTAGGCTGCTTTCCACACTCCCTGGATCAAGACCATCTCGCCAAGATGAGATATTCTGGTACCAGGAAACATTCCTTGTTACTTCCAGGAAGTTACAAGCACAGAGCAGGCACTGAGGCTTCCAAGGAGGAAAACATTCACCTGGTGGTAAGGGGATCCTCCTGAGGCTTTAAGCTGCCTGACTGCTGCTTGGAAAGGCAGCTGGACCAGCCCAGATGGACCCCAGGAGCCCTTTCACCTGCTCACCTAGTCCATCTTTCCTTCCCCCTCCCCTTTGTTTTCAGGCCAAGCAGAGAGATCCCTCCATGCTCAGCAAGAAAGCCAGCCAGAGCTTGCCTTTGTTCCCTTTCAAGCTTATCTGCATTTTCAGAGCATAATTACTGCAGATATTTCATTTCCCTAGAGCATGGTGATGTGGGGGACTCAGCTGCCTTCCAAGACTGTCCACCCACCCTGACAATGCATCTGCTGGCAATGCCTTACCCTCCCCTTCCCCTCTTCCCTTTGCACCTTAAACCTCTGCTACTCACCCTTGAAGCCATCAATAACATTAAATGAAATGCAATAAAGATGGAACTGAAACAAATGAGATATTGCTATCTAGAAACTGGAGACTAATTCAGTTCAAGAGACCACAGACTGTGCAGAGACCTGAATACCACATCCCAGCTGCAGAGAGCAGTGGAGGAAATCTACTGGACAGAACATCCCAAAGGCATTTCTGAAGAGAGGCCACATTCCAGAGCTAAATCAGAGTTTATCGATAAGCCCCACCAAATTTTCCCCAACTCAGCGGCATGACAGGGAAGGGAGGTGAAGCAAGGCCAGGCAAGTGTGCTGGAGATGAGCAGGTGGGCACAGCACCCTCGTGCTGACAGGAGAGTTCTGATGAAAATAGCTGTTGGTTTTCCCTTGCCATCTGCTAGACCTATTACTGTAACTCATCCCCCTGTTTCCTGCTCTGTCTGAGTGAGGGGGCACAGAAGGAGCTGCAATTTCACTTTGCTGCTGGGTTGTTCCTGGCATGGATACAAAGAGCTGCAGGTCTGAAGGGCAGCAGCCCCATCCCACTACCTCAGAGGGAGCAAGAGCTCAGACAAGACAGGAAACAGCAATAAACTCCTGACTGCATCTCCTCCTCCTCCTCTGTTCCCCGAGGACAAGAGAAAGGCATGCAGCAGAGTCTGCATGCACAGCTTCCTGGAAACTTCCAGAAGAAGAGAAGAAGGAATGGCTGCTCAGCCTTCCACTGTGAAACTCATTTAGCTCTCACTCCCACAGCTCCCACAGGCCAGGCTGTGCAGACGAACCAGGCAGCCACAGCACTGATACACAGCCATGACTGTGTGCCACCAACCAGCCACACAAAGCTTCCCAAGTGGTAAAACACCGGCCCAGTTCTCCAGCTGCTTCCCAGGACTTTCCCAGCTCCTTGTTGGGAACACTGAATGTGTTCAGAGACCACAGACTGTGCAAAGATCTGAATACCATGTCCCAGCTGCAGAGAACAATGCAGGAATTGACCAGGCAAAGCATCCTAAAGACATTTCTGAACAGAGACCACATTGCTCCGCTGTGACCAGAGTCTCACTTAAAGCACCAAACCAACATCTCAGGATGCACTGGGCTCAGTTCAGTGTCCTTCAGAAACCTAATAATCCCCCAGTGCAATCCTGAAAGGAAACGTTTACACATGGAAAACTCTTTGCACTAATTAATAATCCCCATGCCTCTTTTGGGTTTTGGGAAAGAGAGTCAGATTCCTCCAGCACCTTCTCTAGTGTATCAGATAGCATCCTTCTGGATGCAGTGATGGGAAGGAGTGAGATGGGGAGTGCAGGGCTGCTGTCAGGGCATGGGACAAAGCTAACAGCTTGGGAGGTAGCTTGAGTACAAACCCAAACAGGCTGTTCTGCAACAATATGTAGGTGAGCTGTTAAACTCCTTACTGTGTGATGCTGTGCATGCTGAAAGTCTGCATGGACTCCCAGGGTCATAACTCTGGTGAGAAATGTTAATGAAAAGCCATTAACTATAAAAATCAGGAAAACCCTGAAGGCTAGAACAGTGTCTAAAGAAGAAATGTTACAAGTTTGTTTGATTTTAAGCTCTTTCCTAAGGCAGTCCTGTTTGGTGGCTGCTAGGCTAGGCAGACTGCTGTGGGCTGCAGGGAGGTGGCCCTGAGGTTGCCACACAGAAGAGCCCACCTTGCAGTGGGACTCACAGGAGGAAAATGCCCTGATATGCAGCTGCAGGACCCCAGCACCACCCCTACTGCCCGACAGCCCTGCCCTCAGACAGCTCACAGAGCAGGAGGGGGGCAGTGAAGCACAAACACAAGGAAGAGAACTACAGCTGCTGCAAAGCCAACCCCACAGGAGCCACGATCAGCAAGTGAGGTGAGATGGATCAGAGGTCTCCATATCAAGAAAACATCTCCAGCAGAAAAAAATCTAATACAAACAAAAAGGAATCATTTTGTAATACAATAACATCATCAAAACAGCTGTCAGGAGGTAGCTCATCTTGAAAGTATTCAGCAAGCTTGGAGATGTTAGCAAAGTTTATGCAGGCAAGAGAGACTGAGAAATGAGGTACAGCAGAGCTCTTGTTTGGGAGAAATGATGTTTATCAAATGCTCCACCAAGCCCTGAATGGAGCCCCTGTACCCCAGGCTGCAGTGCCAGTGCTACCTCAGTGTTTAACCACTGGACAGTCAGCCAAGCTGAATGTTCAAGGCTCAGAAAGCTGCCTTGTTAGCATAAAAAAACAAGTAGTTTGTTCCTGCAAGGGGCTTGCCCTGGCACAAAGTATATTTTTGCAGAGTGGATTCAACCCCTCTGATATTCCTATCTGCTGTCACCTAGGCAAGACAGTTCCCAGCAGAGTGGAGACCATCACTATTTTAGTGCTGAGACCTAGCCTGAGCTCCTGGTGAACCTGCATGTAGGCATCAAGACAGCTGCAAAACAAACCTTTATACAAGCTGTAATTTGTCTGGATAGAGGGATTTTGTGTCTCAAAAGCCACAAGCCAGGAAGCATCCTTACCCAAATCAACGTCCAGCATCTCAGGCTTCTCTAGTTTACCAGCAAAAGCTGCTGGGAAGGTTTCCTAGATAGGGCAGCCACTCTTATCTTGGAGCAGGGACCTGAGCCTCCCCTTTCTATTAAATCCCCTGTCACTCGGCCTAGGAGTTAATGTCCCTATTACCCCCCAAACACTACACAAAGGTGACATGGAAAACTTCTGCACCTGGCACAGTTCAACTACAAAGAAAGGCTGAGAACAGGAAAAGCTCTGGGGAAGCAGGGAGAGAAGAGACTTGCTTCTGGAAAACACTGGCTACAACTTTGTGTTTCCAGTTTATGAAACAAGGGTAAAGGGCAGATTTGCTCCTGTCCACTATCATCTTCTGGCACTTTGGACCAAACACAAATCTTTTACCAGCATCGTGACCCCAGGCAGGACCTTTCAGCCAGCCCCTACAGGACAAAAGCTGCCACTGTCAGATCACATCAGGCCTGAGTCTCATTTTAGCCCAGTTCTCCTTTTGATTTATCGAGGCTGGTGCCTGCCTGGAGCCTGTGTCAGACTGTATGCAGGAAGCAATCCATTACCACGACTGCAAGTGCCACCCCCACCTCACTGCACAGGTCAGGGCTCCTATTGATGGGATAAGAGGGGGCTGCTGAAGGTGCTGCAGGCAAAAGCTCATTAACATCACATGCTTTCCTCATCTAGTCAGGTCCCAGCTCATTAACATGCACCTTCCAGCCAGCCAACCTTCTGCTGACTCAGCAGCAAGGAGCCCACCTGGGTCCTGCTCCTCTGGTGATGCTTCCCCTGCATCACTTGGCACACATCAGGGAGGAGTGGGATTACTCCCTCTGCGCTTGGTCCTCCACTCCAGCAAAGAAAATGTCAGTAGCAGCACAGCTAAACTGCCCTTGAAACACCCTCAAGCCCTCTGCCTTTAGCCAAGTGCTGTTTGGGAGAACTAGCAGGAAGGGAAGTTGGGATGTGAGCTCAGAGGGTATCCACACGTATATAAAGGAAGCAAGAAAATAATCTTTGTAAGTTGTCTCAGGCTTTGGCTGCCAGCAGCAGCCCTGCTGCAAGTGGAGTTTCCCTGGGTGTGTTTGCCCAGAGGAGCTGCAATGCTGCAGCCACAGTGACAGGGACATTTTGCTGGTGCTCTGGCAAACAGAGAACTCTGGCAAGCCAGGTTTGTGGAGTAAGGAGAAAAGGAGCCTTTGTCCAGTAAGCTGGGAGAAGGCAGGGAAGCAGCCCCTTCACTAGGGGTGTGGAAACTGCAGTAAAACTTTTGCTGAGAGTGCAAACAAAGCTCTCCAGCTTCTGCCCTGGGGTGGCAAATCACAGAATCATTTAGGTTGGAAAAAACCTTTAAGATCATTGAGTCCAACAACTAATCTAACACTGCCACATCCACCAATACACCATGTCACCTGAGCACCACACCTACACCTCTTAAATACCTCCAGGGATGGTGACTCCACCACTTCCCTGGGCAGCCTGTGCCAATGTTTGACAATAGGTGATGAAATGTTTCCTAATATCCAACAATACACCATGTCACCTGAGCACCACACCTACACCTCTTAAATACCTCCAGGGATGGTGACTCCACCACTTCCCTGGGCAGCCTGTGACAAGGTTTGACAATACTTTAGGTGATTAAATGTTTCCTAATATCCAAACTAAACCTCCTCTGGCACAACTTGAGGCTGTTTCCTCTCATCCCATCACTTGTTACTGGGGAGAAGTGAACAACTTCCACCTTGCTACAACCTCCTTTCAGGTAGTTGTAGAGAATGGCAGGTGGGCTTCAGGCCACCACAGAGGGATCCAAGCCCTGAGCACTGTGCAGGCTGCCTGGCAAGCAGAAGAGAAGCAGAAGTCAGCACCATGGATCAAAATCCTCAGGGAGGCTCTCTCCTTGCCCACCTCTCTGTGCTGGAGCTGGAAGACCTCACTGAAAGGGAACTGTAGTTCCTTAGTGCTCCATTTCTCCATTTTCAGTGTCTTTGGGGTGCATAACCATAAGCCATGGCAGCAGAAGCTGCAGCCACTGAGAGTCAGGAGTGCTGGGAAGCTGGGGCAGGGCCTCACTGCTGTGAGTGGTCTCATTTGCAAAGCAAGGCCAGAGGGCCACCCCTCACCTGCCTGGGCTGCCTTCCTGCCAGGACAGGACCAAGCCCCAGTGGCCACCTAACCCAGCACAGCCCCAACAGCAGTGCCACTGGCTGAGACGAAGTCAGGGAAAGCCACCCACTCTCACCTCATGCAAAGGGCTCTGAAGATGAGCTGAGCTGGGAAGCAGCAGTCCAAGCAATGTGCACAATGCCTTTCCTGGAGAGTGTTTGCTTAGTGGTGGCAGGAGGAGGTTTCTCATCCATCTGCAGACTAAGCAAGTCAGATGTGGGGTTTCTTTGGTTCCCACCACCCCACAGCCCACCCAGGAGGTGGAAAGCACAACTCCCAGTGCACCTCTTTGGGTGGTAGCTGTTGGGAAAGGCCAGCAACCTCAGTGAGCAGGGAGGAGGAGCAGCAGCTGAAGTTCACCGGCCAAACCCCTAGCTGGGGTGAACAAACACAGGATGGGCACAGATGTAATCCCACACAGAGCAGCTTCCACCTCCGCTATCATCTGCTCTCATAAAGGTCGTGAGCCCTTAGAAAGCCTTCTGAGAGTCCAGGTGGTGGGACTGCTGCCCATTCCAATCCCATGATACCTCTCAGTGTGCTGTCCAGGAGCTCACACCAGCCTTTCAGCCCTGCTCTCCCTTTGTAAGAGACCTGCTGGAGTCAGAGCCCACACGTAAGGATGAAGATATTTGAGAGGAGGACACCAGTAACTCCTGAAACCAGCAGCTTTCAAACTGTGGCTACCAGAAGGAGTGAGGAGAGCTGCTTGAGATACCTTTTAAGCACACTAAAGGATAGCAAATTTGCTTCAGAGGTGCCTGTGCCCCCACTGCAAACAAAACAACCACAAAAATCAGGTCCGTAAGCTAAAAGGTTCAAACCAACTTTTAAGTGTCTTATATATGATGGGATGCTCAGCTACCAAAGACAACCATGCAAGAAGCTTTTAGTGAAAGAGGCTCAGGGGTATCTCCCACATGAGGAGAACAGCTCAGCAGCCTCTGGGAAGCAGCAGGACGATGGTTCCTTCCCCAGCACACCCAGCTTTACACTGGGGTCTGTTACTAAATAACCACATAGGATTTTGCTTCCCTCCAGACTTCACCTGGGCTCTTCTCATGTCACAGAGCTGCAATTGAGCTGGTGAGGCCAGTTAGCAGCTGAATGCCTTGACTCAGCAGTGGCTTTGTGCCTGGCTGATCATACTTTCCCAGCCTTATTCCAGAAACTCTGCTGTGGCTAAAAATGGCTTTGAATTGAAAAAGGGTGAATGAGAGGTAAAGGGGGTGGCACAAATAAACTCCCCACCTCAACAGCTGAGCATCCTGGGCAGACCTGCTGAGAGATATGTGGGGAGCAGGAATTTGATGATTTTGCTTCTTTGAAACTAAGGTTTTCATCGGGCTTCCATCCAACAGCAGGGAGAAAAACCCACATCCCCACAGATGGCAAACTTGCTGAGGAATTTATCTTTCCAGAACTATTTCTCTTCTCCTTCCACCCCCTACCACTGCTCTGGAGAGTTACTTCTTCCCAAATTTAACCCATCCCTCTAGATTACAGCCCTCCCTCTGACCCACCACTGGGCAGCCCTCCAAGCAGTTGAGTTATTCCAGTCCTGAGCTCACTAGACAGGGATCCATGTCACAAAAGCCACTAGTCGTCACTGCCAGTGGAAACACCACAATCTCAATCTGCTCCTCTGTTTGAAGTGGTTCCTCTGGTCAGGAGGATGCTGGAAAGTTGGCAGATGTGTGCAGATGGGATGGAGAAAGGGCTTCACTTCCCTCTTCCACCCGCTGTCTCAGCTCTGCTTGCTTTCAGTTGTGATCTACCACCCAGCTGGAAGCGATGAAGGAAAGAGGACACACAGCATTTGACTCTTTCCCTCTCCGCTCAGTCCTCATACACTCAATCTGCCTTTGCACATGCCAGCAGCAGGGCTGAGCCTTGTAGAGAGAGACTGAGATGGGCTGAGGAACTCAGTTTGCAGGGCTGGTAGCCAGCAGACTTGCTTTTGTTAGTGCCCCCAACACTGGCAAAGGGATGCTGGAGGGAGCTGCACAGTGGGAAAGCGGAAAGACATCCCTGGCTCAGCCCAGGGGAAAGCAGACACCACTGGGGCATGGAGGTAGGTGCTGCCCAGCCTCCTCTTCCATTCTCAAACACTGTCAGATCCTAGAACTAAACTCACCCTTTGCAGCTAAACCAGAGCTCCACAGACTGCAGCCAACTGTGGCCCCTGAAAGTAGTTCAATATCCTGGGGTGATGGGAGCTAAGTCAATCCTCTACTTGCACCCCACACAAAAGCAAGCAGAGGGTGAATCCAACAGTACTCAAACGCACATCTCCTTCACTGCCACCCCCAAGGGTGTTCTGAGGCTCGAGGTGTCAGCCAAGGGAGCTGAGGGATGAGGAGCAGGAGGGTTCCCAGCCACGGTGCCGTGAGAGCAGCTGCTTGGCTTGGCACCGAGCACGCTGCCCGTTCCTCTTCCCCTCCCTCATTCCCACCTTTCAGCCACCCAGCATAAAAAGCTGGTTTTTTTTTTTTTGTGTGTGTGTGTGTAACTCAGTGCATGGCCTGGCTCCCTTTCAAATTCCCAGAGAAAAGTATTTCTCTGGTGGGTGACTGATGAGATCCAGGCAGAGCCCAGCCAGGCCGATCCAGCCCAGCCGTCTATCACGGCTCTCATCTCGGAAGTGGCGAGTGAGAGGCACGCCAGCACTCGGGAAAGGGCCCCCACCAAGCTCTCCAGAGGAGAGAGTCAAGGACTTTTATTAATTAGCATTTTGAATTGGAGCTACTAAATACCCCTCTGGCATTCAGGCTGGGATAGGAACCGCATCAGAGATGTCCTTGAGATGCGTTTTGCTGCTGGGGGCAAATGGACACCAGTCACCCGGTAAGTCCATCTGCGTGCTGCAAGCTTGCCTCTCCTCCTGGGAGAGCAGCAGGCAGAGGGAGGGAGCATCACCACTACCACCACCACCACACTCAGTGGTGCTTCACCCACTCGCCTGGCCAGCACTGCAATGGCCAAACACTCATAAACACATGGCAAATTTGCAGGGAGTGCAGCTTCGCACCCAGGGGCTGCTCAGCAGTCCCATGGGACTGCACAGGATATACCTGCAACAGAAGCACAGGCTTTGGATCAGACTTTGGGCTGATGCCTTCGCTCCCCTCAGCTGTTGAATCCAAACCTGGGAGATGATAAGGCCCTGATTTCTGCTTGGCTGGATGGCCAGGAGCTACAGCTTCAAACACTGCAGAGCGCAGAGCTGCACCACTTTCAGGCTGATGCTCAGCACCCAAAGGTGGATCCTTGTGGCAACTTGTTCTGGCCACAGCCCCCACCCTGCCTGATTTCTGGTTCAGTCTACAAGGCAAAATAAAGGTGAGAAAAGAGGGTGCAAGACTGAAGCTGCTGTTCAGTCCACATCTGATGGTGCCTCAGCTACAGGCAGGTTCCATACCTGACTCCTTTTGCAAAGAGCTCACCCCTATCTCGTGCAGGGCTCAGACTCATGCACAGGCAGCCCTCCACACTCCAAAACATCCCCAGGGGCTGTTAACACCTGTGTGTAATAAACCCTCAGTCAATGTCCTTGCAAGCTCATCTTTTCCTTGTGTCTCCTGCTTGTCCCTGAGCTGCTGCCTTCGCTGAGGGACAGCCAAGGGGGTAGCAGGTTAAGTGGTGAGTAATAGCTGGGCAGGAGAGCTGAGAGCGGCAGCTGACAGCGAGCAATTAGTTAATGGGCTCCAGGGCCCTCAGATCAATCTCATCGAGTGACCCAAGCTGCAGGAGGAATGATGACAGGCCAAGCAAATAGAAATAGCAGCCAAAGGAGGAAAGCAGAGATGGGGGAATTAAGGGAGGGAATGAAAAATAATCAAAAGCCCAGGGAGAAGATGTACTCCATATAAGCGTAATACTTAGCTGGAGACCTGAAAGGCTCAGTGTTGCTGCTCAGAAGAGAAAAAACAAAATCCCTTTATCTGCCTCCACGCCCTTCCAATACAGAATGATGTCAAATCAATTTACTACCCTCCCTCTCACAATTAATCAAGCCTCCTCCATTGCTCAACCTTTGGTAGAGCCGCACATTGTGTCACATGCAGCACAAAAAGAGCGAGTAGCGTAGCAGGAGATGGAGGAGGCTGCTCAGATTTATGCTGCTTGTGATTAGTAAGAGATGGAGTGGCTCCTGGCCAAAGCAGCTCATAGTCACAAGACTTATAACCACACAGAGTTGCGTAAGGCACGCGAGATTCCTTGCAAACCTCCCTTGTTTTGCATGGAAAGATGCTGGAGCGTTGTTATGGATGGGTCCCATGGACATGGCTAAGGGAAAGAGCCTTTCAAGTGAGGCAGAGGTCATTAGCTATGTGAAATGAGGCTTTTCAGACTGACCACGTTTCTGAAACCAGTATTTGCAAGTAGAAAGTAGCCTGGGAGGAGACCAACACT
Organism: Urocolius indicus; assembly: GCA_013401255.1. Lineage (NCBI taxonomy): Eukaryota > Metazoa > Chordata > Aves > Coliiformes > Coliidae > Urocolius > Urocolius indicus. The sequence goes on from WBNH01000626.1 coordinate 16,163, forward strand.
TCACAGGGTCCCAGAGAAGTGTTTCCATTTCCCCACTGGCGAAGGCTACACCAGAAACAGGCTGACTGGGCAGAGGTGTCCACCTTGAGCTGCACAGACCCTGTTCCCTCTCCAAAAAAGCCTTCAAATCCCATATCCATGACTCACAGATTAACTGTTGATAAATATCAGACTGAACAGACACCAGCAAGTTCAAGGCAGTTTGTGTTTCATCACCAGCCTGGCAGTGGCAGCTGCCCAAGCAACTTACTCTTTGGGAGGTGTCAAGTCATCAGGTCGTGTCTCGAAGAACTGCAGAACCTCCTCGCACTGGGAGATGTAGGGAGGCAGCTGGATCAGAGCCTGAGGATGAAAGACACCAGTGATAGGAAGTATCAAGACTGTGCAAGGAGCTGAATGAGAATAGGCCCTTGAAGCACAGGCGACTGGGCGATGGCACTAAGCGTGGCACCCAGCACACTTGACTGCAAAGCCAGGCAAGGGGAGAGCAACAGTGAACACACACCAGAGTGGGGCAAGACCCAGAGAGCCACCAGTTCCATGCACTGCACCACCCTAGCTGCAACTGAAGACTAAAGAAGAATAAGCAGAAACCTCTCAGACCCTGTTTGGCCCAGCTCCAGCCTTTTGGACTGATGTGCCCTTGCAGGGTAAGAGCCACAGGGACATCCATACCAGCCTTCACCCTCCAGGCCATGGCAGCGTTCAGTTTCCCAGCTGTGCTGCAGGCAGAGCCATCATCCTTGGGAAAAGCTGGGCAGCTTCCACGTGGCAGACTCTCAGTGCCCTGACCAGTACATCCCAGAAATGCTCCACTGAACATGGCAGCTTGGGAAGGGGAAGGGAAAGAAACAAAAGGAGGCAAAAGCGTGGACATCAGCTCATAAAGGCAAAAGCTCGAAGGCTGCTACATACACCATTGAATGGCAGGAACTATAAGCTGCCTTCTGCTTTGCTCCTTTGCCTTCAAGGAAGCCTTTTGCAAAAAGACAGGCTTTGACGGTGGGACTTGCCAGGTGAGAGTGTGCATGTCTGTGGGAGCTGGGGACAGGGCCTGGGCCAGCAATATTGGCCTTGGCCTGTGCTCTTGTAGATGCTTTCCAATGTAGGCTGCAGCAAGGGCTGGGCAGGGGAGGCAGGATGGGCAGCTGCCTGGCAGAGATCCCTGCCCTGCTCTCTGCTCGTGGCAGGGAAGAGGCCATGGGTGATGGAGACTGCAAAAAGAGAAACATGCAATTTGAAGAAGGATTATTTGATACCAGGGAGCAGTGCTGCAGCCTGACCTGGAGCAGACATTTGAGCAATTGTCTACACAATCCCCCCTCCCTTCCATTTTGCTGTCACAGCAGTCTCGTGACAGCAATGTGGGCAAACCAAACCTCCACTCATTTCTGCATCAAAGACACATTTGCAAAGCCCTGGGGTTACCACACAGATCAGATGTGGCTCCGCACTGACCTAATTGCTGTCCCCCAAAAGCCCTTCCAGCCATTCAGCACACAGCCATCACAGCACACTGCCAGCACAGCAGACAGTCAGACCACTAATCATGGGCCAGCTATGATGAAGATCATGTGAGAGACAAGAGAGAGAAAACTTCCCACTCCATGGATTTTGGGCCCAAAGAAGGACTATTCAAAGACAAGGTTTTGCATGGATGTCATTCCCATGTGGGTACCACCCCTCAATTCCAAGCATCCCATCATCTATACATTTCCTCTGTGCCAAAATCACTCTGATTTTGTGGCCTGGAGAAGGTTTCACATCCTCCAAAAGCAGAGGACAATCACAGTAAACATCTCATGCCAGAAGGCAAGACTCACAGCTCATTTTTCAGGACGTCTTGAAGGAAGCCCACCTAGAGCTGGCTGACTCAGCTGGCACAGCAAGCACGACTCAAGCAGGCTGCCCTGAAGTCTAGCCAGCCAGGGTCTACAGCAGCTATGGCCAACAGTCAAAAATAGTGGCACAAGCAGCTGGACATCTGTCCCACCTCTGGCTCTGTCACCCCAAAGAGTGAACTGGAGAGGCCCATCAGCACAGGACTTCAGCCTATGGTGATGGGAGCCACAGCGAGTCACTTCACCTGCCCTGCTGCCTGCAAGCCTGAGGAGAAAGGTCATTTACCAAAGACAGATGAGCCTTATTGCACTGAAATCCATCTTCCAGGGCATAAGAAAGGATTGGTCTATGAAAACAGGTCCATCCACAATCTCACTGGGGGAGAGCATCACAGCATTGCAACTCCTTCACCAGCCCCCTCTCTCAAAATCCCCTAGGAGGAAGGCAGTTCCCACACCAGGGCAGAGACCAACAGATGTAGAACACAAAGAGAATAAACTGGAGAAATGGGAAGGAATTTCAGCCTTCTGTTTCCCCTTGTGTTATTCCTACAGGCTTCTGAAGTCCCATTTGGTGACTGGTTCCTCTTAGCACTTGCTCTGATTCTTTTGCTGATTTTCTTGCACCTTACCTTTAATTGCCATGTTTTTTTCAGTATGGCAGGACTTGGAACAGAGTCCTTCAGCAAGAGCACTGCCTCGTGAAAGCAGTGGTTCTCTCCCTTGCTCCTCACACCTACTTCCACCCCAAAACTCACCAATCTCCTTCCTAGGGCTTTCTCAGAGAATGAAGACAACCCCACTTCTCTCTCAGGAGACGGCAAGAAAGCAAAAGCTTTCTTATACAGATTTCTGTGGGAACTTGTTCACAACATACTCACCTAACCCTCAATTCTCAATAGCAGGGCCAATCTGGAGGAGGTATTTTTCTATTTCTATGATTCTATGATTTCTGTTCTGCACCCTCACCCTCCAGGCACGTGCAACATCCACCTCCAACAATAAACACGGCTGGGACCTTGCGGCCATCAGCTGCTGCACAACGTGCCCAGGAAGGACGTTCCTCTGCTCCCACTGACTCCTTTCTCATTCCACATCTCAGTCCCACACCCACCTTCATCTCAGCTTTATGGTTCTGTAGCAGCAGCTGCAAGGCCAGGCACAGTGTGCATGTTATTGCTTGGTAATGCATTAACGGGAGGAGGAGAGAGTGGCTAAGTGGGTCATAGAACATCAGCCATTATGTTCCAGTTGTTAAGTCAAATGGATTCATTATATTTTATGCCATTAGTTGCATCATTCTGAAAGAGACTGCTGCAGTGTCTTTTCACTCAGGGACTTTTTCTTCCCCAAAATTAAATTTATGGCTGTGTGTGTCTGTACATAGCTGGAACGTTTCAGTGGCTCAGAAGACAAAGGACTGATCAGGCCTGGCTGGAGCCAAGGGGTTACTTGCACCATCAGCTTCCCCCCACACACACACTCTTTGGAGCACACAGGTCCAAGCACACCTTGCACTACATCTCCATCACTCTGCTGTCATCTGCTCTCTTTTCACCTGCAGCCTCACTGCAGAGCTGGCAAGACACATTTACTAATCTGCCTTTCTCCCTGTGCTTGCTATACTAGCCGTGGCATCCCTCCCATAGGTCTGGCTGAGTCCCACATCCCACAGTCTCCCCTGCCACGCCAAGTCATAACCCACAGCCACTACTACACTTCCCACACCTAAGGAACGTGATGGACAGTTCCCCATCTTTTCCCTTGGGTTTTGTAGTCTTTGGGTATGTTTTCAGCAGCACTCAGATTAGATTTTGGAAGTGCCAGACCTGCTTCCAGACCATTTCATGGCTGCTGCAAGTACTAGTGCACTTCTTCAACACGATGAGAGGTGTCACGATTCAGTGTTGTGACAATATTCTTTGTGGACTTTAGTACTTTGTTTTTACCAGAAAAAAAAAAAAAAAAGCCCTAACACCATAACTTGTCTTACACTTAAGCAGAGTTTTATATTCTTCAAGAGTATGGGGCAAATCTAGGAGAGGACACAGATAATCAACTGTATTTTGGCTCTATGACGGGCTGATCTCTGTTACCTCTGTGCAACTGTTTTGTACAACCACTAACAGGAGTTTATGTCTCAGTCCAGGACCATCCCAACAAGAAAGTGTGGTCTTCTACATAAAAAGGCAGGTCTGTTGCCAATACATAGGAAAAGAAAGGCTCTCTGAGGAACTGAATCCTTCAAGACTACCCCTGAATAAAACCATTTCACTCCAAACCAGTCAGGACATAGCCAGGTCCCTTCAGCCCATCAGGAAAGTTGCTTCTGGTTTGCAGCTTGAGAAAAGAGCAGAGGAAGGCAAAGCACAGCAGCAGAGTGAAAGCTGAGGTGGAGCTGGGCCACTCTGCACCTCCAGGCCTCCAAGACCTCAGCATCATTCACATGGGATGAAAGAAGAACCAGTGGGTGGGTTTTCATCACAGAAAGGGTTTGATAGAGGGAGGTGGCCCACACTGCCTGTTTTCCCAGCACTGGCATGCTGTTATATACTAACAATCAAACAGGAGGGAGCCCGATGGAGGTGGCTTCATCTTTGGTTGCCACCAAACACCTCCCCTTACCTTGCAGTATTCATCAATAGGGATCAGGCGCTTGACCGCGACGTCGCGGATGTGACTCCGGCGGAAGAGGATCTTCCCTGAAATAGGGGAGATGGAGAGAGAAAAGCAGGTCAGCACAATGCCCAGCAATGCTCTCTTTTGAAATGCTCTGTCAGGACCTACTCCCTGTGCATCCTGCTTTCACCAAAAGCACTGTATCTATGAAAAAAAAAGCATGTTCCCTCTTCTGGATTAAATCCCTCCTTAGAATAAAGGATGCTTCAAGTGGTGAGCACGTTCAAGGAGAGAGAAGAGGAAACAATTGCCATCAAACTACATCCCTATCTGCTCTCACCAAAGTGGTGGTGACAGAGAAGCAGCCTCCATCAAAGCATGTGCCTCATATCTTACAGCCTGCTAGCGTACAAGCCCACAGGGTATACAAGCCCACAGGCAAACACTAGTGCTTGCCTGAGAAGTGGAGGCCTCTGTGCCTGATATTGGAGGTGGGCTCCTTCCTGCAGGCTCCAGGCTTGCTCAGAGTATCAGTGTCGTGTGTGGGCAAGTCAAGCCACAGGATTTCCCTCTGTGCAGCTCCCACGTCCAGCTGGTCCTCGAAGCCAGTGTCGGGACTGCAGCTCTGAGTCAGACCTATAGGATTTTCCTTCCTGTCTGGGGTTTATTTTTGTTTTCCATTAATGGGATCCTCTTGCCACTCCATTTCCTCCTCTCTGGCTTATGGTACAGGCCTCTTTGCTTTGAAGTCTAATGAGTTCTAAATGCTTCAAGCTGCTTTCACAGAACACAGCTTCCCTGGCATTTAACAAAAGCCATTAGCACACAGTGAAACACACACATAGAGACTGGATTTCAGACCCACACTTGCCAAAGCACCAGGATTGGAACTGCTTTGTAGTACAATCACCTGGAAAATTGTGGTTTGGGGGAAGTGGGGTGGCAGTGAAGTTTCCTCAAGTTCCTCCTGACATATCCCATAGTGTAGGAGAGTCTTGTCTCTTTTTGTTCCTACTCGGGTTTCCAATTCCACCACCAAACTCAGAAAGAGCAACTGATGTGTCTGTCCATGCAATCTCCTCACTTATCAAACACAGCACCATGGGGCAACCCAATAGCCAAACTCCTCTCACAACTGAACACCAACACACCCTCTTTGGAAGCAATATCAAAACAGGGAAAAACACTCTGGAGAGTCACACAGCCCTTTGCTGCACCATGGCTAGCTTCAGCCCCTACAGTGAGCCTTAGCAGGAGCTGTGGCATTGCTGGGACCAGAGGCTGAATGCTACCAAGCTACCCAAGAACAGAATCATAGAATGATGGGGTTGGAAGGGACCTCTAGAGATTATCAAGTCCAACCCCCCTGCAGAAGCAGGTTCACCTAGATCAGGTGGCACAGGAACATGTCCAGGTGGGTCTTGAAGACCTCCAAGGAAGGAGACTTCACAACCCCTCTGCGCAGCCTGTGCCAGGGCTCCCTCACCTCAACAGTGAAATAGCTTATTCTTATATTTAAATGGAACTTTCTGTGTTGCAGCTTTATGCCATTACCCCTTGTCCTGCTGCTAGCCACCATGCCCTTATCTCAACTTTAAAAGCAGAGTTGGATCCCCTCCTGCTTCTCCCTGGCTGGTCCAGGATCTGGAATGTGCATGACTTGTGCAGCCTGCCAATGCATATTTTTTTTTAAGCAGAGAGGAGCTAAGCCAACCCAACTTCAGCTTGCAAGGAGCAGGAATCAGAACTTCACAGAGGAGCCAAATCTCCTGCTAGGCTCAGTTAACGCTGAATGCCTTCGAAATGGGACTGTCTGAGGGAGCACACAGCAATCATACTCAAGAGCTACCTCTTTACTTCCCTCCAGCGAAATGCAGAGGGTCAGAGAAGCTCATGCCAGAAGGATTGCTTCTCATTTACGTCCTGCTGACAGTGAGGGGCTGAGACGTTCACGGTGGGAAACACTGTGCTGTGAAACACATTCCTTCTCACAGCCCGCCAGAGCCAAGTCTGGCAGTCTTTATGACACACTGCAAAAGGAAAGTACCCCTCTATTCAATCTGTCTTTTAGATTTTGAGGGTGAATGGCCTGGGAATACAGAAGTTGTCTGGGAGGACTGGGGGAGACAACCAGATTGGAGCTCCTTTCCATACCCATGGCAGTGATTTTCCATCAGACAAGCAAATGATCAACAGTTTTTCCCTTCTCATCAGCAACCACAGCGTATTTGCTGCAGAAGTTGCTATTTGAATGATGATTTCTTAAAAAGAAGAATGGATCACAATAGTTTTGTTGGCAAATGTAAGGAATAGCTGTTTTGGTGTTATGTCTGTCAAAATGAAATCACTGATGGGTGGGTACATGATAAATGTCTGAGATAATAAGCTCTGGGGTGGGAAACATTCAAATGTTTAACAAACAGATGATACTGAAAAACAATAAAAAGAATATAGTTGAGGGGAATAAATACATCACAACCGAAGTGATTCTAAATTAGGATCCAGGCACAGAGCATATGAACCAGCAGGAAACCCAGCTTCTCTCTTGATTTGCTCTACAGCTAGTATTTTTCAACAAGAAACTTTATTTTCTAACAAAAATCTGAGTTCTCATCAAAAAGCCTCATTAACATAATTGCAGACCCTTCAGTGCTGCCAAATAACAGCTCTACAAATACCTGACTTGAAAATCAAGAGAGCACACGAAACCACTTCCCTCCTGGAAGGGAAAGATGGGGCAACTCGCTGCGTCAATGAGATGCAACAGTTTCCTGGGCACGTTCTCCTTAGACCATATCTGCAAGACAGGACTAACAGGGCTGACCACTATGGCTTTTCTCATGGCCAAAGACCATATAATGGAAGAAAAACATTCTTCATCTCATATCTGCAGCCCTCATTGCTGTGGCTCCAGGGGCACAGCGAAGGCAATGGTGCTCATCCCACCCAGCTCATTGAAAGCAAAGCACTCTCTGCTTTACATCTTTTTGGCTGCTTCCAGGAGTTTGTAACGACTCTGAGCCTGACACCAGGTTACTGCCCTGCTAATTGCCCAGATGGGCTCTCTTCCTCCTGCCCACAGCAGATACTCCTGCTTGCTGAACAGGAGGAGAAAACTTAGGATTAGCTACTCTGGATTCTAAACGAAACACAAGACAAAGAAATGGGCAGATGGCTAAGGCAGCAGGGAAGTTAAGTCTGATGACTGTGTTGGATAGTTTCTGTCCTGGCCTCTTCCAACAAGCAGCCTGATACACAGGTACTGAGCAGAGATGGGTTTGGTCACTGTTCCAGCAGTGGCATGGTGTAAGCTAGCTCCAGGCAAAGGCAAGTCATGCAGAACACTGAGGAGAAACATCTGCAGAGAAAGATGCCCACAGAAAAGAAGAGAATATCTCTGGGGTTTGATTTTCCACATTGAAGTTTCCCAGTTGGCTGAACTGTTCACTCAGTAAATGTGCAGCACAAGATGCAGAGAGACAGCAAAGGGATTAATCGCAGCTGCCTTTGTGGTATCCAGCAAGAGCAAGGACAGCCTTGATGCAGTTTGGATTCCTGACTCCTGGCTGCCTGAAAGCTCAGCAAAATTTGCTCCAATATGAGAAAAATAACTACCAGATCTATTTCTTCTTTAAGAACATCTTCAGGCAAGACTCACTTTCCTCCTAACAGCCTCACAGCAGTGCTCCTGCCCTCAGCTTCAACAACAGCATGAAAAATACCCAAGGCAGGACACATGAAGGAAGGCAATTCTGCACATCTGGCAGATTAGTGGGGCTTTCCATCAGCTGGTAAGGTCAGTGCTGCTGCAGGCTCCACTTGAGCAGCTTCTCCCTCTTGCCACAACTCAAGCACTCAGAAACGATTACATTTTTCTTATTTACACACATAATGTTATGCATGAGCAAGTAGAGCAATGAGTCTCCTTCCCTGCTAGCACACACAAGGAAGTGCAGTGAAACACACTGTCCTTTATATACACAAACAAAGCTATGAGCAGACTGAACGTTTTTCACCTGGGAATGTGTCAAGTGAGTTGATTTTGGAAGAAGATGACAGAGATAAGGCATTAATATGGAATGGCTGCCCTGGCATGCCCCCATGTGCAAGAAGCACACAGGCTCCAGGCTATGCTGCCTGCTTTTCTGTATCTTGAAAGCTCAGTAATACCTACAGGGAAAAAAAATGGTGCCTTTGAGGAGGACAATGGCTCTGAAGACACTCTGTGTGCAAGTTACAGCTTAGAAAGTGTTCTTTCTTCAGTAGAACACACACCACTTAATGTATAATAAATATATTCACTGGAATAAAGTTACTATAACTGTAGCTGCAGCAGAGCACTGCATGTGCTTTGCTCACTATGCATTTGTCACCCCATTTTCTCTGCAGAAGTGAGCTGTTGTACATGCATCTGCTCTTCAAGGGTAACCTGGAAGTATTATTATTCTCCATCAGCATTTTGACTGTAGAGACATCTGACCAACACAACCCATCCTTTAAAGACAGAGGGAATAACACCAGAAGGGAGAGAGCTGACATATATGCAACTCCTTAAAAATCAAAGCAAACAAAGTCTCTCTCCACACTGATCTTCAGTGGAAAAGTGGGTTGGTGATCCCTGTCTACACCTCTGCAGCTATACCTGACACCATGTTTGAGCCACTCATTAGCTGGTTATAGCTGTTGGGTGCAATTAAGCAATGCAGGACAGGTTATTATTGTGGGGTTGCCTCAGAGTAACAAGAGTTAGTTTAAGTAAAATAAAAAGCAAACCACCATAAATATTTACATCAAAACTGAATTTTACCACCCAAAAAAATTAATAGAGGTACCCATCTTTTTATGCAGTGCACTCCAGAAATCCCCAGGTGCTTTACACACACAACATGAAAGCAGCTGGGGCAGGTTGAGGACCTTCCCCACAGCACTGCCCAGGAGAAGAACCTTTCCATTCCCTGTCCCCACCAACACCCTGGGAAAGGGACAAAGCAGAAGCAGCAGCCCTCAGCAGAGGATTCACCACGGGGAGGAAATGGATGCCAAATCTCACCCTGTTGCTCTCCCCCAGGTTCACCTCCCATCCAGCTCTGTGAAGAAGCAGCACTGTGCCCTTTGTGCCATCCACAGCACCGAGCCGAGGCCTGGGCTGAGGCCAAAGCCAGCTGTGCTCTTCAGAGACGGCTTCCAAGCAACTGAGCCTTTTACCTACTCCAAGAAAAGAGGAATTTAAAGAGTAACAGAACAGCAGAAGCCATGTCTCCAGCTCCCCTTGGCAACTTGAGCATTTGCTTGTTTACTCATTTTATTTCCTTGTTGACCCTTGTTTGTTTTTACAGTCAAGTAAATACCGGTAACAGGCACTTCAGCAATGGGGACACCAGCTGCTTCTGAGAGGGGGACTGGGGAGGGGGGAAACCTAACAAAAAGATCTCAGCCTACCACAAAGCCAATGTTTGACCACATCTGAAGGACTTCTGAGTCAGCAGCAAGCATCCTGTCTCCCCAGCTGGGCAGTGGCAGGGCAGAAGGAGAAGAGACCTTTGCAAGCCACGTGGAAAGACAGCCATCCCAGCCATCCTGCTCAGCTCTGGTGCTCAAATTGCCCCAGTGCTTCTGTTTCCTATCTTTCATTGGGCTGATGGCAGGCAACCAGAGGTGTTCTTCACCCTGCTGGGAGGGAAACCTGGAAAACCAGAGAGGAGCACCTCCATGATGTTTCAAGATAGTCAGTGGACTGAGTTTACAGCTTCCTGGGATGCAAAGCTCCTTGGTCACAACGCTCTACATCCCACCAATGCAGCTTCATTCTTCCTTTCTTCCCACCTTCCATGGACACTCTCCTTCCACAACTGCTACTTATTTCCATCCACCTGGCCCACCACACATCAGCTGGAGTTCATCCAATATGACGAATAGGTGCCAAATCCATCCAGTATATCCCTGTGAACCTCAGGCCAGACAGCACAATCGCTGTTGTCCTATGCTGTGCCTCATCTTAGGGAGAGTTTTCCTATAAACACTGCTATGTCATGACCATGGTTTCCTTCAGATGCCTCCTTAAAACCTTCAGTTGCCACAATTCCTGCACTCCTTTCACCCACAAAACCTCACTGTGTCAGTCCTTTCACTAACATAGTCCAGCCAGGATACAGGGACAATCTGCTGGCTTTTACTTCCAACAGCTGGAGCAGAGGAGCATTTAAGCTGCACATCGCTGGGCTGAGGGCTTCAACAGCAGAAATAACATTGATGTGCTGTCCCATACCCAGCTGGGCAAGAGGAGGACGCTGGTGCCCACCACCCACTGCAGGTGATCCGGAGGAGCAGGAGCTCCATCCCTCATGCAGCACAGCTGACACCAGCCAGAGAAGCTCCACCAAAGACACTCTGGCTACTTATTAAAACTCCCCTCGTGCCAGAAAGGTTCTTCTCTCCCAGGACTGGAACAACCTACTTTGAGGCTAATCAAGGCTGCTTTGCTTTATCCAATGGATAGAGAGCAGAGGGTGGCTCAAAGCCATGCAGCATGGCCCCTTCTGCCTCAGCCATTCATCAAGGACTGGAAAGCCTCAGAGGAGCACTCTGATAAGAACTGATAAGGACTTCAAGTTTCCAGCAGTGTGAGATAATGCAGGCAGGCCACAAAAGGGGTTAATCTCTCCAAACAAACTGGTGGGGAAACTGCAATTATTCCCTCCTGGGAGAATTCTCCAGGCAGAGCTGAAGTTACACTGGGGAGCAAGGAGACAAAAACAAACAAGGCAGAGGGATTTCAAGCAGCAAAATGGTTAAGGCTCCTCTTGAGCCAAAGGCTGTTACTGGATCTCCAGCAAGCTGGAGGGACAGAGGACCCAAAACACATCACCTTGCCGACCACAGCCACAAACCAAGCCAGATATTTCAAGAGTGGAAAACCATCTGTGCCTCTTGCTTTACCCTGAAGGACTCCCCTCACTCTCCCCCCACTCCACTGCTTCGGAAAGAATTCACTTCTCTGCACCTTTCAAATCACATCCAGATTTTCCCTGGCACAGGTTCCAAACTCACTTCAACAAAAGGCAGCCCCAAATACACACATAATTAATCCCAGCCCATGGTGCAGCCAGCTCTGTGGGCTATTCCTAGGCTGAGGAAGCAGGCGTGGGAGATGGTGTTTCCAGGAGCCCTTGCACCTAGCGTCTGTTGGGCAAAATCCTGCACTGTGCACATCTCTTGGTGAACAAGAGGGGAACCAGCAAAGTGCCTCTCGGACTGTCCTGGGTATAGCATAAGGACAGAGTCCTAGGCACCTATGAAATGAAGCTGAATTAAATAGTACCCCAGTCAAGACAGCCCCTTACACTGTCATGGTTTCAGATTCTGCTGGAGTAGAAGCAAAATGTTTCTGAGTAGGAGCAAAATGGTCCCAAGGCCATTGCTTCTATGGCCTAAAATAATAGAAAAAAACGTAAGGTGGTTTGTTGAAAGAGAGCACAAAGGTCAAAAGCAGAGTAACTGCTCCAGCACAGCACTCTGCCTGGGGTCATACTGTCTGCACATCAGCAGGGTTAGCTGAAACCCAGCAGAAAAGGCAACCACACTGATCACGAGCTACAAGCTACTCTGGGACTGTCCACCCAACAGTGCAACAGCAGAGATGCCCATCTGCTAGAGCAGAAGACGGTAATTAGCTCTGATGAAGATGCAATGGGACTGGGGAAAGTCAGGTGGTGTAGCTGGAAAATAGATAAGCAGTTCTCCATCTCTTTCACAGGACTTTTGTGGGGAGTTATTAGCATCCCCACAGTTGTTCTGGGAGAAAAGCCCTGAACCTTGTGGGTAGCCCTGATGCCATGCCAAGCTGGTTAGCAGGCTGGGAAGGGAGTAGAAAGGAGGGATAACTGTTTTTTAAAATCATCTCACTGAATCCCCTTTCTCTTCCTTCTTTCCTGGGAGTTCACTATTGTCTGTAGCTAAAGCTTCCTAAAAAGCAATTTTACAGCCAGGGTTAGATCAGCCTCAGGCAACCCCTCCTTGCTGAGGCTCACGTTTCCAGCAAAGCAGACTGGCCAGGATCTGCTCCAGGCCACTCGGGCTGTACAGAGTTTGGAAGGCTCTGCTCTCCTTATAAAAGCTGTTTCCTGAAAGATCTGGCACAGCCCTTACACAGCAGGCCCAACTGAGCTCATTTGTTTTCTTAGTTCATTCTTTCCTGGGGTCTCCACATCATCATCTCCCAGCCAAGACGCCTGTAACCCTTCGTGTGAACTCCTGCAGGCAAGGACCGAGTGGCCCAGCACCACGTCCCTCAGGCTGGGCAGTGACAGGTCTCTCGTCTCTCACCAGCTGCTTCTGACTCTGCTCCAGGGCCTGCAGTTGATGTCATGCATGGGCTTGGGTGTTGCCAGAGCTGTTTCCAAGGGCCATCCCCAGCACCACATGGAGCTCAGCAGGCTGTGCTGGTAGCTCAAAGCCAGCAAAAGTAGCCAAGAGTCCATTTCAGATTGCCCTATATGGTGGCAGAGGCTTTTCAGGCACGGTACAGGAGCACTGTAATGTCCTGGCAGGCCAAAGCAGACCCCACCAAGATGTGTGATGGGATCAGCGCGGTGCCAGCACCTGGGAAGGGACAACCCCTGGCCCCAAACCTCAAGTGCAATTGCTCTGGTCTAGAGCTTTATGACTCCACTTCAAAAGAGCTGAGTAGGCCGAAGGACTTGCACTTAACAAGAGCATTTTGTGATATTCCAGAGACCTGCTTCAAAAGACCCAAAGTCTCCAGTCAAATCCTTGAAGCAAACATCAACTAAACAACACGAAGCCAACACAGTTGCCATGGGCTGGGATGTTGTAACTATAGAGTAACCATGGAACTCTCTTCCCATTCCAGGAAACCAGCCTGATAGACAAACCCAGATGGCACCTTCTCAGGTCATGGTGGTGACTCTGAGTTCAGGATGCTTAGGCATTTAAGAAAGCCAGAGCTGTAGGAGGCACAGGGTCACAGGAGACATTTTTGAGAGCTGTAGTGGCCACAATGTGTAATGGTACTTTATAACAGACTTCCCAGAAAGCAGTGTACTTCCAGTAAACCACTGGAGTCAAACCTCCACTGGTAATGAAATTCAGATGCTACAGATGTTGCTCAAAAGGGGATTGGGAGTTAACTACAGTACTCACAGAAGTGGAACATAATCAAAACCTTAGCACATCTAATCATACCAGAGCCATGTTTTACAGAGAAAGAGACCTAGGCTGTTTGCACTTAGCTCACCTGGATAGCACCCCTAGGCAGGGGGAGACAAAGTCTGGGTGCAGCTTTAAGTAACAAAACCCACTGCCATTCCCAAACCGAGAATGTCAAAAGCTGCTCCAGAGAGGAGCCATCCTGCTTTGCACATCCTTTAGCACAGCCAGCAACTACTAAAAAAGAGCATTCCCTTACCCCCAGGTGAAGCCCTGTTTCAGAAGCAGACATAGCTTGTAAGCCATTTCACTAGGGAGGTACAGCTCACCATCCTGCTCTGGAGAAACACCAGATCCTCACACCAAAGGCATTTGCCACTTCTTAATAACACAACTTCCTGAAGCCAGAGGACTTCTAAAGCTGCCCCATGAGGACAGGCATGTGTGAGATTAGCTGTCTCTCCAGTGGCTACCTCCTGCTCAGAGGTAGGACACCATCCCTTGCTGGGATCTTCTCACCACCTCACACCTTGCCCTGCAGTGGCACCTGAAAGTACAACTGGCAAAGCTGCAGGTTACCAGTTGTTTGGCATCATCAGCCTCTCTCTTCTTAGCTATCACTGCCAACATGAAAGGTCAAGAGACACTCCTGGGAGAAGCAGGGACTAGAGGTTTTCCAAGGCAATGTGTGACTCTGAAAAGGGTATTATTTAATCCTGTTGCAACATGGGGACCAGAGTAGAAAGGCAAATACCTCTGCAGAGCACACAGACAATGCACAAGCTCCTCTAGAGGATGGTCATCCTAACTCCTCAAAGCTGCCTTTTCTTACATCAGAGCCAGCCTCTATTTTCCAGCCACTTCAGCCCTCTTTTTCTTGCACTGGAAATCCCGGTGACACGTCTCTTCACAAAGGGAAACTATTTCAACGCCAAGAAGAAGAAACAAGCGCCGATGGGTGTGCTGCAAGCAGCAGTGCTCTGACCAGGCTTCCCAACCCCCATCACTGCCTTCCAAAAACAGCAGCATTTTGGTGGGAATTCTCTGCAAGTGCAGCCCAGCCAAACCCTACAAGCCAATTTTTCCAAGTTCTGCCCTTTGCCAATTTGGCTTCCATTTTCCTTCCCCACTCCTTGCTGGCAGGAGTACTTGTACAGAAAGGGCTTCTCTGCTGTATTAAAGTCAGGTGTGCTTTGCTTTTGCTGAAGTTACAATGCAAGGACAAGCCAGGATCAGAAATCCCTCTCTGGGAAACTCAGGCAAGATTCTAGTGCTCAGAAATGGACATAAATGATTTTTTCATACCAGTTAGAGAAGAGTAAAGCCCACTGAATGCTTTTATGTTTCTAGAAAGGCCAGGAGGCAGAGCAGAACACAAAGGGCTGTACTAAATAGACCTGACAATCACTGGAAGTGATTATGATACCGTGACATTTCTAAATATGCTCATTAGCTACTTGGGGGTGGGGGTAAAGACAACTCTGTGGTGAAAGCCATTAGCTATGGGTGCCTGAAATAATCCTAGGCTTCCCTCAGGCTGGTTATTTTTGCAAGGCATAGCAGGGTTCTTTTTTTCCTTGTAGCTGCAGCACCAAAAGGCAGCCACAAGCAACCCCCCACACCACAAACTCTCAGCTGCACGTTGGTCTGGCAGGGCACACATCATGCTACAGAAATCGTGTCACTGAGCTACCAGTCCCAAACATCATGGGAGGAAGCCAAGACTGTCATTCAGCTTGATTCAAAGTGTTGAATTCAATTGTTATTTCCTTCTGTCTGGATGGCCCTTTGAGTTGCACAGGACAGGAAAACCAGCGTTATCAGCAGTTCCTGGGGAGCCTCACACCATCCTCAGCCCTGTGCTATGCTGGCCAGGCCCCTTAAGAAAACAAGCAGGTTCCTGTAAGGGTTGCTCCTGGCAGAAGCTATGCAAGCAGAGTTGCTTAGCTGAAGTCCTTCACTAATGACCTTTGGAGGAAAAGAGAATGACTGCAGGAGTGTAACACTTGCTGGGCGCACTGCTAACAAATACAGATGTTTTAATGGACACGGTGCAGGCCAAGAACTCGCTAATGCTCATACAGTTCAGCAGATAAGAGCTGAAGCACGTGCATGCTCACACACAGACTGGGAAAAAGCTCATGTCCTGCCAAAATCAGCATGTTTTTTGTTGGAGCCCACTTGCCTACCTGGCAGAAAGGGGATGATCCTTTGCTTGGGATCCTTCTGCCCTCCTTCCATCGGAAACTTGTCCAGCATTTGCATCTAAAAAGAAATGGAGAGAAGGAATTAAAGTCAGTATTAACTTGCAGGACATACAGGTCACTCTCCTTGAGAGGAGGTGAAGACTATTCTAAGCAGCAGTGTCCTGAAACATCATCCCCAGCACTATCAACCAGAGTACAGTGATCCACAGACCTCACATTGCTCAGCAGCGATGCTGCCATCATTGTCATTCTGCTCAGCACAGATGATTTACATAACTTGCATTGCTGCAACTATTAAGTTTTATCCTGACGGACCTCAGTCACTAGATTTCAGAAGCTCCTCAAAGAAGGCATATTTAAAGCTTATTAGTTCAAGCATAGCACAGCACTGACACAGTTCCTGGACTACAGCTGACTTGGACTCACAGCACCAACTCATGTTTGCCTGCAAAAAGACACTAAGTTTATATGTCAAGTTTGGGGAACGCTTTGTGCTACACAGGCTTGGAGGGATGAATGTTTTATGGGATCTTCAGCATTAAATCATTTCCTGACTGATGCAACTGCACTTAGTATGTTTAGTCAGCAAACAGAGGTGATAACCAGCTCCTGCTCTTGCTGGGTGCCTGCACTGATGCTTCAGCACACGCACACAACTTCCTTGTAACTACTACGGTCCTTAATACTGATGCCCAAGCAGGAGCCACATCCTCAGCACTTGCTTTACTTGGTCTTGCTGGAAAACACACATTGCACTGGGCTTAGCTCTTTGCACAGAGCAGAAGAGAAGAAAGAGCATGCCCAGCTATCCTTCCAAACACTCAGTTACCCTCTCCTTTGGAAGAAAGAGGGAGAAGATGCAAGCTCTCTTCTGTTTTCTCTGGGCTGTGGATCTGAACTTTCTCGCTCATCATTTGAAGAGCTCACTGGTCCCCAAGGTATGTGAAATATGTCTTGCCCTCTCCTATTGGAGCTCTCGCACTCTGCATAAATAATTAAGCACCTATGGAAGTACGAGAGACAACCTACCCAGGAAGTTGTCCTGAGCACCTACAAAGTCTAAAAAAGCCATTCTAAATTAAAGTATTTAATGCCAAGAGGAAACTATGCAAGCAGAGAGCCCAAGCTCTTCATAGAATCAGAATTGTTTCAGTTGGAAAAGACTTTTACAATCATCAGTGCCAACCACTCAACTCACACTGCCAAGCCCACCATTAACCCGTGGCTCTCAGCAACCCATCTGTGTGTCTTTTAAATCTCTCCAGGGATGGGGAATCCACCACCTCCCTGGGCAGCCTGGGACAGTGTCTAAAAACCCTCTCAGGGAAAAAGTTCTTCCTAATCTCCAATCTAAACCTGCCTTGGCACAACTTGAGGCCATTTCCTCTTGTTCTATCGTTCATTACTGGTGAGAAGAGATTGACTCCCACCTCACTACATCTCCTTTTCAGGTATTTGTAGAGAGTGATCATGTGTCCTCAGCCTCCACTTTACCAGACTAAACATCCCCAGGCCCCTCAGACACTCCTCATCAGACTTTTTTCTCCAGATCCTTCACCAGCTTCGTTGCCCATCTCTGGACACACTCCAGCACCGCAATGTACTTCTTGTAGTGAGGGGCCCAGAACTGAACACAGTATTGGAGGTGTGACCTCACCAGCGCTGAGCACAGGCGAATGATCACTGCCCTGGTCCTGCTGGTCACACTGTTTCTGATACAGGCCACGATGCCATTGGCCTTCTTGGCCACCTGGGCACACTCCTGGCTCAGGTTCAGATGGCTGTCCATTAACACTCCCAGGTCCTTTTCTTCTGGGCAGCTTTCCAGCCACTCTGCCCTAAGCTTGTAGCATTGCTTGCGGTTGTTGTGGCCCAAGTGCAGGACCCAGCACTTGGCCTTGCTGAATCTCATACAATTGGCCCATCAATCCAGCCTGCCCAGGGCCCTGTGAAGAGCCTTCTTGCCCTCAAGCAGATCTACACACCCGCCCAACTTGGTGTCAGCTGCAAACTGACTGAGGGTGCCTTTGATCCCCTCATCCAGATCATTGATAAAGATGTCAAACAGAACAGGCCCCAACACCAAGCCCTGGGGAACACCACTAGTGACTGGGCACCAACTGGATTTAACTCCATTCCCCACCACTCTCTGGGCCAGGCCGGCCAGCCAGCCAGTTTTCTACCCAATGCATAGTGGGTCCATCCAAGCCATGGGCAGACTTTCTCCAGGAGGATCCCAGGAGGCAGCCCTCATCCAGCCTAGCAGGAAGACGGGCACCCCAGTGCAGCAGACGAACAAGCCACATTCCTTCCTGTCTCCTGCTCCACCACATAACATCAGGAAGTCCATGTTAGGCCAAACTCCAGGGTCCTGCCACTCCTCGTGGATGTGTCCCACCTGGCTCCTGATTTTTACAGCTTCTCTTCCTGGACACATATTTTCCCACGTGCTTTCTACAGGAGGTGTCTGCTCCTAGTTAAGGGCTGTGAAAGCCTCTACTGCTACAGACAAGCATGTTTAAAGTGCTGTAATGCTAAATTTAAGCCCTATTTTGTCGAGATGTCCCTCTGCAGCTCTGCACATGCAATACTTGCTTTTTTTTTTTCCCTTGGCTCTCCAGTGCACTGGGATCAAATCCTTGAGGTTTGGTGGAGATGGGGCAGAAGGAAGGAAGGATTTTTCCTACATTTTAAGAAGAAACTAAAAACTCCCTCAATACTCCCAAAAACAACAGGAAAACAAACAAACAAAAAAGCTCACAAATGCTCTCTACAAAATGAAAACGAGACAACTCAGAATCAGGACACTAAGCGCAAATGGACTGTGTTTACAGCCTCTTCTCAGAACAAATCTGAAAGAGTTTGTAACAGAGAAAATGCCTCCAGACTCAGCAATAACTGAGGACTGTGGTGACATTAGCAGCAGCTACAAAGTGAGCCCAAGCATGGCTGAGGGACGACTCTCCTCCCAGTGGCACTACAGGCTCCCAGGGCAGCACCGCTTCCCCAGCCTTCCATGGCATGCAACAGCCTCCTGCTCTTCCCTCAGCCCACGAAAAGAAAGGCTGATACCTCTGCTGCCCTGTAAAACACCCGCCTTGTGCTACAGCAGAGAGGTGCCTCTGGCCTTGCTCTTCCTGTGGGGAAGCTTGTGACTGAGGAAGGCTGAGCAAAACAAGTCTCAAGCGCCACACATCTGATTGCTGTTAAGCAACGCAGTACTTGAGTCACTGGAAGCTTTCCCCTCCTCTCATGTTTTGAAGGCATGCTGAGGCTTTCTCGCACCCGGGAGCACTGTGAGCCTCCAAGGCACGAATGGTGCAAGCTGTGTTTTCTCCCGTATGCACGTGCCTGGGCTGTGCTTCTGGCCAGATCTGCTTCCAACCATGTGATCCCACCTAACCCAGCCACAACTTCAACTCAGAAGTTCTCCATTTCCTTTTGCTTGACTGAAAGTGCCTCTTGGAGCAGCTGCTCAGCATGTGGGAGGCAGCGTGAGGACTCTCTTGCTGCAGCCACCCTGCTCTGTTCCAGCCCAGCCTGGAGTCACCAGCATCACCCCAGCCAGACCAGACCCTGTGCTGCCTGCTGTGGGTTGGTACCATTATGCCTCTGCACTCACAAGCTGCTCTCTCTTCTCTTGCTGAAGGAAGTAAAAGAGGTGGCAAGGTGCCTGGAGCACAAAGAAAGAGGAGAAGGCAAGAAGGACCAAGGCAGAGGGGTCAGTCCTATGGATCCATGCAGCTCTGGAGAAGGCAGCAGCAAATACTAGTTCATCAGTTTTACTAAACATAAGTCTGTGGTTGAAGAACAGCTCAAAAAAAAAAAAAAAAAAACCACTCCAAAGAAAACAAGCCCAGTGCCGGCTGTAACCACGGCAGGCAGTCTGCCTTGGCAAGAAACAAAAGCATGCATCTGCAGAAATCCAGCCCGTGGGTCATGGGCTGATGGCTCTTCTGTAGCACTACACACAGACACACAAAAGCAGCACAAAACAGCGATGGGAAAAGGTCAGCTCCAGACCTGACAGATGCCACCAAAGACTCAGAGGAAACCAGCTGGCAGGTCCTCAGGCTTTGAGGTTCCCCGTACCCTTTCTGGCCTATCTTGCTCCTCTTGATTTTGCAGGACAGGGACTATAGGCACAGGTTGTTGCACCGCTTTTGCCCAGGAAAGCAGGCACAGCTCTCGAAAAAAAGATGGAAAAAGGGTAAAAGTGCAGGAACCCCACAAGCCCTGAGAGAGAATCACACAGACAGGCATCAGAAGATGGTCTGCAAAAGCTGAGGCATGCCAGCAACAAGCCAAGTTTCCTGGGAGAGCACCTTTCTCCCTGGCCACGGCAGGGAAACACACTCCTCAGCAGGCAAGAAACTGTCTGAGGGAGGTGGTTGGCATGGGCACACTTCCCACAAACCCTCTCAGCAGTGAGGATTTCCATCCAAGCTCCAAACAAGACTGCTCACACCACATTCCCAGAAGGGTGATCTCGGCAAGAGGGGAAGAGGGGGCGGGGATGAGGCAGAAACACACAGCCCTGGGGAGAGCAGCATTCCCTGCTGAGCATGACAGAGCACAGAGAGGCCAAGGCGATGCGCTCAGCCAGGTTGGAAAGAAAAATGAAGGAAAAAAACCCACAATAACTCTATTGTTTCTCTCCTTCCAAGATTATTTTTAAGTATTTGTGACAGAATCTTTAAAAAAAAAAGAAAAAAAGGGAAAAGCTTGGAGCAGATGGTGCCATTTAAAGCATTTTGGATGTGCTTTTATTATGCAGGAAGCTGGTGTGTCACATTTTTCACTGAATCCTTTGCAGCAGGGAGGGTGAGCACCCGGCTGCCAGGCCCTGGCTCCCTAAGCCAAGGCTGGGGCACGGATGCTTCGGCAGCATATCCAACCCGCAGCCAGGCTCCTCACCACAGCAGGACAGGGCATGTTTAGCCAAAGTTATCTCCACTACTATTTTATCTTATCAATTAGCTGTTTTTCTTATTAACCCAGAAATGTCTGGGCAGTGAGTGTGCCTGGAGGGAGCCATGGCTGAAGGTCTGTGCACATCACATCGTCCCCACCGCCCGGCTGTCCATTGCAGGGCCTGTGATAACCCAGCAAGGCCACCCCAGGGAGAGGGAACCCTTCCAAAGCAGCTTCCTATCAACAGCTAACACATTGGCAGACAGCTTCTTCATTAACAGGAAACTAGTAAGATAATATCCTAATTGAATCAATTAAGAGTGCTGTGGGCCGCAGGGGATCCTAAGGAGAGGGGAATGTCTGTGCTCAGCAGTACGGGGAAGCAGAGCATGCAGGAAGAGCTTTGCCCAAATAAGATGGTGTAATGTCATGCAGACAGTGTAACCCCAGAGGGATCTGTCTGCCAGAGGAGCAGGGCCCCAGGTCTAACAGCGTGTCTTGCTTCCTAGAGGGAGTCAAACTCCAAGAAGCCTCTGCAAAAAACACCCCAAAACTCAAGCCAAATGACAGCAGGTAATAAGATGCATCATGACTTTGCTGCTTCTCCTCTGCTCTCCACAGTAAAGTGGAGAAGTTTTGCCCTCTAAAATACAAAGGTGAGGGGGAAAAAATTTGTTTTCATTTAAATGTGATCTGGTGGAAAGGAAAATTTCAGGGTGAAATGGTAAACACAGAGGTCCTGCATTACCCCAATAACAATGAACCAGAAGGGCACGGGATTACTCTTGCAGCAAGTCCTCTGCAGCCAGAGGACTGTGGGATTTGCTTGTGTCAAACTGCTCTGAAGCCCAGGCTGTCCATTACTGAGTGTTAGAACTTGCATGGCACATCTCAGAGCTGCAGAAGAGAAAGCAACTCTCTGCTAACTTATGGAAAGGATGGTGGTTCACATCACTGACCAGCAAGATATACCAACATGGGCTGGAGGTGATGAAACACCCAGGCAAGGAGGGCAAACTCTTGCACAACAGAGCCAGACTGTGAGCTGCAATCCCAGGCATGGGGAGAGGGCAGTGCCCCCATTTTCTTATCAAGAGGACTTGTTCTGCCTGTGTGATGGAGGTTCTGTGTAAAACCACATTCCTTTTCCTTGGTCTAGCAAGCAAGAGCTGACCTAATCCATGCCTCCACCAGACATGCCCACTATCAGAGCAGAGAAGTCAGCTTTTGACAGCACCCGGAGGGAAAACAGGAAAAAAAGGAGAGAGTTCAACAAAAGGCTTCAGAGTCTGTCTGAGTGTGCAGCAGCAGAATCACAGGAGACTCTTTGTGAGAGCAACAGCTTCCCCGCTGAGAGAAGGCAGCAGCTTGCCATGGGGGAAAGACGGGTCCAAGCCAAGCCTGCTCTCATCCCACACTCCTGAACTCCCTGCTGGCCCCATCCCTCATGAGGGAGGAATGCCCAGGCAGCCAGGCACAGCATGAGGGAGAAATGCCCAGGCAGCCAAGCACAGCATGCACCGTTGTGCCCATGGGTGTGAGCTCCAGATTGGGACACTCATAGGTGTCCTCACCCTGACCTCCACATGCTCATGGGGCATGCCTTAGGTCTCCTTGTATGGGAAGAAGAGCCCTCCTCCGAATTTGACCCACCAAGGGACAGCATCCCACTGATCCCCAAATGCAGTGGGAAAGGGACGTAGGTATCAGCAATGGCCTGCCCTCACAGCAGCACCCTGGCCCCGTGGGACGTGATGAGGGACACAGCTGCACACTGAGAACCAGAAACTTTGTAAATGCGTTCCTGCAGATCAAAGCACCCTTGTGCCCTGAAGCCAGCTGGTTTGGGGAACATCTGCCAAGCAGATAGTCTGGGAAAGAGAACGACATCTGGCAGCAGCTCACAGGCTATTGATGTTTAGTCTCTCTGCCTCTTACAAGAAGCACCTTCCCTGCATCTTCCTGAACTGTCTGTGAGGAAGCAGTGGATGAAAACATAACAGCCCACAAGACAGAAGGCTCAACACAGAGCACAGTCAGATCCCAGACGTGGTGATGCTGAGCTCAACAAGTCAAGCCTGGGGAAGGACTCCACTGGTGTGGCAGCAGGTAATGCCCATTCATGGCCAGGACAAGTTTGGTGTTCCAAGACAGTAATGGGAGCACAACTGAGCAGTTTCTTAATGACCACACTTTCTCCCCAGTCCCAGTTTTTCTGGTGCAAGGGATGAGCTCAAGTGCATTTTACACATTACCATGCAGAAGCAATCCTGAACTGCAGAGCGCTTAGGAAATGGCATCATAGAGGCTGGATTGTGAAAACCTAAAGGGAAACTTTAGGCATCACTCAGCAATAGACAAAAAAAAGAATTAACTGAGGTCAAAGAAAAAAGAGGATTACACACATTGGCAGCAGCTGCCACTGCAAGAGGAATTTCCTATGAAGCTACAGGAAGCATTAGACGGAGGCATTGGTGCCTATGAATAGCTCACTGGCATGGAGAGGGCAGCGGGTACAGGAATGGGCAAGATACACCCCTGCACCCATGCTGGGCTCTGCTGGTACGTGGGGGCTTGGAGGACATGGCAGCTTCACATCACTATGTTTGGTCTGAGAGCAAAGGTCCTCCAAAAGCAACCAGGCAAAAAACTTCCACTGCTTGGGATGAGAGATATTTCCAGCTTGAGCAGCCACTGATTCTGTGAGCAGAAACCTCAGTGGTTGCTCAGCATCAGCTTAAGCAATCGAGACCATGATAGGCTGCTGGGAGTCCCAGCAAAGGAGGCACTCAGTCCCAAGTGCCTAACCACTAAAAGCCTGTAGTAACCTCAGTAAAAGGAGCCTCCCATTTTATCATCCAGCCTTGAAACTTAAAACCTCCAGAAATCACTAAAAGATTATCATGTTTGTTTATTACTTATGAGAGAATGGGAGTTTCTAGTTGCCAGTATCACCATCGCAACCAACACCATGTGCCAATTGCAGCAGATGGGTGAAAGAGAGAGTCATGGAAGGAGATAAAGAGAACTACGCTCCTGTCCAGACAAGGCTCTCTGGTCAATCCAGGCCCTGCTCCCACAGCAATTTCTGTTACTGTTCTGGGCTCATCTACAAAGAGTATTTCCAAGAGCGTTAAAAAACATGGTTTAGGACATTCAAATCCTGTATGTTTTCAAAAGCAATAAGTAGCTCTGGGTACCTACTCTGAAGCACCCAGAAAGGAATGAGAAGGTAACGCTGCATCTTCCCAGAACTCAGCCCCAGTAAGAGATCAGGTGAGATAGTGAGATCCAAAACCACCACCTATTTTTGGACGGCCCCAACAACTGGAAAGCACTGTTTGCTTCCCTTCCTTTAATAAGCTTGTCAGGAATATTTCTGGGAGAGACTATGGAGAAAGTTAAGTGTTTTAAAGAAATGAAAACCTTAAATTTGGAGAAGCAATCTCCACTTACACAGCCTCCTCACAGACAGCTGATCCCTCTGCCTGCTTCTTGGGTGATTAAAATACTTTGCTTTTTATGTTCAGTTCCTTGGTGCTGAATCCTGGAAGTCATCATTCTCTTTACAGTACTTTACTAATCCATTTTCCACTTAATTTCTGATAATTGCAGCCTCTAGACAGCATTAGGCTGGCTAGGCAGGTCCCAGACTGCACAGATGAGCACTGAAAGCTGCAGCACTCCACACAGGCACCAGGAGCAGAGCATTAACATCCCCAGACCACCAGCACGGCATCCATAATTCACCAGGGTGACCCAGCTGTGGGAAATGACTCTTGCTGGTAGACGTGCTTGGGAACAGAACAGCAATACCCAGGGGTGATGCTGGTCTGCACCACTTCCTCTTCCCCCATCCTGCCCATGGGAAGGTCCTTCCAGCACAGCGGGGCTGTGTCACATGTGGAGGTATCCCTGAAAGGAGCCTCAGCATGGGAGCAAGGAAGAGCTGTGCCACCTGCCCCAGCCTGCTGCCAAAGACCACAGAACCACCACCACAACCAGAAGCCTTGGGAAGGCTGCAAATACGATCCATGTTCAGCACATCCTCCTCTCTAGCATCCCAAAGGAGACATGCCTGACGTCCAGGAAGGAATGAGATCTAGTTTCTGTTGTGGAAACAACAGTGGAGAAATACCAGCGTATTTACCCTGTTTCATGTGTTTGAGCAGCTGGGGCATGGCAAGGGGAGGGCTGTGTTCAAACACTCCAAGCAGCTCTGCTTTCACATGTAACACGGTGCTCCACACCAAGAGGCAGCTTTCAGTCAAGCATTTCAGCAACAGGTCACAGAGAGGCTTCACGTGCATGCCATCCCACTCCCAGCTGCATGCCTCTCAAAACCTCAGGATGACTTGTGTCTAGCTTCTCCCTCAAATAGCTCATGACCTGATTTCTGTTTGACCCCTCCCTTCCCCAAAACCTTCCCCACTACAGAGGAGGAGAAGCAGACCAGCATACATTCCTTCCCTGAAATTAATGCAAAGTTTTAAACTTGTGGCAGGCCCAAACATGATGAGACAAAAAAAGGCATTTAAACTACAGGCAGGGCTGCAAAAGCTGCAGTCCTACCAACTTGGGAGAGGGCTGCTGGTCAGAAACACCAGCCTCATGAGCCCTCCTCTTGCATCAGACTTCTTACTAACCATCTATTTTCCCTGCAGTTCCTTCCCTAAACACAAACCCCATCTTCTAAGTGAGCACAGTCAGCAGAAAGGCCAACACAGAGAGACTTTTGTCTCCTAGTAAGGGAGGATTTCATTCTGCTTGAGTGGTGGTGTCCATCAAGAGCAGCTCCAAGGCAGCCAGTGCAATTACACATGTGGAAAAAGACACACAGCACCCTCCCAAGGTTTAACTGCCAAAATCAGAGTCTCCATATGAAACAGATACTCCTCAGTCCTTAGTATGATCATGCTCCTCTCCACCCTCTCCCACCTGACAATAAAACTCTCCATCTAGCAGAGACAGAAGCTGATTGGACCCTGAAGCCCTGGCATGAACCAGCATCCCCACCTCAGCTCCGCTGCACCAGCAGCATCTCTCCCTGCTGCAGCACACTGCCCTCACATTCCACCATTTAAAGGTGGAATTCAAGCTGGGATCTAAAGGTGCCAAGTCCAGTGGTGCCCAAAAGGTAGAATTAAAGGTGGGATTTAAAGGTGTCAAGTTCAATGGTGCCCAAAAAACCAAGCTGGGCAGGAAGCCTCTGTGGACAGTGGATACCCACAGCTGCTGTGGGGAAGCACTATGGTGGGAACCACTGGCATGGTCACCACCCACACAACAGCAGGAGAGGACTTGGAAAACTTCTGAGTTCAGACAGTCCTTGCCAGGAACCTCGACAGGACCCTAATTGTGGAGCTCTTTGCTCAGTGTAGTCTCACCACAGAGAAGCAAAGAGAGAGAAAACCTGACAAGCCTCTGACCAAATTCACAGAGCTGATAAGGAAACACCACGTTTTAGGGGCTGAAGGCAGCCAGCTGTCGGGAAGTGGAAAGCAGTCGCACCCCAAACAGAAACCTCAGAGCTCCCTGGAAACTTGCCAGAGAGACTTTTTTTTATTTTCTGGAGGTGGGCAGAGGGGTGGGAGGGGGAAGAGGAGGGGAACTGGAAAATGTTGATTTGCCAAAAAGAGACATCAGCAGAGGAGTATCCATTTCAATTAAGGTTTCAATTCGAATGGTAAAACCCAACCACTAAAACGAAAAGGAATTTTCATGCTTCAAGTGACTCATCAAGGGGAAAGCTTTTCATTAAAAGTCAAGAAAAACCAAGAGAACATTTTACACACACTGAGCTGAGTTTCTTTCTCTGATAAAACTGAAACACTAACCTTCCTCCCCACTTAGGATGAGGAAAGTTCACCATTTTGAAGAGCCGTGCAGCTTCCCAGCTGGCTTGGCACTCTAACACAAAGCCTTCTTCAGTGGGCATTTCATCAGCCACTTGCAGCCTGTATGTATGCAGTTAAAAAAAAAGATGGCATTTCAACTTTCTGTTGACTGAGATTAGCTGAGAACTCCAGGATTTGGGTCCCTGTAAGAGGTGCTGGCAGTTTCCACACCCCAGTGCTCTACAAGCCTGAGGAGGGGCAACGCCTGCTGCCAGCAGCAGCTCTACAGATAGGGAAGGAGACTCTCAGCTACCTAAAAAGGGATCCTTTCCTTCATTTTTCAGCAATACTAATTCCCCAAAAATGAAAATGGCAGCTGCATTCTGCAAGGCAGAACACCTCAGCCAGTCCTCACCACAGCAGTGCCTGTTCACCTACCCAAGAGTGAAGTTGCACAAAACAGCTGAACTTACTGAACTTTTTCCTAGACAGGAAGAGGTCTCACCTCCAACATCCTCATTCCTGCCTTTCCCAGAGCCACCTCAAGTTTGTAGGGATGTGGGCTGGTTTGCTGACAGCTCAGGGAGGTGTGTGAGTCAGCCCTAAACCTCTTTGCATGCAAACCACTGGCCAAAGGAAGCATTTCTCAAAGTTTGCTACAACCAAGTATCATCTTTTTCTCCAAAACGGTCAAGTACCAGACCACGGCTGATGGTGGATGATCAGTCAGCAAGCTGAGCTTGCAGAGGAAAGTGAGCAAACTCTCTGTAAGGTGCATGACAACACTTTGCATATTAAAAAATACTTGGTTTGGCTGATTTAGTAGGGTACCAGCACTAACCAACAGATGGTTTTACTTGGTCTACATCAGCACTGAAAAAATGACGTTTGAATGAAAGCTTTTTCTTGCCTAAAACTCTAAATGTTCTAAAAAAGGCAGTATTACAACAATAAATTCACCAACCTTAATTACACCTCCCAGTCACCATCTCCAAGATCTAATTTCCACACTGCCAGGTAAAGACATCCATAAACATCACTTGCAATTTACTTCTCAGTGACTCACCTCTACCGCAAAGGCCTCAAGGTCAGTCTCTTCTCCCCACTAATGAATGACAAGAGGAAATGGCCTCAAGTTGTGCCAGGGGAGATGTAGATGGGAGATTAGGAAGAACTTCTTCCCTGAGAGGGTTGTTAAACACTGTTCCAGGCTGCCCAGGGAGGTGATGGAGTCCCCATCCCTGGAGGGATTTAAAAGCTGTATAGCTGAGGTGCTGAGGGACATGGGTTAGTGGTGGGCTGGGCAGTGTGAGGGCAGGGGTTGGACTGGATGATCTTGTAGGTCTTTTCCAACCAAAATGATTCCATGGTTCTATAATATGGTACTAATAAGGCAGAATGGCTCAGGCAGGTGAAATTAAGACAGGGAAAATGCTATGTCTCCTCATACTGCCAGATCACAAGAGAGAGCACTTTCCATGTAGGCTATTACTCACATTGCAATCCTAGACAACACTAGAATCAAGAAGTTACTGTAACACAGAGTGTAGAGCAGCATCCTGCAGCCCAGGGACACATTGGGGCCACGAGGCAATGGGAAGATGAGCAGAAGGGCTGCCACACATCCAGCAGCACCACAACACCCCCATGGTGGTGGAGAAGCAAAGCCTCAGCTGCTGGCAGGAAAACCACTGAGTCTCCATGGCACCACAGAGGGGATGGGCTGGTTGCCAGAGCCTCACAGCATCTGCCCACTGGTACCATGTCACGTTTTCCCCTCTCCATTTTCTGGTTAACGAGGTTCCCCTCCCTGTTGCTGGCTGGCTGGAAGGCATGAATCATGGAGGAAGGGCAGATCCTGCACACCCATCCTTCTCTCCCTGCAAAATCTCCCCTAACCCAGCCAACAGAGCAGCCCCACTGCAGCTAGCACAGACCTGCCTCCCTCATCTCTCCTGCACAATCCCTGTCACATATCAAGGAAAAGTCTGTGCTGGGTTCCAGCAATGGGAAGGAGGAGCCAGACAAGCCTCAGGTCAGACAGCATCCAGGGAAAGGGGAAAAAACATGCAAGGAAAGTAAGAGGAGAGAAGTATCACTTCTGGGATGGGAGAGCAAGTGGTTAAATTCTTCACTTGCCCTCCGGCCCACTGGAAGCACAGGGAGTTCAGTGCAGAGGTCCACACCTTGCTTTGCAAGGGGACTCCAAGACATCCTTCAGGGAAAGCTCTTTCCTCAGGCAGTGAAGGCGCAGTGATTTTAGAACACCCTGGGAGACCTGCCACAGCCTGATGTGATCAAACAAAAGGCACAGAAGGGAGAAATCAAGACAATGGAAAAACACATCATCCTTTCAGCTTTATCACCTCTCCCTGCAAGGGCAGGACAAGCCCATGAACCACCACCTTGCTCAGTCTCTCCCAGCTCTTATTTCCATCTCCTACTCACCATAAAATTGCACAGATGCTTCCTAGGTGCCCGAGATATGTGTGTGGTACATGCTATGGATTTAGCAATATAAATAAATGACCCATTTTACTAAAACTCAGCACTCTGAGGTACTGATTCCTTTGCACTGATTTACTGCTATCCATCCTCTTCAGGCAGCATCAATCAGTTTGAAATAGGTTCATTTCAGATCCAGGGCTGCTGCCACGTGATATAAATTGCAGGTCTTTCCACCAGAAAACTGAGCTGTGTTCAATGGATGAAGAGCACAGGTCTTGGGCTCACAGCAACCCAGACTCAAACCAGCCTCATTAATCATCCCCCCTACCACAACCAGCTCTAGGCAGGCACCTGCAGCAGGGCCCTGGGCACCTTCCCTCGTGGGCAGCAGCCAGGAGAAGGGCCATCAGCCAGCTCAGCCCTCCCAGGAACAAGGGCTGCTGAATTTCCAGGGCTTTTTCATCAAGGAGCTGGGGAGTGGCAGAGAGAGGGGTGTAACCCCTCACCTTGTGTTACAGGTCAACTTTTAAACACCACTTTACTAAAAGCGTCACCAAACAAAACCACACCAGATTGTCAGCAAGAGATCTCTGCTCCATTCCTGAGGATGCAAAACTTTTAACCTCCCCATCTTTCTGTCTTCCCCCTCCCTGGGTTACACTCAGCACAGGCTCCCCTCCAGATCGCACCCACCAAGCGATGCTCAGCGTGGGACGTACCCACCCCAGGGCTGAGATGCAAAGGCTGCCAGGGCTGGCTCCACCAAGTTTCCAGAGGGAATAAGACCAGAGGGTGCCAAGAGAGATGAATGAACAGAGCACAGGCTCAGAACCCAGACCTCCTTTGCCACAGGGCCACCACAGCAGCACCAGGCAATGAGCCTGGCAACAAGATCATCTGAAGGGAGCAGGCAGAGGTTTACGGCAAACCAGCGAGAAGTAAAACCGCTCTGCAGGCAAGAGGGAGGGCTGCAGGAACCTGGTGAAGGTGCAGACACAGCCTGCAGAGCCATGCTTGGAACAGAAGGAAAGGACAAATGCTGGCCATCAGCTTGGAATAAACCAAAACTCATTGAGTAAACTATTTCACTGTGAGGGGGTGAGAGAGCCCTGGCACAGGCTGCCCAGGGAGGGTGTGGAGGCTCCTTCCTTGGAGGTCTTCAAGACCCACCTGGCCACATTCCTGTGTGACCTGATCTAGGTGGACCTGCTTCTGAGGGGGGGTTGGACTAGAAGATCTCCAAAGGTCCCTTCCAAGCCCTACCATTCTATGATTCTATGAGTACCATTCCCAGCAGCGTCTCGAGAAAGGCTTTAGCTACGGGAACTGACAGTCAGGTGTGCACCGGCCCTGGGAACCTCCATCCAACACAGACTGGAGGGGCTGCCTTTCCCCAGGGGAGGGCACAGCTCCAGGCAGCTCACAGCCCTGGCTGCCAGGAGCTCGCTGCCAGGCACAGCACGGCACACAGCAGCCAGTCGGGGGGCCAGAGGGAGCCAATTGCAGCTCCACTGACCAGCCCTGGCACTTGCACGCACGGGAATGCGCTGGCTGCCGGCTGCCAAATGCTGGAAAGCTATAAATGGGAGACATTTGGAGAGAGGAAAAAAAAATAAGGAGCCAGCTTTTAACAAGGCTGAAGTGCATTAGGCTGTGCATGTCCTTTGTGGAGGGAGAGAGGAGGAGAATGATGAAGATCTTTGATGCGCTGCTGGAAAAATACTGGCTGTTTCTTCTACAGAGATAGTCCTCAATCAATTAAAAAGTGTTTCTCCTTCTCTTGAGCTCCGTTATGACAGTTCTCTGCTGCTATACTTCTGCATGTGGTGTGCTTCAGCTCAGAGCTCTCAGTGCAGTCTGGGCACAGAGCAAGAAAAGTAAGTCTCTGGTGCTTTGTAGCAGGAACCTCACTATAGGAAGCTGTGAGTTTTCTCTGGTCCTTGGTCACGCAAGGGCCTGTGTTTCATGATTCAGCTGATCAGAGTGAGATCCTGGTGGTTTATTTTTGTGGTGGGGTGAAACCACCGAGTACATTGTACACGCAAGTGAGCAGAATTCTGCTGAACTCCACAAACCCTGGAGGGAAACAGAAATCCCCAAAGTGTTGAAATACAATTCCTGTTATGAAATAGCTATGGAAAGAGCTCTGTTTACAAGCCCTGAACACAAAAAGACATCCATCTCCTGCAGCCACAGCATGGTCGAGCTGCTTTGGAGTTGCTGCATCAAAGAGGCCACCAGGACCAGGCTCGACTCAGAAGAGGAGTGAAATCCAAGCAGTGCCTCAGCTTGTGTTCCCATCTCAAGGAGCCTTGTGCTGTTTGGGACACGTTACTGGGCACGCCTGCCCTTTGCTTTCCACATCTGGATAATTAAGATAACACTTACTTCACCTTTGTGAACCGTGGACCCTGCCAGGAGCTCAGCTTAAGGAGCAGAGGAGAAAGAGGAGAAGTGCAGGCAAGAGAAGGCAAGCCTGGTGCCTGCAGTACTGGAAGCAACACACAAGGTTCATTTTCATTTTTCAAGAGTACAACTGCCTGAAACAGGCTGATGAGAACAATTCTTCTCTGTGTGCCAACTAGTGTCTTCTGCGCCTGTTTTAATGTAGTGCTTTATTTAAAAACACTCTGAATGACTAACATGCTGATTATCCCCCCCTCCCCATCTTTGCCTGGTGGCTTCTTGTCTACAGCACATGAAGAACCCACTTCCAGAAGGGATAATCTGTCTTCCACAGCAAAACAACTTGCACAGCCCATTGCCTTCTGCCAGTTTTCTCACAGAAGTAGGCACCACTTCAATAGCCCATTTTTTTTTTGTTGGTGTTACACAGAAAGCTGTTGGCCTGAGGGCTGCAGGATTCTCTCCAAGATGACATCGCTCCAGGTGGGTCAAAGCTGAAAGTTTCCAGCTAAGAACCTGAAAGATTTGTTAAACATATGGACAAATTGAAGGACTGGGAAACACGCTCCATGCACATGCAGAAAAGAGTTGGGGGAGAGAGCCAAACTCATTTTTAAGGCTGCTTAAAATCCTCAGTTTTTCTGTCTAAATCGTGCAGCAAGCACATTAACTGCAGCCTACATCACGTCTCCAGATCTTGGCACAAAATTAAACCCCTGTGCAGAGGAGAAGCCTCACAGCATCACCCTCTCCTATAGCCTTCAGCTGTGACAAGAACTGAAGAAGAGAGTTCTGACTGCCACAAGGGAAAAGCTCTGGGGTAACCTGTCCCCAAGGAGAGCAACCCTGAATGGCAATTTGATATTTAAGGGCTTGCAGCTGCCTGCCAGAGGAGAAGCTGTTGCTGCAGTGGTGAGAGGGCAGGACACGACCAAGCCTGCTCCAAGGGGGAGGTCTGAGACCTGGTTCCATCACAGTTCACAAGCAGCTGACTTTGTGACCTATCAGATTCACTCCCAAACATGGAGACACAAGCCTTGCTGCCCAGGAAAACGAGACAGGACTGCAGAGCAAAGGCTCCTACTCAAGAAGAGGGCAGCTGCAGCCAAAAGGCAGAGGAAGCTTGAGGACATGGAGCAGGGCTCCTGCCCAGGGAAAGCACGGGGGCCGGTAATAGCAGGAAGGGTGGAATAAGGTCAGGTTGCGTGTAAGGACGTTTTAGGAGCACAGCAAGACAATAGCAGCTCTTGGTCACATGAAGACTTGAAGTGACTACCATCGTGGCTGATGAGCTCATAATTACAGAGTAGGGAAAAAATGTTTATTTTTGGGGGTTTCCATTGAAAAAAAACCCCAAACCATGCAAAATAGAAGCCAGTGTCTGTTCTCTAACCAACAGTGCTGCTCCTTACAGCCAAGGGTTTGAAGAGGATCCTTCCAAAAGGCTTGTTAACCTCCTCCCGAGTGACACGGCCGCCGTGATTCAATGGAGCCCCAGGGACCACTGCCTGGCTCTGCCTGTGCCAAAGGGCTGAAGCGTCTCTCAGGCACACAGGATCTCTCCATCTTCTGCCTCTGCCCACCAGAGACAGCCACTCACAGATACCATCACCAGCTTCCACGCCAGCTAATGTTTCCAGTGTACCTGCCAGCCCCCAGCGAGTGTCCAAAATACAACTGGCATCCTCGCAAGCATCAATCTTTGTGCCTTTATTTCTTAGGAACAGTATCCATCTGCTCCCAATAGCTCACATCTGGCACACTGAGCATTACAAAAGGACCTCAGTCCTATTTGAAGGAAATTATGCTTCCAGCCAAGAGATTCATGCAGAACTGAATTTAGCATTTGTAGCTACAAATTTACTACAAATCATACAGTTACCCAAGGTTTCAAAGTTTAGAGTTACAGTTTCATCTAGGATTTGGTTTCTAATCCCTACATCACCCTGTGACAGAAAACATTGAAACAGAAAGCATGGAGGAGAGGTGGTAGGAAGCTGAGCAGAGAGGTAAACACTCCTGAGCCCTGTCCAGGTCAATGAAGACTTCCTCCTGCAATGAGCAGTGTACAGGAGGTAGAGGTATTCCTCAGCTTAAGCACTGCCAGGCATAGAATGCCAAGCCTTCCTGGGATGACCCCACTGCAGGAAGGGCTATGACCTGTGTGTTGTCCGAAAGATCATGGAATCATAGAATG
>WBNH01000629.1:0-12397 GCA_013401255.1 Urocolius indicus
CGAGCCGAGCCGAGCCGGACGCGGCGCGGGTTGTGCCGGCCCGGACGCCAACCCGCCCGGCCCCGGCCCGGCAGGAGGGAGCCGCGCACGCCGAGCACCCGCCCGGCCTTGCGGACTACAAATCCCGGCAGGCTCTGCGGCACCCGAGCGCTGGAAGGGCCGGAGCGGGGGTGAGGTGCACGCTGGGAGCTGTAGTGCGAGAGACGGGGCGGTGTCCCGGGGTGGCCGCTGCCGAGAACTGCCCAAAGAGCCCGCGTTGTCCCACCGCACCGGCACGGCCTGGCGTGAGCTGCCGGCAGCACCGCCGGGCTTTCGGCATAGTCTCTGGCAGGGGTCTAGCGAGCATCACTTGTAGTGAACTCAGCGACTGCGTTGCAGTACGCTGATAATGATCAGTTGCCATCACTGCTGTAATTGATAGGAGTTGCTATGATTGATAGTCTGCTGGACCTAAAGTTGGCAGAGAAAGGGCTGCACGGGACTAGGGTGCTCAGCAGGGTACATACCACCGTGGGAGAGCACAAAGAGCACAAAGAGAATGGAGGAATTGTATCAGAGCATCAATTCAGGCAGTAACTGAGTTTAGGAGTCATGAAGGCTATCCTACATTGATAAGCAATAAACAGAACTTCAAGCACAAAATAGACTTTACGTTGCACCTTTCTCGTGCTTTGCTTGGTGTGCAGTCTGTTGTTTTCCTTGTGAAACCTTTCACTCCTTAGAATGTAGTGTGCATACTTTAAAATGCCAATTGAACATCAAATAGGAACAAGTTATTCCACCTTAGCAATTAGAGTTGATGGTGGCATGGTGTAGGAAGGTTTTGTACTCTTCGTGCAGACTGAAGTAAAATCACACACACACATTTTAGTGTGTTAACCTATTCAGTTCTTTAAATGGTCAATGCTTAACAGAGAGAGCGCTTTAATTGAAAGTGACTTAACAGAGTGACAGGGCTCAATGTACGTTAGGTGAATGCAGTGATCTGACAGGGAGGGGAGAGCTGGGAAGTTGTGCACCACTTTGGTTGAACAGCTTAAATGTCTGCCACCTTGCCTCCCATCAATAAATTCATACCTGTGATGCACAGGTACACAGATTGTCTCTATAACATCCTCCTGTAAGGTATAACATCTGGCTGTATCATCATGTAGCGGTGATGGGAATCCCTCAGATCACAGCTTGCTGATACTTCTGAGAACTCTTTTCTGAGTCCTACTTGGAAAAGCTCCTCTTCTGCTGAACTTCTTGCACATATTTTCGTTTCCTTTAGTACTGCCTCACACAAAGACAGGCGCTCTGAAGACCAGCTATGAAAGGACTGAGGTGTCCTTTTTCTGTCTGCTAATGAAGAACGAATGCTGAAACACACAACTAGCTAGCTGACAAATCTGATGTCCCTTTCAACTTGAGTTCTTTGAGGAACTGAGAAAATATATGCTTTCTCGACATGTCTAAGTTTAACCTAAAATACCCTCTAAAAGACTTTGATAACAGTGTAGTATCTGGAACTCGCGGGCTTGTTGCCAAATCTCAAACTGCAAGAACTGCATAAACACTTTGAGATGCAGAGAGACAAAGCTGTCACCAGAGTTAGGGTTTGCTCGTGACACATGGCAATTAAAGAAAAGAGAAAACCCGAGACAGTGAAATCAGTTCAAGCACTGCAAATAATGAGCACAGCAGATGAAGAAATGATAGATGGCTGGGGATTGGACTGGATGATCTTTCAAGGTCCCTTCCAATCCTTGAGATTCTGCGATTAAGGTTCTGTGATGGCTGCTACAATCTGAAGTCAATGTACCATTTTACTGTGTCTCTCCAATGGTTTTGCTGTGTAGACCCTAAATTCTCCCCTTAATACTTTATACGTGCTTGGAAGCCATAGCAACGAAATCTGTAACTCCAGGTTTTGACGTGCATTTTCCACATCTATGGCCTCCCTTGCTCCCTCCAGTGGACTCTCTATTTCCATGTTTCTCATCTCCTCCCTACTTCTCCCTGGTGCCTGTGTGCTCTTTTCCACTGAATGCTTGGGCACTCACCCCTCAATCTGCTGCTGCCACGTGCCTTCTTTTTTTCCCCTTCTCACTAGCCTTTTTCCTTTGCAGCATGGCTTGAAAGGTTTGTTAGGTCATGCCAGCTCCTGGCTCTAGCAGGAGGATGCCAAAGGCAGTAACAGAAGGCACAGAGAGGGGATGCTAAAAGGCCACCTGCCCTTGTTTTTTTGCTTTGGCTCTGAGCAAGCTTTGTCACCTTTATTGATTAAAAGTATAATGTGGAAAGCTCAGTCAATAAAAACATTGCTAAGTATCTCAATATACCAAGAATGCTATATATACATTTAATGTAGCTCTATCAGTTCTGACCTCAAATGCATCTTAGCTCGCAAGTCTGTCTGGACAGACAGTGGGAAAAAGATCAACTACTCTGCTATGAAAAACAAAAACCTTGGCTGCTACCAGTGCAGCTGGCACAGATTGCATTGCAGCGAGGTGAGGGGACATGGGGACAAATGGTAAGGTTTAGATGAGCCACACTGTGGAATAGAGCTTAACCAAGACAGTTCCACAATACCAATAGATCTAACCTTGGTATAATATATCTATTGTTAGGAGACATCTTGTATTTCAGCTACAACATACCAGTGCTTCTAGAGGTGGTTTCAGATTTACCTGGACATGCCTGCAGAGATAATTTCATATTCGCCTAGTGAATACTGCCATGTCTTGCATGCAGAAGAGTACCTTTATAGGAAAATGAGTGTCAATCAGCTCTGTATGGTCTGGCAGAGCAGTGTCATTTTATTGGTCTCTACATCTGTCAACAGATAACTCTGTACATTTCAAAGACAAACATGCATACACAAATATGTGTGTGTATATCTGCATTTGGATTTTAAATGTACACATACATATATACACACACACACACTTGTTTTTATGTCGGTTTTATTTGGTTCCTCCCCCACATTCACACCAACAACTTTCCTCCGCTTCTCTGTGCCGACAAGATGGAATTCCTGAGGAACTAGGAAAGCTGAGAAAGAGAGTCCTTAACTAACTCCACATAATTTGGCACAATGTCAGAGCCATGAGAGCAGCAAGGTTAGCCTCCTCTCCCAGACTCCACGACTCTCAGCTGGCTGAGTATCTTCTGATCAGTTTCATTAACCATGGTCTCCAACTGACCGTCCATTCAGACATACTCTTTCTAGAAACTCCTTCTGAAATGTCTAACATTGCTGTCAGATTCCAGCTGGGTCCTACATTTCTAGTACACAGCAAAGGCAGCACATGCTTGTGGGAGCTGCTTACTCATAGCCTTATTCAATGACATTGCTATTTTAAGATACCTTGAAGAGCACAACTTGATACAGCTCCAGCATTCAGATTGATTTATCCATGGAATTTGTTCCCACTTTATGCTAAGGAGGCTCAATACTGTAAACCCAGCCCGAGGAAGGGAAACAAAAGGCAGGCAAACTTTGTAGTGAAATTCAGAGAAGTGAAGTCAGAGCAACATCCTCGTGATGTGAACCTGCTAACATAGCTGACTGTCATTTGTCACCAGTGGGGGGAAAAGAATCAGAGATGTCTATTCTATACTCACAAATGAGCTTTTGCCTAAGAAGAAAGTGACTGCTTTCATATGGCAGAGAGCTAGGTCATATAAGTACATTAGTGACAGCCAAGCAGGCACCTGCTTACAGGTTGGACTAATGGACCAATACACCCCTCATGAACTTTCCTCCTCCTACCATCTGCCCAGTTCTGCAGCAATGCCTTGTCACTACAGGGGTCCTTCTGAGACAAGCAGGACGTTTCCTTCAGCAGCAGCAGGCAGGGCTGGCAGGCAGGGCTGGCAAGCAGCCCGAGCACAGGCTGCCTGACTAACAACAAACACCTGCAGGTGACTGACTCACTGATACTTTGCTGTGGCAACACAAATACCAGGCCAGGCAGCACAGGGCTAACGACAATCTGCTCCCAAATAGTGAGAATACTTTAAATGTTTGTGCTTTGTCTTGGGGCCTTGTGAAGTCTGCCAACTTGCCTCTGCTGCTGGGATCATTTCAGGTAAAAAGCAAATGTTTTCATAGCAATGTGTCAGCCTTTTTGGCTGATGAGGTGAGGACTTCACTTGTTTCTTAAGCAACCTGAGAAAAGCACAGTGTTCCTCTCCCTATTGCTATTTGTTTGTTTCCTTCTTCTTGCACACTTCCCACCATATATTTTTTTGCTGGTTCAGGCTATACAACAGACGTAGAAAATGAAAAGAGGATATCCAAGAAACACAAAACACCATCTTGGCAGCTTTTGACAAGATGCAGCTTCTGCAGTAACAGGTAAGACTACATGGTGCTTTGAAGTGAGAGGCCTCACCTACATGCTGGGGCCAGTGCTGTCCTAGAGCTGGAGACCTAGTACTGGGAGCAGGGGACTCTTCACAATCCACTTCAGTGGGAAAAGACCCAGTAGCTGGGGGAAGAGCAATGACC
Organism: Urocolius indicus; assembly: GCA_013401255.1. NCBI lineage: Eukaryota > Metazoa > Chordata > Aves > Coliiformes > Coliidae > Urocolius > Urocolius indicus. Next base: position 4,502 of record WBNH01000629.1, read on the forward strand.
TATTTCATCGAGGTCTTTCATTTCAGGAGACATCCAGATCCTCCCACTTTGGACAGGATCTGTAGAGCAGAAGGAGCTTTGTCTTGCCTGAAGAAGGTGGTCTCCCGGTAAGTCTCATTTTCAAGGAGAAGCAATGAGAGTCAGAACCCAAGATAAAAACCCATTCTTTTTCCAGTTTCTGAGTCCATGCCTGGCACTGCTGCCTAGCTTTACCTTGCAGCTCCCTGCGTAGTTTTTGGAGTTAGATGGGACTATAAAGCAGCTGAGGTTATTTTATTTACTCCATGGTGAATAATCCCTTTGGAAGTGGTACCAGTGACAAATTCAGCTGATGGAAATAGTGTTCAAGCTTGGTAGAAGCATAAGCCAAGGAAGAGTTCTTTTCAGACTTTGTTCTTCTCTGTCTTATATCTGTTTTTGGAGATTTCCTGGATACCACATTATCATGGAATTACTGGAGTCCCAGAGTTGGAGTTCCAAACTTTTTGAGTGGGAGACAGTGCAGGGCATGCACCATCTTGCTTTCTTACAGATTTTTGCGTTAGACACATAAGAAGACAAGCTGCCCGTACTAAACCACTTACAAAATGCAGTCAAGGAGCAGCAACTCTCTCCATTGCTCAAGACCTCCACCACCTCCACGTGGGCTCTGCCTCCAGGCAGCCAAAGCCCCTGGAGACACGGAGAGATACGTTCAGGGGTCTGGCAATCCCTACCACCACTGAAAGCATGAGGGGAAAAGGATTTAAATTAACCTTTTGGCCATTTCCATTCCTTTTAGTTTCTCTCTTGTATTCTTGCAAGCTGAAATAGCTCTCCATCATACCACACCCAGACCCTCAGTGACAATGGATTTGCACTATGGACTGCTGCTGGTTTACCCCATTAGATGTTTCTGTCCCTCTCATTAACAAGGAGCCATGACCTTATTTTCATATTCCTGTAGTTAATCTGTTTTCCATGTCGTAATAGGCTTTTTTTTTAAGCAAAAATAGACTGAAATATTTATTTTTTAGGGACATGTACTCATCTCTAACATAGCCTCGGTGTGATTATATATATTTCTACTGAAGCTCACTGTTATTACTAGCATCTCTCATGGCTATGTGCGTGGAAAACAGTGTTACATTTTAGTTGTGGCTGTCCAAACTGCAGCACAATTTCTCCCTCTAAAAACAGCTTCTTTGTACTTCAGGTGTGCATTTCTTTCCCAAATATCCAAAAGCAGGTTTCCAAAGCAAAACGCCAAGCAGCTTAAAATCCTGTCTCAGCAGCACCCTCTAGTGCACACGCGGTACCGTTGCTGAAAGGATTTCTTTTTTCAGACGAATTACATGGAAAGTAAAGAGAAAAAAAATCATGAACTCGTGTAAAATCAATTTCATATCCTTTGGTCTTCCCTTGTTTAGCATGTAGGCTATGCTTAACTTGGAGCACCTACTTTAAAGACTTGAAGGGAATTTTGTAAGGTAACGTTCTTGGCCTTCTTTATGCATCATTTATAACTTATTTTATGTGTGTCCTATAGTTTCATTTATTTATTTTAAATGTGAGTATAAAATGGCAAGAATGAGGTCAGAAACCTATCACCTGCTGAGCCTACAGCATGCTGAGTCTTCAAAAGAAGGAGCTAGAGCTGATAGAACACTTTTTTTTGGGGGGGGGAGTGAAAAACGGTTATTCAACAAGAATAACCTAATTTTTCACCTTTCAGAAAATGATTTCAACAATACAAAATGCAATACAATTTGGCTGGTGAGGTTGCTGATGTGATTATGCAATTACTCCCTTTGCATTTTGCTGCAGAGCCGCAAGCAAGTCTCAGGCCCTGTGGATTAAGATCACAGCCTAAGTTAACATAACGGCTCTTAAGTATTGTCAGGACATTTGCTTTAATTCAGAATTTTTAGTCAGCAAATGATACAGAAAGAGAAATGGGTATTTTGTAACTGAGACACAAAAGAAGGAAGTCCAATCTCCCTTCTCTTGTGTTAATCAGGAAAATAAAAGGTCCTGAGAAACTTTCCATGAATTAGTGACACAAATGCAACATTATACTACGAAGAAGACTGTGAGCACAATCCATCTTTTGAGTGTACGACAGACAAATATTTCTTAACTCCCACAGCCTCGTAAAAACGACAAGTTCAACCACCCAGAAATTGTTTTCTGAAACCAGGTCTATTTTACAACTGTCTTTTGTTGTTAATGAAACATGAGGTTTGTCTTGTTTCCCTGTTTCACTCTTTTCCCATTTTAACATATTTTCACTTCTGTCTTTCCCTTCTATTTTCTGGTTTTATTTTCCCTCTGGTCTTAACTTCTGTGGGATTTTGCCTCAGTTGCTCCTCACGTGAGATTCAGCATTACTGCATTTCAGCTCTGACGACAGTTATCACAAATCCATCCACGCCATCACACAACATAAATCATAGAATCACAGAATGGTAGGGTTGGAATGGACCTTTAGAGATCATCCAGTCCAACCCCCCTGCAGAAGCAGGTTCACCTAGATCAAGTCACACAGGAACATTTCCAAGAGGGTCTTGAAGACCCCCAAGGAAGAAGCCTCCACACCCTCCCTGGGCAGCCTGTGCCAGGGCTCCCTCACCTCAACAGTAAAACAGATTTTTCTTTTCAAAACTGGAACGTTTTGTGTTCTAGCTTCATCTCATTACCCCTTGTCCTGTTGCTAGCTACCATCAAAAAACTGACAGCGTGCTTTTCCAGCCTTTAATATAAATGGTGTCTTCAGTGAGCCAGCCTGTCCTTGAGAACCCCTCAACTTCTGCATTTGACAAGTGAGGGAACAAACAGAATCCACACTGTTGGAAATTCATTCTGTGTGTTCTGAAAATGTAGCATATTTTCCCCCAGCAAATGTCCAGTTTAAAAGATTTTTTTTTTCCTCCTAACTACACTTACCAAGGCAGCTTAAATTAAGCTTTTTGGTACAATAAAGCACAATCAGCACCACTGAAAGTTAAACTGTAATGTCTGTGGGGTCTTACATGCTGGTTGAGCTGGTTATCAATTTCCTACTGAGGTTACTAGAAGAGATCCTTGTGCTCTTGGGCATTGCTAATTTAAATCCATGTCATGCACTGAGTTACTCACAAAACCTGACTTTTTCTTAACATAAATATATTTCTTTACTGGAAAATGTCACCCAAAATTGCCTCTGTGATTATCACAGGAGCTGACAAAAGCAGCATAATCACATTTGGCTTGACACAGAGAATCAGGTCCTAAATGCTGCCCATTAAAATGCTTCTGATTGTGTAGTATCTGCAACAGAAAATACTGATTAATCCAAACTGCTGTGTTTTGGCATGCTATGGACCAGCCTTTCTGTTCATTGCTTGGGAGTGAAGTTTGCCTTTTTCCAGGACAAGCCTCTGACATACCAGGATATTCAAGAGGATCTGAAGGCACTGGTCTTCATTTCAGAATCATGGAGGAAAGGATGGATATGATACTCTCACTGCTCTTCTGTAGTGCAGGATTCCCTTATACAGGGGCTTGTTAAAAGTGGAATTTCTTACAGCTTGGCTTCATCTTGGGCACTGAGATATGGGGAGTGAGACCTGCACCACACATCCTCCAGGATCCACTGCAGGCAAGAAGACAGTGGGGCTGGGGCAAAGAGATGTTGATGCTGGTGGTGCAGTCCTCAAGAAGCTCTGCAAGGACTATCTCCTTGCCTCTTCCCCGAGGTTAAACCCTTTGTCTGAAGTCACTGGGAAGAATTAATTCTGATGGGACTATGGTCCAGAAATAATGATGCACAACACCATGTAACTAGATGACACATTTGCTTCGCTTCTCCTCTCTAGGGCATCTGATGTAATCACACTATTGGTGTGAAGTGAGTACCAGAGTCCTGACAGCTCTCCAACTGATTAGCAGTAGAGCGAATTTGTTGGTAAAAAAATGTCTTTTGAAGGTAAATCTAAGCTACAAGTAATACTACCATGTACTGTATTATAATGCATGTATTACCATGCAATAGATTGAGTCTCCTTGCAAGGGCAAGATAGGTGAGCATTGACTTTGAGTTATTTAACTGTAAATAAAATGAAATTACAGTTGGAAAATGGTATTTTTCTCTACATGACAGATTTACTGAGACCCTTCTGTAAATCAAAGCATTTTGCTCATCTTCCTTTTGGAATCGGAAATGGGAACTCAACTGCTCAGCAGACAGAATGTTTTAGGACATATTCTCTGAGGGTTACAGAATGGAGCTATACAGTGGCCTACACTGAGATCAGCCTTTTCCCCTTCAGTATCTTACATTTATGATTGTACCAGTGTTGTAAGGAAGCCAGAGCTAAAAAACTGTGGCTAGTGCTCTCATTATTGTTTAAAAAGTGTTCCATTCTTTATTAATGTGCTAATACAAAGTTCCACAGGCTTCTGGAAATGAAAATACCGAAAAGAGTCGATATGCTTTAAAAAATGTTGGAGGAAAACCTGGGAAAGTCTAAATGTTTTTTATGCCATGTCAAAAGACAAATGACTGGCTTTGGTGCCCACGCTCTCAATTCCCATGAAAACTGCAAGCCAGCAAAAAACATTCCCCGAGTGTTTAGTATTGTGTTATTTATTGTTACAGAAGAGATTGCTTTCCATGAGCTTACCCCTGGCAAGAGAGAATCTTAAGCCCTGTCACGTGGGGTGAGGAGGGAGTGAAGAGCGTGATTCATAATTTTTGAATGCAAAAGGCGGTTAGAAAATATAACGCTGTTTGGCAAGGAGAGCCAGGTCATTGTTCTGCTGGTTTCAACATGGCATTCCTTTCCTTCCCCTTCTTTCTTCTTCATGCCTTCAGACTGTGAAACATCAGTTGAGGTTTTTGTCCATTGAGTTTCAGATAGGGTTATTATTAAGAAAAAATTAACCCTGACCTATTTTGATCTCTGGTATTTGCCTCTATTGATTCTCTACTGCTCTGTTAAAGGGATGTTTCTGTTTTTGTCTCAGCTATACGTAGTTTCCCTTGAAGGAAATAAAGCCTATCCTTTATTAACACTATACAGGCTGGTTCACAAATTATGAATGAGTGATTGAGTAACTTCAGCTTGTGTCCCTCAGACTGCTCCAACTCACATTTATCTGAGAATGGTACAGAGACACTTGTTGGCCAGGGTGTCCAATCTTGAAGAGAGACAAACATGCAGCATTGATCTACTTGCCTGGAAGTAGAAGTCTATTTTCTTTTAAAAAAACCCTGGTTTTTGCCCCATTTGGCTGGCAGGAGGAGGAAGGTGACAAGGACTGCCATGCCTGGATGCACTACCTACACACAACATATGGAAGCCCAGAGCAGCACTGATACCATAAAAGCTGCTCTAGGAAAACTCCCCAAGGCCTTATTTTTTAGTTTTAGAAAGCAGGCATTCTTTATTGCAGCACTGGATGCACAGGGAATCACTCCACTTAACATGCACATCACAGATCAAGCCTATATTGTCACATACATATACATAGCTTTTCCAGGAATATATATATATATATNTTCTACGAATATATATATATATATATATATATATATATATATATATATTCACTGTGTTTCCTGGACTAATTATAATATTTGTATCTCTATTAAGCAAGGTCTTCTGTGAGGGTCTCTGTTGATCTTCATGGATCTTCAGGACACTCTGGTATTTGTTTTCTTGCCATCCGCTATTTGAACATGGGATGCGGGACAACCCATATGGCTTGAGTCTTCTCTTCAATCAGTTGCTACTAGTTATAACTGCGAAGTAATTGTCTGTTGCTACTTATAACTGCAAAGTAATTGGGTTTTGCTAGTTATAATTGCAGAGCTCGAGGTTTCTTGAGCCTCCAATCTATTCTTGCCAACCAGCGGTCGTTGAAGCAAACACAAAAAACGCGACTACCATAAAAGGTACAGTGGGATTTTATTCCTCTTGCTGCCTTTGTTCGAGACACCAACACCATCACACTCAGGGGTCAGGCTGAGATCCTGGGGTGTTGCGGAACCGCCAGCGATCTGACGCGGCTCGGACCGGCTCCCTGATCCCCTTGCTGCCACCTCCCTGAGGGCACAGTCATGAACAGGGGGAAGGACTCCCCCAGCCCCTTGATGCCACCTCCCTGAGGGCACAGTCATGAACAGGGGGAAGGACTCCCCCAGCCCCTTGATGCCACCTCCCTGAGGGCACAGTCATGAACAGGGGGAAGGACTCCCCCAGCCCCTTGATGCCACCTCCCTGAGGGCACAGTCATGAACAGGGGGAAGGACTCCCCCAGCCCCTTGATGCCACCTCCCTGAGGGCACAGTCATGAACAGGGGGAAGGACTCCCCCAGCCCCTTGATGCCACCTCCCTGAGGGCACAGTCATGAACAGGGGGAAGGACTCCCCCAGCCCCTTGATGCCACCTCCCTGAGGGCACAGTCATGAACAGGGGGAAGGACTCCCCCAGCCCCTTGATGCCACCTCCCTGAGGGCACAGTCATGAACAGGGGGAAGGACTCCCCCAGCCCCTTGATGCCACCTCCCTGAGGGCACAGTCATGAACAGGGGGAAGGACTCCCCCAGCCCCTTGATGCCACCTCCCTGAGGGCACAGTCATGAACAGGGGGAAGGACTCCCCCAGCCCCTTGATGCCACCTCCCTGAGGGCACAGTCATGAACAGGGGGAAGGACTCCCCCAGCCCCTTGATGCCACCTCCCTGAGGGCACAGTCATGAACAGGGGGAAGGACTCCCCCAGCCCCTTGATGCCACCTCCCTGAGGGCACAGTCATGAACAGGGGGAAGGACTCCCCCAGCCCCTTGATGCCACCTCCCTGAGGGCACAGTCATGAACAGGGGGAAGGACTCCCCCAGCCCCTTGATGCCACCTCCCTGAGGGCACAGTCATGAACAGGGGGAAGGACTCCCCCAGCCCCTTGATGCCACCTCCCTGAGGGCACAGTCATGAACAGGGGGAAGGACTCCCCCAGCCCCTTGATGCCACCTCCCTGAGGGCACAGTCATGAACAGGGGGAAGGACTCCCCCAGCCCCTTGATGCCACCTCCCTGAGGGCACAGTCATGAACAGGGGGAAGGACTCCCCCAGCCCCTTGATGCCACCTCCCTGAGGGCACAGTCATGAACAGGGGGAAGGACTCCCCCAGCCCCTTGATGCCACCTCCCTGAGGGCACAGTCATGAACAGGGGGAAGGACTCCCCCAGCCCCTTGATGCCACCTCCCTGAGGGCACAGTCATGAACAGGGGGAAGGACTCCCCCAGCCCCTTGATGCCACCTCCCTGAGGGCACAGTCATGAACAGGGGGAAGGACTCCCCCAGCCCCTTGATGCCACCTCCCTGAGGGCACAGTCATGAACAGGGGGAAGGACTCCCCCAGCCCCTTGATGCCACCTCCCTGAGGGCACAGTCATGAACAGGGGGAAGGACTCCCCCAGCCCCTTGATGCCACCTCCCTGAGGGCACAGTCATGAACAGGGGGAAGGACTCCCCCAGCCCCTTGATGCCACCTCCCTGAGGGCACAGTCATGAACAGGGGGAAGGACTCCCCCAGCCCCTTGATGCCACCTCCCTGAGGGCACAGTCATGAACAGGGGGAAGGACTCCCCCAGCCCCTTGATGCCACCTCCCTGAGGGCACAGTCATGAACAGGGGGAAGGACTCCCCCAGCCCCTTGATGCCACCTCCCTGAGGGCACAGTCATGAACAGGGGGAAGGACTCCCCCAGCCCCTTGATGCCACCTCCCTGAGGGCACAGTCATGAACAGGGGGAAGGACTCCCCCAGCCCCTTGATGCCACCTCCCTGAGGGCACAGTGATGAACAGGGGGAAGGACTCCCCCAGCCCCTTGATGCCACCTCCCTGAGGGCACATTGATGAACGGGGGACGGG
>WBNH01000629.1:13299-80532 GCA_013401255.1 Urocolius indicus
GGAGCGGGGCGCGCTGCTGCTACCCGATTGGCTGCGGGTGCTGTCAATCAAGCGCCGCGCTCGCCCGCCCCCTCGGCCGCGGCAGCTCACGTGAGGGCGCGCGCATGCGCGGCTGAGGCGGGCGCTGAAATTCAAATCCGTGCAGCGGTTGGGGTGGCGGCTCCAGGCAGCGCCGGCAGCAGCAGCAGCAGCAGCAGCAGCAGCGATGGACCCGTTCACGGAGGTGAGGGCACGGCGTCCGTCGGTCGGTCGGTCGGTCTGTCCGCCCCCGTCCCCGGGTCGTGGGGCTGCGGAAGAGGCGAGATGTCAGTGGTGGAGCCGCCGCTGTTGGCGGCCGCGCTCTGGGGACGCGATGGGTTTCTTCCAGCCCCATGTGGAGCCCGTCGGAGCCGCTCATCCCCCCGTTTGCGTTGCTCTGGGGTCTCTGGGCTGGTAGTGGATCCTCATCCTCTGCAACGGGGATGCTTCTCTGCCCCTTTGCGAAGGGACGGGGAAGGAGAAGATCTTTGCTAAACCCGGGCTTTAGGTACCGAAGGGGTGGATGTCAGCAGGATGGGGTGACGCTTTTTTGTTGTAACATCCAGTGATGGGACTCGGGGTAACGGACATAAGCTGCAACACAACAACTCCTTTCCTTCCCCTGAGGGAGCCCTGGCACAGGCTGCCCAGGGAGCGTGTGGAGGCTCCTCTGGAGGTTTCCCAACCTGGGACGCCTTCAGGAGTGACTTGGTGGAGGTGAACCTGCTTCAGCAGGGGGTTGGACTGGATGGTCTCTAGAGGTGCTTTCCAACCCCCACCCTTCACTGACACTGTGATACTGCGTTTCCTAGCCCTTCAGTGTCTGCCTTTCGTGTGCGTCTGGCAGATAAGCTGGAACAGAAGGGGCCCTGGAAACGAAGGGGAGTGTTATTGACACACATCGTGCTTGCCATATCTAAAGGTAGAGTGTAAAGTTTGTCCAAAGCAACAGTCCTCTGATTAAAAATGCCTTTTGTTTGATGTTATTGACTTTCGTTGGCAAGCTCAGTTCCTCTTTTCTAGAGAGAAAAAAAAATAAGGGAAGTTGGTTGTTAGGGTGGATTTGCTTGTGTGTATGCGCTTGAGTTTTTAAACAGTTGTAACAAAATGAGTCAAACTGACCGGCTTGCATCTGTATGAAGGTTGAAAGTTAAACTGTACTGTGTGACAGCTATGGAGCTGCCTTGTGACTGCTTTGAGAAATGTTGTAGTAAAAATGGCCTTCACCCCACAGCCTGCCTAAACAAAAAACTGTGCTGAACAAAATCCAAATCAAATATGTGGGTGAAATACTCTCTCCTCCTCTTGAAAGCAATCTATAACAAACCGACATACTTCAGATTAATTCAGTGCCTAAAAAAGGTAACTGCGCAGATCTGCTTTAAAAACTGCACAGAAGGTTTTGATCTGGCTGCGTTTACCAAAGGTGTTATGGCAAGGCAGATTTACCTTACCCCCCTGTAAAGGCTTGCTAAGTGTAAACATCTAAAACCTCCTTCCTTAATTGGTAGTCAGTGACATGATCTGACTAGTCTTACATAAACTTCAAGTCCAGACTACCGAATCAAGTTTAAAATGGTTTTGCATGCTGGGAGATAGTCCAACCTCCACACGCCCTTCTTGTAGATTAGCTGACTTTGGAAAGCTGTGACCAGCTCTGAGGCCACTCCTCACAGTAGACTTCGTTCAGATGTTAGCAGTATTGCAGGTGCCTGAAATGTTGCCTTCTCAAGAATGTTTACGCTGTGGAGGGCACTCCAGTGTTATGTAGAAATCTGACTAATATTTATACGTTAGTATTGAAGTTTAATAACTTTCCTCAACAACGTTTTCTGAAAAGGAAGCATTTTTTACCACCTGCTATGAAGTATTTATGTTCTGCTTGGATTCTATCTTTATATAACCTTTCCTTAGCTTAACTAGTTTCAGATAATCTCTGCCTAGAAATTACTGTGCTCTGTTGCTTGCAGGGAACTGGTGAGGCATTGTTAAAGGCTGATTGTGTAAAGCAGAGCAAGCCTTAATTGGCCAAAGCACGCTGTCAATTCAGTGTTTGCTGATCATCGCTTTATAGTAACAAATTTTGTCCTGGTCTCACTGAACTTAAGCTCAGATAAATCTTGCTGTAAGATTCAGTGGAATACTTTTGAATCAGACAGTTTTGAAGTAATGGGTTTTTCTCTTGATTAATCTTTCAGAAGGTTATTAGCTTTTGCTTGTATCTCAACCGAATTGTTAGTATAGAGCACAGTGAGGAGATGATGCTGGGGATGCTCTCTTAGGATCACATTGAAAAGACTATTTGTGACTTCCAGTTGATTATATTTTCTTGCCCAAAAAGCTCTGTTTGGCACTATGGAGTGTTACTCTAGGTGATTTTGTACTTTGAAGTACTTATTCATGGAGCAAGGAAAGTTTGCATATGTGAAGATAGAATCTGCTCCCTTTGCTGCATTATTGTAGTAAAGCAGGGTAGTTAGAACAAATTCTTGCAGTCACATAAGGGCCTGAGTATTGCCTCTAATGCTGCTAAATATGTACCTTAAAATATCCTTTTAAAACCAAGATTGTCATTCAACTTGTGAAGTGGGAAGGCCTTTTCTGATTTCTAGAAGATGCTTTTGCAACATGATCTGTGATCCTGGAGCTGTGACCCAGGAGTTAACTATTTCATTACATCTAAGGATATGATATCTCCTACTCTGAACTTCAACTGTTGCTAGAACACTTGGAGAATGTGCTTGTAGCAAACACCCTGTTGATGAAAAGTAAGTCTCAAGTTCTAACGACTGGCTTACTCATAGTGTGTAACAGCAGAACGTGAATCATGGCAGTTGCATGGAAAAGTTGAGATGCAGAAAGCCAATAGGAGATGGAGTTCAGCAACAGAGGCCTGCATTCTTGGGAAGTGACATCCTATTTGTAACTGACATCCACTCCATTTTACTGAGCTAACAAGACAGAAAGGAATGTGTCCACGTTTGACTAGAACTCTAGGAAGACAGATGAACTGTGCTTATACAAAGTTGAGTTTACATAGCCTTTAAGATTTTATTTATGTGGGCATTCCCTGCACTTTTTAGCTCTGTGTTTTGGAGGTTGAGCTAAGGAAATTTGCCTTTTGGACATAACTAGCATGGAGTTTGCATTAGAGGCACTTCTGGCATTTCAGGTGTCCCCTGTGTCCATCCCCCCGTGTCCAGTCCTTTGCTTCCCCTCCCAAAAAAAATCATCTTCATCTTCTGTTGAAGTTAGAGAAGCGGTTTTTTGCTTCCACAAGAAAAAAAAAGACTGTTGAGATGGACATTCTATTTGTCCTGTGTTGTCCTACAATGGAACATTGTTGAAGACTTCAGCCTTAGACAGTTAAAAATGTGAAATGTCTATTTAATTGCTGTGCAACAGGACAGATAATGGCTGGCACAGTTCTCACAATAATTTATGTGCCACCAAACAAGTGCAGTTTATATGCCTCCCTTTAAAGGCCATTAGTTCAATCACACCATTTCTTGTCTCAAAGTGCCTTAAAACCTAGATCAAAAGAGTAATTAAGTATCCTTTAGATGCAATCAAACTGAGTGATAATGATTTCTAAATGTAGTATTTAAAAAAAAAAAAGAAAGGAAACAAGCCCATGGATGCAATAAAGAGTCACTTTCTAGTAGTGTAGCACCTTTAGTAAAACAGCTATTTTGGATAGAATATGTTCACGGTACTCAAATTTCCAGTAGAGAGGGGATGAGAGAATGTTGTTAGATGTCTGAATTGATATCTCTTCATATGTTCTTCTGTACACAAAGGTATTGTTATAAATACCCTGTTTGAGACAACTGGTTATAACATCAGTTACAATATTTAATCTTGAGGAAGAGACACTCACCTTTTGGTTCAGAAGGTGTAACAGCAACCACTTTTAAAAATATGAGCAGCCATGCATTTAATTTGTTGAGGTTGGTTTTTTATGACCACTTGGCAACCACCTCCATGTTGCTTCTTTTTTTGGAGAGTTAGTGCCAGTCAGGTGACTTAATCATATGCTTCAGCAGTGTGTCACAAAAGCCTACTAGCAAGACTTCACAGATCAAGACTGATGTGGTGATTCAGCTAAAAAAAAATTAGATAGAATCATAGGATCACAGAAGGGTAGGGTTTGGAAGGGACCTTTAGAGATCAGCTAGTTCAACTCCCCTGCAGAAGCAGGTTCATCAAGATCAGGTCACACAGGAACCCATCCAGGTGGGTTTTGAAAACCTTCAGAGAAGGAGACACCACACCCTCCCTGGGCAGCCTGTTACTGATTACTTTCAAACATCTGTGGCTACTTCAGACTCTTCTATAGAAGTCTTTCTGTTTGTGGAGTTTTTTCCTTTAGAAAAAATTGCAATTGCTTGTGTCTCTTTAGCCTGGCTTCCTTTGAGAGCCAAGATAATGTGAGAGAGAGTTGATTTAATGACTAGAACTTTGGAAGGTACTGGCTAGCTTTGTCTCTTCTTAATTGAAAGAGTAGGTGTCTCAAACTTAACTGCTTCTATGTTTTTCATGAAAGTTTGTGGCTAGGTCAAAAGAGTCACACCATTGCCTCTGAAGGTGTTGCAGCCTATTTTCTGTCTGGTAGGCCAAAGATAACCTGCAAACATGTACTGACAGTCCAGAGAGCAAGAAGGTAGATTGGAACGTGCTATGATTGAAGTACCTGTTATCTAACAGTTAGATAACAGTAGGGGAAGCTGTGGGTATTGCAATGGTGAAGTCAAAGTATGGAGATTGGGGTTTATCACAGCTGGGGGAGGGGGGGAGATAGACAGAAAACCCATGTAGTTGGCAGTGTAGAAAACATGGTTGGTTTGTTTTGAGGGTAGCCAGTCCCAAACCAGACTTTGAATATTTCTATCACTGCAGTAGGTCAGTGAGCGACATCCGAGAGCTGTGTTTGTCTTAATCATAAAATCATAGAACGGTAGGGGTTGGAAGGGGCCTTTAGAGATCATCTAGTCCAACTCCTCTGCAGGAGCAGATTCATGTAGACCAGGTCACACAGGAACGTGTCCAGGCAGGTCTTGAAGACCTCCAAGGAAGGAGCCTCCGTACCCTCCCTGAGCAGCCTGTGCCAGGGCTCCCTCACCTCAACAGGGAAATAGGTTTTTTCTTCTATTTAAGTGTAACTTTTTGTGTTGCAGCTTCATCCCGTCACCCCATGTCCTGTTGCTAGGTACAATAGAAAAAAGGGGTGCCCCAACCTCCTGGCACCCATCCTTTAGATATTTGTAAACATCTCCCCTCAGTCTCCTCTTCTCCAGACTAAACAGCCCCAGTTCCTGCAACCTTTCCTTGTATGAAAGATGTTCCAGTCCCCTGACTATCTTGGTGGCCCTGTGCTGGACTCTCTCCAGAACTTCTCTGTCCCTCTTGAGCTGAGGAGCCCAGAACTGGACACAGTTCTGCAGATGAGACCTCACCAGGGCAGAGTAGAGGGGGAGAAGAACCTCCCACAGCCTTCACTATCAATTTCTGGTGTTGGGGATCTTAGTGCATGCTAGATAAACTTGAAACATTTTTACTTCAAGCTGTTGCTAGTTACCACACTTACTGCACTGTTCAGTAACACACGATTTCTTGACTACTCAGAAACTCCTTGAAAGGACTCGTGCCAGGCGAGAGAACCTGCAGAAGAAAATGGCTGAGCGGCCCAAGATGGGGGCAAGACCCACAATGCAGAACAAGAGGGTCAGGGAACCTTTGCTAGAAACTGGTAACCAGGCACCTCTTCCTGGTGAAGAAGGTATTTTGCAACAAGTTTTAATAAAGATCCTCTTTTGATACGAGTCTCATCTTTTTGTTGTTTGTTTTTCTAATGACAAGTGAAAACCTTTACTGTTAAACACTGATGGATGCAGTTACCTGACTGCTAGGATTCAACATGCTAATAATGTTTAGCTTGAACAAAAAGCAGATGCTTTAAGTAACTAGTAAGCTATTTAAAACTTGTGTGATGCTAAAGATAATGCCTTGTGCTTGGTAGAATTTGGGAAGGGCATATTTTTGGACATTCAGAAATCGTAACTTTATTTACATTACAGTTTTGTACTGTCTGAAAATGTTTGCACGCTAATTTGCTTGATCTGTACAGTGAAATCTGGTACAAAGCCATCACCTTCAAAGAGGCTCTGCCCTGACAATATTGAGACCCAGTCTACCAGTTCCGAGAATGTACAGCCAGTTCCTTCAAGTGCCACCAGCCATCATCCTCCTGAGACGACTTCAGAGCTGCACGTAGCAGCTTCGAACAAGGCTTCCTTGGTTCAGCCTCTTGAGAAAGGAAAAACAAACACAGAGACAGAAACTCCTGCAACCCTTTCAGTCAAAACCCGCATGCAGAAATTGGCAGAGCAGCGCCGCTGCTGGGATAGCGAAGGTGTGTCTCACGTGCTGAGTGGTGTTGGTGTTTCCCAGTGTCTGCATTGATGATGATGTTTGCTTGCAGAAGCTACCTTTGTGTGTGAATGCTAGCATTTTTTCGTAAAGAGTTCAGCACTGGAGAAGGCCTGAAATAATGAAGCTGATCTACTTGGTTAAAAATGTGTTGAATTCACAAGGAGCTTCAATTTAACTGGATTAGTCTCAATGCTTTCAAAGCTAGTGGCTTGGGTCCATTGATGGCAAGAACATCTAAATGTTGATAAACTCAACTTTACAGCAAAATGCAAAAGTTGCAAATATATCTCAATATATTTTATTAGCCAACTAAAATGTGTTTTCTTTTTTCCAGATCCCTCTGAATGTGTTCCTCTGTCTCCCCTCCTGTCAAAAGATCGTCCTGTTTCTCCACCTAAGCAGACATCTAATGCCCTGGCAAGTGATACCCCTATTGGGAGAAGAGGCCGTTTAGCTAACCTTGCTGCTACCATTGGTTCCTGGGAAGATGACCTAAGTCATCCATCTGCAAAGCAAAACAATGCACAAGAACAGCCTGGCACTACTTGTTTATCCAAATTGTCCACTACAAGTGGAGCATCTGCTAGAATCAATAGTAGCAGTGTAAAGCAGGAAGCTGCATCCTGTTCTCAAAGGCTCGTTGAGGCTTCTATTAATAAACCAGTGGACTCAAAGATAGCGGTGAGTGTCTGACTTAGTTGCTGGCTAAAAATTGATTTGAGTATCAGGGGGAACAAATATTAACTCGGAACTGTTTTATTTGAGTTTAGAGATTTAGTGTGAGCAATCTTAATCTATTTACAACTTGTGCTTTATTGCAGTCCCACGTGCTCTTTTTCATTAGCAGACCTGAAACAGCTTTAAGTCTCCCTTTTATGGAGACTTAAAGGTACTTAAGTCCTGTAAAAGGTGATGTCCAAGTAATTGAATGCTGCTTTTTAAAACCATCAGAAGGAGGCTTCTTACAGAGATTTTGGGTTTCACTCTAACTTCATAGAGTTGATTGAAATTGTAAATATTATTGCTGTATGACAGTTCAGTCAGGATGCACAATAGGTATCTTACTATTAATTTCAGCAATTAATGTCACTTGTGAAATGTCAATATCTGCTCTGTGGAATTTTATTTAGGGAAGCATGGGGAAAAGATCCAAAGTAGCTGCAAAAGCATTCGGAATCAAATGCTGGAACAGTTTGGAATACTGGATAAAAACCTCGTAATCTACAAAACACTTGTTCTCAGCTTTTCTTGTTGTTGATACAGAATGCTTTCATTCTTTTTCCTCTTGAGAGAATAAGAGTGTACAGAGTCATCTTAACGTTATTCCTTTTTTTCCCCCCCTTTTTTAAGGATCCAAACAATTTAACACAGTCCTCAAGAGTCACTGTTCCCTGTTCTAAAGAATCTGAAGTACGACAAACCCCAAAAGAGAATCCCTGCAGCCCTCAGAAAACTGAGAAGTGTGCACAAAAAGCAAAATCAACTTCACCTCCACCAGTTCAGTCCAAAGAAGAGCCAGTCAAAGGAACACATGTACAACTTGAACCTAAGGGTAAACCCACAACACCAGGTAAGCTGTTTTTCATCTTTAATAAATGATCATTCAAATCAGGCTTGTGTGTCCTGTGCTGAGAACTACATGTTAGTTAAGAATTTGTGGTAACATATCAGATAATGCCTGTCTCCTGGTGTAACTTGAGTCCTGTGATGATCATCATAAACTGTATACCTTCCATATTCTGCAAGGGTACATCCTCGGACATGGTTTTGGAACTCTTGAGAGCAAAAATCAATTTAGTTGTTTTCTCCAAGTGGAAAAACATCATTGCTAACATCATGTAATTGAGACTAGTTAAAGCTCCTTTCAAAATATTGAAATACTATGTGTATTCCACTGATGTAAGGTAAAGATCCTGCATAAGTTAGAAGAAATCAAAGCTCAATGTCACATAGATACCCTACCTTTCCATACTGTTTTTCTTTTCAGTGGTAGCATTGATGCTAAAACAAGTGATCAACTGCAGTTTTAACTTCAACTGCTTATTGAGTCAGGAACCTGGACTAACAGCTTGAACTCTTTGAGATAACCAGTAGAGCCAGTGTGTTTCTCTAGATATGCTGGCAATAAGACAAGCTCTGTAAAGTGAAGTGGATGTCAAACAGTGTATTCACCTTATGTACTAGAATGCTCATTTACATAAAGTATGCAAGTCAGGCTAGTTGTAGAAAAGCTGAAAAAGCAAGTACCTGGTGGATCACATGTGGACTCTAGTAAGAGGAGGATATCTATTTGCTTGAATTTGCTGCTTTGTTAACTTCAGTGCTTTGTTACTGTGGTGATTTGCTCTTCAGGTTTACTTTGTGTCAAGTATAACAGAGTAAGAGCTGTAAAGGAGACAGCTTAATTGCTTCATGGACAACCTTCAGCCGGATGTAAAATGGCAGTGACTCCTTTCTGTGTCTTTTGAGAGTTTCTTTCAAGGCAAACAATTGTTCTTGTAGGGGGATCAGGAATTAAGCCCTTCCTGGAACGCTTTGGGGAACGCTGTCAAGAGCGTAGCGCACGGAGCCCTGCCACAAGTACTCCAGGGTGCAGAACACCCATTGTTACCCCAAATACAAGGACAATCCAGGAAAGGCTACTCAAACAAAATGAAAATTCCTCTACTGCCAGTTTAGCACTTCAGCTGAAACAGGTATGACGTGCCACATTCATAGCTGGCTTACAAGCTTAGTGAAGATTCTTGCTGTTCTGCCACCTACCTGAGGAATTTGAAGTGTTTTGACGTCTTAAAGCTGTCAGCTTTTCCCCTCTTCCCTTTTATTTGCTCAGGAACGTGAACGAGAACTTGCATGCCTTCGTGGCCGGTTTGATAGGGGCAATCTGTGGAGTGCAGAGAAAAGTGAAAGCTCAAAAAGAAAACTTCCAGAAGCTAAAATGGTAACGTGGTGCCTCTGTGTAACAAAAATAATGACCTGCGAATTGCTTTAATGTGTTCTGAACATGGGGATAGATGTGCAAATGTAAACAAAGGATAACCTATGCTTTGTGAATGCCCAGGCTGTGCAAAACTGCTTGTCAAATGGTTTGATTAATAACAAATTATTAGTTCTTGTTTCCTCCTGCAGAATCAATTAAGGAGACAAGTGATAATGCTTTGTGCCAACTGGGGATGTTTTTGGTGACATTAACTGTGGGTTTTATTTGTTAAACAATATAAACTCCTCACAAAAACATTCAAGTTAGTATTTAGTACTTCAGCTGAATGTCTGACATAAATAGGATCCTTCTTGATGCTGGCTAGTCAGCCTTTTTTTCCTAGCAGATGTTAAATTATGTTTCTTTCGGGCAGTTAGTCACTCTGACCGTCACCTCCTGAATGTACTGTGTTTTTGCTTTTGCCAGGAAAGCCAATCTCAGGCTAGTCCAAGACATCCTCCTAGTTCCGATGCTACAGCTTCTGGATCAGCAGAAGACACACCAGCAGATGACAAGCCATTGAAGTCTCCCAGTGTGGAGTCTTCGGGTAAGAACTGTTACTATTTGCCTATGGCTAATTCTGGACTGAAGCATTGCCCTTGACTTCCAAAATTCAATAACTAAAAAACCCAAACTAAAGTTCAACAGCTAGACATAAAGTCTTCAGTGACTTCTTTTTTTTTTTTTGTAAACTACTTAGATGCTCCTAAAGGTGAAGAGACTGATAAACCCAGTCCTCTGAAGATCACTGACCCAAAGAGCCCTGTAAAAGTGATGTCTGTCTCAACACTTGAACGTCTTTCTGAGAAACCAAAAGGTTTGTGTTGAGTAGATATGTATTAACACACTTCGCTGTCTTGTCCAGTGGAGTGTTAGGATCCTTCAAGTCTGAACAATGAATTCACCATCTGCTGGCACTCACGTGTGCTTTGTAGTGAGGCTTATATAAAACAAATCAGGAAACTTCTTATATTGTAACTTCTCAGGATTATTAAAACACTGATATTAAGGGTTTACTGGGAAAGAAATGACTGCTCTACTGTGAGACTTACAGTGAGATACCAGACCTGTTTGAACTAAAACAATTAAACTTGTAAAACAAGTAGAACTCTTCATTCCCTTTCTGTATCAATTATGCAATGTATGTGATGATAGTATATTAAGGATGGAAACGCTCTTTAGCGTTCTGTATGTCTAACTGTAAGTGCTTTTTGATCAAGCTTACATGAGAAGCAAAAATAGTTGGCTTATCTGATGCCATCTTTCAGTTCATTTAATGAGAATGAAGAGTTTAATCTTGATGCTGCTAACACTTTGAAAACATCACCCTTCAGATGAAGTACATGAAATCGAAATGAGTGTGGATGACGAGATGAATAGCTCAAAAGTGATAAATGAAATCTTTGAAGTTCTTCAAGAAGATGGTCCAGACATAGAAAAGCTGAAGAAAGAAATGAGCATGAGCCTGGAAGGTGAAAGTGATGAGGATGAGCAAGAAGAGACACTGAATATTTCATCAATGTCTCTGTTAACCCCTCTAGTGGAATCTGTTGGCCCAGAGGTGAGAGTTCTTAGGAGGTGGGGAAGGGTTTATTTGTCAGATGTACAATTTACTTGTGAACAGTAATATTTTATTGTATTGTGACACTTGGGCAAATAGAGAAGTTATGTTTTCATTAGCAAAATATAATTTGTAATGAGGTAAACTTCTTTTCCTCTGAAAACAGCATAAATATAGAATGCTGTGCTATTCAACTTCGGCTAAATGAAGCTTGAGTACATAAATCTCAGACATGTGCCAGACGTGTGGTGGTATCTGTGCATTCAGTTGGGTGGTTGAAAATCTGGAGAGAAGTAATTGTGAAACTGTACCAGTTTGACAACAAAGGGTGAAGTCTCCTTCAGTTTGGCAGTCTGTTAAATTAGCTTGCCCCACATCCTGGGAAACATTTGTAAAATGCCTGTTAACTAGTATTCAGCAGCCTCCAAATCGACTGTTGATATGCTAAACAGGATGAGAGAAACCAAGTAATGATAATAGACTGATTTCTGTAATAGAACCTCTTCTTCTTCTTCTCAGGCCTTTATTTCTCCTTGTAAATCAACTGGTGAAGGTAGCAGTATCAGTGATGTCAGCCTGACATCTGAAAAGTTCCAAAGGACTAAAGTCCCCAGGGCAGAATCTGGAGACAGTATTGGCTCTATGTCAGAAGATCGCAACCTTCCGTATAGGTAACTAACACAAAACCCCAGCCCTGGTTCTGTAAGTGTGCAAATGGAGATGCTGGCTTTTTTAACTCTCCCAATGAACCATATTACCTAAACTACAAATGAATCACAGATGTTAAGGGTTGGAAGGGACCTCGAAAGATCATGCAGTCCAACTCCCTGCCAGAGCAGGACCACCAAGAGTAGGTCACACAGGAACTTGTCCAGATGGGTTTGAATGTCTCCAGAGGAGACTACAGCCCATGTGGGCAGCCTGTTCCAGTGCTCCCTCACAGAGAAGAAGTCTTTCCTTAGAACCTCTTCTGTTCCAGTTTATACCCGTTTCCCCTTGTCCTATCATTGGCCATCACTGAGAACAGCCTGGCTCCAGCCTCCTGACACCCACCCTTTATGTATTTGTAAACATTAATGAAGTCACCCCTCAGTCTCCAAGCTGAAGAGCCCCAGCTCCCTCAGCCTTTCATCAGAAGGGAGATGCTTCGCTACATCATGTTTGTGGCCCTGTGCTGAACTCTCTCCAGCAGTTCCCTGTCCTTCTTGCACTGAGGGGCCCAGAACTGCACACAATATTGCAGATGTGATCACAAGGGCAGAGTAGAAATGAAGCTTATTTCCAGTACTTTGGCTTTCATCAAAGGCTCTCTGTGTAGTCTTTATGCTGTTTAAACTTTGAGTGAGCCAAGAGGATGCTTTTTTTTTTAAAGCCATTTAGACAAGTTGGAAAACAACAATATATGATACATATATATGTATCAGGTGTTTGTTTTTAACAAAGCTTGGCACACTTGTGAAACATCTAATGAAGTTGCCTCTTTTCAAAGTGTTGATGCATATAGATCTCAAAGATTTAAAGAAACTGAACGTCCTTCAATAAAGCAAATCATTGTTCGCAAAGAAGACGTGTCTTCCAAACTAGAAATGAGAAAGAATGGCCCATCTGATCAAATCAACATCAAAAAGAAGATGCAGGTATCCAACATACTACTGAAAATCACTCTTTTCTAATTTACTTTATTTCTTGTTTAAGTTTCCCTGTGAACATCCAAGATGTTGACATACTGCTTACAACTGCAAAATTAGGTGGTTTAGCATAAATATCTTAAGGGTAGGGAATGTCACTACATAATTGGAACAGCTAATGTATCTTTTAGAAAGATTATGCTGTAGAGTAAGTATGTGGGGAACAAGCCAGGAGATAGGGAATCTGTCTCATTACTGCCTTTGAATTAGGCAGCATCCATAACAACACACTTCCAGTAGGCAAGTCTATGTTTTCTACTGGTGCCTTTTTCACCTACGTGGCTGAGTTTGTGGTGAACTGCCCTTTCTTCTGGTGAAGGGAACACTGGATATGGAGTGTACAAACACTGAAGTCATTCACTGCTCACCATATTTCAACTGCCTCTGTCAAACAGCTGTGCTGCAATGTTCTTTTGCTGAAGTAACTGTAAACTGCAGTATTTTTGTAGTTTACTATCTAAATGATCTGATTTTTTTTTTTCTGAAGCATAGCCCCCAAAGCATTAATCTTAAGACATTTCCTTGTTTGAATGTTATACTAAATCTTCCTCTTCTTGCTAATTCTTTTTATTAGGAGCTGAATAATGAGATCAACACGCAGCAGAATGTGATTCATCAAGCCAGTCGAGCTCTGAACTGCTGTTTTGATGAGAAACATGGAAAAGGATCACAAGAAGAAGCTGAAGCAGAGAGACTGCTTCTCCTTGCAAGTAGGTTTTGAATTGTTTGTCATGAATGCTTTGGGAAGAATTGAAGAACTCTGGCAATGCATTTATTATGATACCTTTATACCTGCTTCTAGTTCTTCACTTAGAAAAAGGCTTGGAAAAAAGGCAAGGGTATTGCTTCTGTTTTGGCCTCTTCCATAGGCAAAAGCACATTTTTTTGTATCTTTCTTGTCTTTAATAGTCCTGCTCTTCTGGGAGATGACTAACATCTCTGTTGCATTTTACTTACAATTGTTCAGTACTGTTTTATCCTCTCTTACAACTGTAATTAATTTCTCTGTGTAGCTGAGAAGAGAACTGCTTTAGTGGAAGAATTGAACAAACTGAAGAGTGAGGGACCTCAGAGTAAAAGAAATAAAGCTGCTTCTACATCCACTGAATTTGCTCCATCCAGGGGATCTGTTTCCATTTCAGAAATGCGTCTACCTCTAAAAGCTGACTTTGTGTGTGGTACAGTTCAAAAGCCAGGTAAAACTAGCAACTGTGAAATCTTTCCCCCTTCCTCCATCCTCCCTACATATATTTCTGGTTCATTCTCCTTGGAGGTTTTTTTTGTCCTTTGCATCTCAGAACACTGAGGGCAGTGAAAATTTAGCAGTTACGTTTAATCTAGTTTTTTACTACACTTTTGATACTTTCCATGGTTGCTTTAGCTGCATCCTTTTGTGTCTTGTGAAGTTCAAGAAACTTATCAGCACTTTCCCAACTGGTCTTAAAGATCTCTGTGGTTCTAACTGACTGGGAAGGAATTAAAATCTCAGGTTGTCTTTGCTCTTGATGCCTTGGAATTTTTTTTTGATGGGTGCAAGTCTAGTACTAAACATCATTATATAAATTCTGACCTCTGTGGTGATGTGAAATGCTCATTAAGCCTCTGTTTCTTAGTCCTCCTGTTAACGTTCTCAGATACTTAATTTTTAAAGACTAGTCTTCCATTGCCAGATGTTATTCTGGAACAAGGGAAGAAATGAACCCATATTAACCCTTTAATGATTTAAATATGACAAGACAATCTATGTCTAGAGACCTACTCTGGAACACAGTAAACTTCTGCCGTGTGATTGTTTGAAGACTCTGCAAGCCCATGATAACCAGTGCTGTTTATATAGTCCTAGAATCATAGATTCATAGGATTGTAGGGGTTGTAAGGGACCTTTAGAGATCATCTAGTCCAATCCCTCTGCAAATACAATGCCCTAGAATATGATTGTAGGTGGACAGGTTCTGACTTCTTGCCTCACTAAAACTTAAGGGCAAAAGTCATTAGACAAAGTCATGTTTAATGTTGGCTGCCAAACTTCTAAAGAATTCATACATAGCTTTTCTTGTTTTCTTGTTTAACTGTCTTCTGAAATGTAAATTATGTTTTTATACCTTCAAATTAAAACCACAGCCAAGAATATAAATGGACATATCTGACCTAACTTACCACCCACACTCTGCTCCTGACATGCTACTGTCTTTGTTGCATGAGACAAATCATCTCTATTGTGGGAAAGGCTCTCTGAAACTAAACATAATTTTGTAACCATCAATCAGTAATTCTGAAAACCAAGTTGTATAAACAACCAACTGTGAACTATTTGCTGTCAAAGTGTTATTCTGGAAGTGTAGCGTTTGCCATACACTGTGCACCAGAAGCTCTATTAATGACTTTCATCTCTGAAGAGAACATGAAATATAGAGTACAAATCAATGCTTGCTGAAGTCTCTTTTTTCTGAGAGCTGAGACTTGTCCTATATAACAAAGCAATTAAATTGTTTTGGTTTTGAGGTGTTTTTTCAATGTGGTATGATGTTATGCAATGCTCTTGCTTCACTGCACAGCAACTTGCTACACAAACTCCAGATTATCTCCTGACACTATTGATGTGTGCTTGTGGTCATTCCCCACTCCATATACAAAAAGTTAGTGAAATGAGTTGCCTGGATAACCAGTCCCTTCACAGCACTGAAAAAAGTATGAGAACAGGCAAGAGTGAAAGCTGATACGTTGTTAAGCTGACAGGCCTAAAGAATAATGACAGAGTATATAAAGAACTAAGATTAACTCCTGAATCTAACTGGAAGTTCTTCCCCTTCCCTCTCATACAGTGAGTAGTGTAGGACTGGCCTGAGATGCCTCGAGCAGTAATACATTGTGAATCACATGGAGCTAGTCTTACTGTGAGACACAGTAAGTGTTTTAAGAGTAAGTTTCTAAGCAACTCCTGAGGTAACCAAGTGTTTAAGTGGGGTAAAACTGATGTCTTTAACAGCAATGAGGGTCTTTATAAATAATTGGACACCTTTGGCTAACAAAACCATCTGATATATATTTTTCAGAAGCAGCAAATTACTACTATGTAATAATCCTGAGATCTGGAGCAGAAAACATGGTTGCAACTCCATTAGCAAGTACTGCCAGCTCCCTGAAAGGAGATGCTCTTACCTTTACTACATCGTTTACTATGTAAGTATAAAGAAGCTGTTTTGGAACCAGTTTCAGCTCTGATGGAGCATGCACACAAACATTTAAAATCATCACATAAGGATGTTATTCTCCAAAAAAATAGTGAGATCTTGAGGTGTAGGTATTTCCTGCTTTGTGCAATAGCTGGAATCCACCTCCCTCAAAAAGCAATCTAGACTTACGCTACCATCCATCAGCTAATTTATCTCTTGCTTTTTCTACTTCTGTTCTCTCCTGGAACACCTGCAGTGACAGATGGATTGTTCTGCCTGAGATGAGGTGGTTTTTGTCTTTTGCAGCAGCTAACACTTCATATAGCTATTTTGTTTTGATATCTGGAGAAAAACCTACTCTTTAAGCTAAAACTTCAACTCTCCTATGTTAGCTAAAAAGGCATTGTGAGTTTAAAAGGCTGTTTGTTAGCATAAGTCTTGCAAAATAAACAATCAAACTTCCTTTTTCAAGTCCAACCCAAGTGTAGTTTTCACTTCAGTCTTTGTACTTAATGGACTGAAGGATGCAAGCTGAGAAAGGGTAGATGCACTCTATCTGCCTCTTGTTCTCTCTACCCTTCTGTTCTTTGAATTCTAGGAAGTGTCTTGAAATATTAATGCACGCTGAAAGGATTTCAAACTGTCCTGTTAGCCAGTGGGAACAAACTATGACTTACTAATAAGAGGTTAGCTATTAGTCAGCACTTTGGCTTAGCTTCTCTTGTGTAGAACCTAGCTGCTCCCTGGAGACTTTTAAGGAGCAGGGAAGAAGTAAAAAGCAACTTAAACCTCACAACCAAACAACAACCCTCCCCTCCATGTTTAACTTATTTTTTCCCTCTTCCTCCTTTTTAGGCATGATGTCTCAAATGACTTTGAAATAAATATAGAAGTTTACAGTTTGGTATGTATCAGTTTCTGTCAAGAAGACATGTAAGAGAGAGTGATGTGTTGTACTTTCTTAATAGATTCTTGCTTTACAGGTGCAGAGAAAAGAAGTTACAAGCACTGATAAAAGGAAAAAGGCAAATAAATCTAAGGTAAATGAAACTTGAAAATCAGCATATCTTATTGCACCAGAAGGTACGCTAGAAAGCCTGCACTACCTGGGAGAACTGACTAAGACAGTCTGTTGCTTGTTCTTGCTCTTCTTGGTCTTTCTTGGAACATCTGTAATGACAGGTTATGGAATCCTGCAACTATTTAGTAGATTGGACCTATAGTACTTAGAATCATAGAATGGTAGAGTTAGAAGGGACCTTAAGAGATCATCTAATCCAATTCTCCTGCAGAAGTAGGTTCACCTAGATCAGATCACACAGGAATGTGTCCAGGCAAGCCTTGAAGACTTCCAAGGAAAGAGGCTCCGCAGCCTGTGCCAGGGCAGCCTGTGCCAGGGCTCCCTCACCTCAATGGTCAAATAGTTTTTCCTTATGTTTAAATGACACTTTTTTTGTGTTCCAGCTTCATCCCATTACCCCTTGTCCTGTTGCTAGATACCATAGAAAAAAGGGATGCCCCAACCTCCTGACATCAATCACTTATGTACTTGTAAATATTGACATCTCCCCTCAGTCTCCTCCAGACTAAACAGTCCCAGATCCTGCAGCCTTTCCTCATAAGGAAGATGTTCCAGTCCCCTGATCATATTGGTCGCCCTGTGCTGGACTCTCTCCAGCAGTTCTCTGTCTCTCTTGAGATGAGGAGCCCAGAACTGGACACAGGACTCCAGATGAGGCCTCACCAGGACAGAGTAGAGGTGGAGCAGAACCTTCCTTGACCTGCTGGCCATACTCTTTTTGATGCATCCCAGGATACCATTGGCCTTCTTGGCCATGAGGGCACATTGCTGGCTCATGGTTAGTTTATTGTCAACCAGCGCTTCCAGGTCTCTCTCTGCAGAGCTGCTCTCCAGCAGGTCAGTCCCCAGCCTGTCCTGGTGCATGGGGTTGTTCCTTCCCAGATGCAGGACTCTGCACTTGTCCTTGTTGAACCTCATGAGGTTCCTCTCTGCCCAACTCTCAAGCTGGTCGAGATCCCGCTGAATTGGCAGCACAGCCTCTGGGGAATCAGCCAGTCCTCCCAGTTTGATGTCATCAGGGAACTTGCTGGGTGTATGCTCTGTCCCCTCGTCCAGGTTGCTGATAAAGATGTTGTACACTTGATTAATTCTGAAATATAACTGAAGGGAAGGCAGATGTCTTACTAGTTCTTTAAAATGCTATGCTTTGTAAACTTTTATTTATGATGTGTGGTGCCTTTAGTGCTTTAATGCCCCTATTCTCTGCTTAAACTAAAACAGTCAATATGCCTTACCCTGCAGTTTGATTTGTCTTAAAGGTTCTATTGATCAGCTACAACAATTTTCTTTCTTCCCAGTGTTAAGTAAAAGCACCGGAAACCTATTTTTGAAAGCAAACTTTGGTTTAACTCCTTGGCCGTAACCATTTCAGCTTGGATAGGGTGTGTGTCTCCAAGTGTTTGTGTTTTATTAAGGCTTTGAGTCTCTCTAACAAGCCAGTAGCTCTCTATATGTGGCTGTGGTGCTTTGGGGTTTAGGTTTTTTTTCTTCCTCTGATTCCAACAGTTGGGCACACAGTGTATTAGTGGTTTTAGGTTTGATTGCTTCATGTCAAAGATATCTGTCACTTAATAAAAACAAGAAACTTGAGTGTCTTTCAGTTGGAGTGAGTACTTAAATCATGTCTTGACAAACAGAAGTAGGAACTGTCTTCAGTCTTTCACTTATTTGACACAGTGAAAACAGGCTTCCTCCTATCCTCGAGTAAAAACTGTTTGAAGTCCAGGGCTTCTTTTTCTCCTGTGCTGTAGATTAGAGGAGTTTTTACTTAAAACTGAATGCTTTTTCTGGCACTGTAGGTAAGTTGCTGATGTAGGGTTATAGATGTGATTTGAATAAGTGAAAGTAACTTTGGAACCCCATTACACAAAGAAGAAAGATCTGCTAAGATTTTTTTTCAAATGGATGCTGACCATTCCAAGCTAATACATGCTTAAACTTTTCTGCAGTAAACATTTCTGAGAATGTAGCATTCCTTCCACTGAAATTGTTACATCCAGTCAACAAACAAGACTTCATTCCAACCACTGGTATCCATTCAAAATTTATTTAGATAAGCTTTCAGTAGTCTCACTGTGGAATTTTCATGCTAAGTGTGATGGACAAATTCAGCAGCAAATACACTTATCTTGTTTGTGTGCTTTTGCAGGTTATCACTCCAAAGAGATTATTAACATCTATTACCTCTGTAAGTATGAATGTGACTTTGCCATAAATCTGCTTAAGACCACTTCCAAAGGCTATATTCTTTCCCCAAATGAGACTGTATTTGTGTAGGCTCTTTGTGTCCCTTAAGTGAAATTAAGGTCTTCAGTTTTCTGCCAGACTCTTTAGCCAAGAAACAGATACCAGCTCTAAAAATGTAACGCTGGAAATATGCAGTTGTTACAAATTTGTTTTTGAGTTCCTTTTGAAGTTACTTCTGTTGGCTTGATTTTTTTAAATGTTCTTCAGATGTAGTTTTTCTAACCTAGCTTAATGTTATGTAGAAATTGTCAGAAGTTACTTTTCCACTAAGTTTTTATTGTTCTCTCTTTCTAGAAAAGCAACCTTCTTACTCCAGGTAAGCAAAATCTAAACATCTTATGGCAAGAAGAATAAACTACACTTGCTGTCTAAAGAAGTATATCAATAATGCTTGTACATATAACAATTCTTTACTTACTACTCCCAAACTCTGTTGATTCAACAGCTTAGAAACTGTGTTTATCTGAGTTATTGATATTGGTTTCTTGAGAAGATGTCTTCCTTTAAACATAATACCTAGTGTCAGATACCTGTGGCTTACATTCATTTTTCCTGGAAAGGTAAACTCAAAGTAATTTTAAGATTTTTAAATGAGTCTGATAGAAATGTAATAAAGAGCAGACTTGAAAACATGAACAGACTCTGAAGTATTGCTTGCGTGTAGTGTTTTTAACATGTTCATATATTTCTGATTCTTGGGGGAGAACAGCATCTCTAAGTGTTTTTCTAACTGCATCAAAATGTGTAACACGCTTGTCTGATTACATGAGATACTTGAGCTAACTAGTACAAGCTGCAGCAATAAGGAGTTCAGGAACTAACTCTGGAGTGTCCACTGTGCTGCTGCAACTAGTCAGAATCCTGTGTCTGAGCTATAGTGCTTGTTTCTATTGATAGAAGTGGAAAGAAGTACAGGTACACAAATCTGGAAGAACATGGTGTGTCACTTGAAGGGGTTAAGAGATTTGAAAGTCAAGCTTCTACTGGAGGGCACGTGTGCTTTGTGGTGTGCTCTGGAATGCTCTCTGCCTCCCTGAGACTTCTGAAAATATTTTCTCTTCTCCTTTGTGAACATTTCAAAACATTTCTGAAAGAAAAAGCTCTACCAAGGCGAACTGGTGTGCACCAAGATGCTGTCTGAGTGTGCTGCTGGGCTGCACTGCATCCTGAAGCACTGAGTAGGGCATGTATACAGTAGTACTAACAAAGCCTTTTTAAGCATTGCAGCATTCAGATGGTGTGTGTTATGGCTTGACTTGAACTTTTTTTCTCCACAGCCATGGCCAGTCCAGGTGTCCCCAATGTACGCTCTACTAACTTCATCCTTGTTGGATCCCACAAGCTATCTCTGTCTTCAGTAGGAAACAGCAAGTTTGCATTGGACAAGGTAATGGAAGTAGCTGGTTAATAATCCAAAAGTAATTGCATACCCTTAGAAAAAATGAATTAGTCTGAGTTTATGGTTTTCAGGCAAAATTACTATCCTAGAAATGAAACACATAGGTTTCTATGTATGTTATTTATCTCTCTCTCTAAAAATGTATGTTGGTAGTATTTGGTTTCATATGACTGAAATGTACTTCTAAGATACAACAGAAAGGCTCACGTTGTTGTGTCAGATTTCTTTTCTGTAGCTCAATGTAAGGTATGGTTATGCAAAGATAATGAAGGCATTTGGTTAGTAATTTGCCTTCACTGACAAAAAAATGGATGTATGCACTTCGTATCTCTGTAGGTGGCCTTCATATTGTTTGTTGCTCTTACAGTCTTGCAGCTATCACTAAATACATTGTGTGGTATAATGGTAATGAAGTATTTGAAATTGTCTGTGTTTAATTGACTTTAATATTGCTATTTGGATATAGTTAGGACTGAGTTTCCTTTCATATCCCAATTAAGAACATTTGTGTCTAGAAACTTAACATTTTTTTGAAAGAGAACTAACATTGAGTTTTATGCCATTAGTTCCTTGTCCAAATAGGATCTGCTTATTGGCTCTTGCCATTAGAGGTTAAATACATTCTTACACTCGTTTTACTCTCTAACCTTGAGTATCTTAGAATGAAAACCTGTTTTCATAGGTGTTTAGGCCAGTAGCTATCCTCAGATACCTTAATTCAAAAGTTGCCACAGCTTATGGCAGTATTAAATTACAGCTTTACCTACCCAAATGGCAGCATAAGACCGAATTTACTTCTTGGTCAATTAACTCTTATTGTCATTATAGTTGTATTGCAATTACAGTTTCTGGTGAGCGGTGAGATAACAAGGACTGGCTATGTTTGTGCAGGAGATTAAGGGCAAAATACACGGTCACCTCAACTTGCTTTTTGGAAGTTTTACTTTCTGTAGACAGAGGCAGTGTCCTTTACTGAACCAGTTAACTGGTAACCTAAGTTAGTTGAATTGCACTGCTGTTACTGTGTGAAGTTCAGAAGTACCAGCTTTGGTCTTCAACCACAAAATGTTCCTCTTAATCAGGACTATGTGTAGAGATCTTATTTTGTGCAAAACTTGGTTGTTGGTAACTCTATGTCCTTGAAGTTATGGGAATCAGTTTTTCCATTCTATTCAAGAATTAGATTTTTATCTGTTTTGTTTAGTCTTTAGGACAATACACTAGACTGGGCTAGTAAAATATATATAGCACAACATACAAGTAGAGTTCCAGGGAAACCATCTCTTGAGTAGCTTTTTTCCAGGGGCAGACTTCAACAGCTAGAATTTCCCTTTTTTTACAAGATAATTTTAACAAGCAGCACAAGTTTTCACCTGTGTAAAGCTTCAGTTTTGACCTGGCCTGTGGCTGTACAAACAGCTTCTTTTTAACTTGCTCCCAGAGTTTCTAATACAGAATAAACTACTGCCACAGTGGATTTTGACTTTCATTCCTCCCTTTTATATGCACTGTTAAAATTCACAATAGAAAGGAACAAAATGTACTCACATATAACTTTCCTTATTTTTATCAACCTTAACTTTGCACTAATTGCATTGAGCATGTTTCTTTTTTCCCTAGATAAATTTTGAAGGGGAGGAAAAAGAACTTTTGGGCTATATGTTCCAGGACAAGGTTGCTATGATTCCTTAGTTCCTAATTTAAGATGGGGAAACTGCTTCCTCGTGCATGTTGCTCATATCTGTCTGGCCTTTTTGTAGTACTTATTGTGTTTAATTCCTCTGAGAAAATGCTTACAAAGATTTACTAACTGAACGTAAACTATTAGGCGCCTTAAAAACTTGCAGAGTTCTACTCCTTGTCTCTTAACTGAGTTCTAGCAGCATGCTTATTTTATTTAGACCATGTAGAGTTCTTCCTTAACTAGCTTGTGCCTCTTGTGATCCTACATCACTAGAAGGAGGAATTTCCTTTCTTCAGAACAAATGGATGGGTTACTTGAATACAGCTAGTCAGGAAATTTGAGCCAACTTCTTGATGAACTGCACAGAGTGTAGAATCAGCTACCTTGCTGAGAGAGAAGTGGGGAAAATGACTGGCAGCTGAAATTAACTTGCTGCCACTGAAGAAAATCAAAATCACCCAGGAACTAAATCTTGTTTCTGATTTATTGAGACCTTGTTTTGTCAAGACTGATCAATACCTTTCTCTTAAAGCAAAAATCAATCGTGAGCTAAAGTTTTCAAGTACAAAACATATCAAAATGTGAGGTTATCTGCACACAAATGTGTAATTGAACTATTTTTCTTGCTATTTACATTTTCCACTTCAAGAATTATAGAAATTGATATGCTCAAAAGAAATAATTGGTTATTAACAGCCCTCAGAAGAAAATGTTTTGGATAACCTTATGTAGGTTATGTTTCAAAATTAAGTGATTATTTTAGTACCTCTCATTTGTAATCAAATGTCTCCTAAGAACTATCACAAGAATTTGCAAAAGAAACTGGTTTTATCTTGACTATCTTTGCAGATTATCTTCTATGACAAAAAGCCAACATCTTATGGTAGAAATCTGAATGTCCACACCAGAATGCAAGCTAGTCCAGTCATGGGCTTGAGTTTTCATCTAGCTGAATATTTAACAAATTGCTTGCTTTTCACACCCTCCATCCCACTTGCCTTTTAAAGGGATATATTGTTGACTAGGATGTAGCATTTTCTTTCTCATCATGTGTACATTGGGCTGTGTTGATGTGCTTTAGTATTTAATTAGCAATTATAGAATGGTAGGGTTGGAAAGAACCTTGAGAGATCATCTAATCCAATCCCCCTGCAGAAGCAGGTCAAGTAGGTTTTGTGTAACCACTATGTTCTGTTTCTTATATTGCCTTTTGCTTTACTGTCACAGTTTTTTTCATTGTTAAACTTGATAATCCACAAAATAGATTATTCTGGCCTAACACAAATTAGGAAGGAATGCAAAACCTACAAACCTAAAGTGGGGAATTGGCCAAACTTCCTCGAGACCCTCATTCAGAAATAGATTTTGGGGGTTTGGGTTTAGGTAGGATAGAAGCCAATGTTCCCTGGTATATAGGGTTATATTTGTCTTTACGCAGAATGACAGAATTGTAGGGGTTGGAAGCGACCATCTAGTCTGACCTCCCTAATAAAAACAGGTCCACCTAGATCAGGTCACACAGGAATGTGTCCAGGCAAGCCTTGAAGACCTCCAAGGAAGGAGACTCCACACTCTCCCTCTGGGCAGCCTGTGCCAGGGCTCCCTCACCTCAATGGTCAAATAGTTTTTCCTTATGTTTAAATGACACTTTTTTTTGTGTTACAGCTTCATCCCATTACCCCTTGTCCTGTCACTAGGTACAACAGAAAAAAGTGATGTCCCAGCCTCCTGACACCCACCATTGATATACTTGCAAATATTAATGAAATTCCTCCTCAGTCTCCTCCCAACTAAACGGCCCCAGGTCCTGCAGCCTTTCCTCATGATGAAGATGCTCCAGTGCCCTGATCATGCTGGTCGCCCTGTGCTGGCCTCTCACCAGCAGTTCCGTGTCCCTCTTGAGCTGGGGAGCCCAGAACTGGACACAGAACTCCAGATGAGGCCTCACCAGGGCAGAGTAGAGAGGGAGAAGAACCTTCCTTGACCTCTTGGCCAAACTCTTCTTGATGCATCCCAGGATGCCATTGGCCTTCTTGGCCAGGAGGGCACATTGCTGGCTCATAGTTAGTTTATTGAGAACCAACATTCCCAGATCTCTCTCTCTGCAGAGCTGCTCTCCAGCAGGTCAATCCCCAACCTTTACTGGTACGTGGGGTTGTTCCTCCCCAGGTGCAGGACTCTGCACTTGTCCTTGTTGAACCTCATGAGGTTCCTCTCTGCCCAAGTGTCAAGCCGGTCAAGATCCCACTGAATGGCAGCACAGCCTCTGGGGAATGAGCCAGTGCTCCCAGTTTGGTGCCATCAGGGAACTTGCTGATGATACACTCTGTCCCCTCATCCCAGGTCATTGATGAAGATATTGAACAAGACTGGCCCCAGAACCAATGCCTGTGGAATTCCTCTGGCCACAGGCTTCCAACTCAATTCCATGCCATTGATAAAAGTCCAGGGCCAATGCCACTTATTTCTGTTGTGTGGAAATATTTTACTCTTTTTCTTCTGGAATGGTCATAGAGACTCCTACCTGGTGCACATAATTTTGCTGTGCTATGCTGTAGGGCAAAGGACACAAGCAAGCCATGCATGCAGTCTTAGTTGGGTAAATCTAACATGCAAAAATGACTTCATCAGCTGCTTGTGCACATGTGTATTGTGTCTGGGAGGAAGCTGAAGTATACCTGCAAGTCAAAAGTGATCCACTTCTAACAGTGGCATCTATTTCAATGTTGTGCAGGGTTTGCTGAGGCAGTTTTCTTGTTGAATTAGCAATCTGTCCCTTAGCATACATGTGGCAGTAGTGGTTTGAGTACTCAATGTAATGGGGTACTACGTGTGGAGGGATTGTGGGACATCTGATAGCAGTCCTTGTTGCATATTCTTCCTCAAAATGTTTGAGTATCAAATAACCAGATAACTAAGCTTTGGTACAGCAATTAAGCTGCTCTTTTTTTTCAGTGGTAGTTTTCTTGGAACCTCTTTTGTTAGAAATGACTTAACCCTCCTCTTCAATAGCTTGAGGGCCAGCTAAAAAGAACTTTCATTACTTTTTTTCCCCTTCTAGGTTTTTTTAATACAATTATTTATCTGAGTAGGCACTTCTACCTCCATATCTGTCAAAAATGCTTATAGCATCCATGCACCAGCCTTCTTTAAGCCCACTCTGGTATTTTCCAAACAAGTCAATGTCAAACTGAGATAGAATCTTGCAGGATGTGACCTGATGCCTTGTGATGTTTTTAACCATGCTTGGAATGTCTGCTTTTCTAGAATCAAGCATGTTTGTGCATATGTCCTGAGCAAACTAATAAGCAAAGAAGTCTTGAAAAGCTTCTAAATGAAATTGAAACCAAAAGTGATTATTGCTGTCTTGCTTGAGACTGATCGCTTCTTTCTGGCTGAAGATCCTAAGAAAAGGCAGTGCTAACATCCTGGTGTTGGTGACTTGCTCCAGCTTGTAGAGTTGAGAAGTATCAAAATTAAATGACTTGTTTGATTTTTTTGCAGGTTCCCTTTTTGTCTCCTTTGGAAGGTCATATATATCTGAAATTAAAATGCCAAGTGGACTCCTCCGTGGAGGAAAAAGGATTCTTGGTAAGGGATTCACCTCAAATTCCTTCCTTGGAAATTACAGGTCCTGCTAAATGTAGTTGCTTGTTTAACTTCATGCATGTATTTATAGGGATTGTGAAGCTTAAGACTGGCTTGATTTCTATTCTCTCTTTGAACAAGACCCTGAACTTTCCTAGGGTGTCTTCTAAACGTGTTCAAATGAAAGCTGCCTTTTAGGATTTTGTATACCTTCTAAATACCGATCATTTGTTATTCTGAGCTTCAGTATTTAGTACCTTCTCTGGCTACAATCTATGATGTGAGAGGAGATTCTGCTTTCTCTACCAGAAACTTTTACCAAGACATCTTGGATTTTTGTCTAGTAAAACGAATTTTTCCCTAGCAAAATAATACTTTGGGTTTTTTTCCACTATATTCACAGACTTTGACTTACAAGGAAGCAACAATATTTTTTGAGAAACCTCTTGAGCAGTTCCCTCTCTAAAACTGCGTACCTGGGTCACATAGATGAGGCTGTTGAGATTGTGTCCAGGAGATGGCAGTAAATGTGCTGTGAAAATGCTGCAGCAAGACATTAACAATCCCTTTTATTTTGGTGTTTAGGAAATCAGCATTTCATTAGACTCTTTTCAAGCATTTCTTTCTGTCTCCTTTCCTTTAACTGAAGTGAAACAGATTTCATGACATGCAAACATTTCACATGCTGATGGTATCTGCTATCCCACATTTTTGTGTACCAGTTTGAGAACGTCCTTGTTTACTTTCTGCTATGTAGTATGTAAAACCTAAAAAGCATTGTATGTGCACATTAAATTCTTCCAGAGTAAAGGTTTGGGAACTCTCTGCACCATTAAAAATTATGATCTGAATTGTGAAGAGTAAAAACCACAACACACACGCACAAATCAATTGGAAAAACAAATATTCTATATAAGTTCAAGAGGGAACAGAAGTCAGATACTAAACTTCCCATTCCAGTACGAAGGAAATTGAGCATGAAACTGGTATAATCCTGAATCCAGTAAAATAAGTGCCAACATCAAACTTTAAAAATCATTTTCTAAGTTGTTCTAAAGTGACCAGACTCATGAGAGTGGCCTGTAAAATAACTAAAGGTTTTGTAATCCTGAATGGAAAGTTGAAGATAGCTTAAGTACCTAATCATAGAATGGTAAGGTTGGAAGTGACCTTTAGAGATTGTCTAGTCCAATCCCCCTGCAGGAGCAGGTTCACCTAGATCAGGTCATGATTTAATGTTATACTAACACATTTTGTGTACCATTTATCCTGCGTCTGCTGTAAGTAACTGTAATAATGGGAATGTTTACTGTCAACATGAAAATGGTAGTTTGAAACAGCAGCGAGAGGTGCATTTAGAGCAAAAGGCTGCAAAACTGAGTATGTAAGCCCATGTTCTTTGCCATCTGGAAAATAAGTGTACTGCACTAATAGAAGTTTCTCCCAATATATATCTCTTTACTTCTCTTGTGTTTACTCTTGCGAAGGGTTGTACTTGCAGAACCATCCTGGTAGAAAAGCAGTTGAGTACATGCCAAGCTCGATGTATGATATTGCTTTACTTTGAAGTTCTCTTCCATGTTTTTTTTTAAGACTATGTTTGAAGATGTCAGTGGGTTTGGAGCGTGGCATAGACGCTGGTGTGTGCTGGCTGGAAACTGTATCTCTTACTGGACGTACCCAGATGATGAGAAACGAAAGGTAATGCTGCTTTATCAAGCTCAAGTCTGAAGATCTGTAGTAGCCTCCACAACTGCCTGTTCATTCTTAATGACAGTAACACTTAGGCTTAAACCAGGTATATGTATATATTCAAAGCATGAGATTTAAGCTCAAAGTTTCCTTGGGGAATGGAGGGGAGTTCTCTTCATAAATCAGAGCAGTTTTAGAAACCGACCACTTTACTGGGAAAGGGGAAAAGTGGAGGAAGCTCTATGTTTAATTTCCCCCTTCTTAGTCTTAAGGCTTTCCATTGTGCTTGTTGAATGACTTTATTATTTCACTTCTATTGATCAGACTTGCACAGCTTAATAAGCAGACTGCATCTAGTTGAAATTTTAGACACCAGCATGGTAAAGAACTAGAGCGGGTGATGGTTCTGTATTGCAGAAGCATAGCTGTAATTATGGACTATCTTATTTGCAGCCATTGTTTTCTTGTAGCTCCACCTTATAGTTGAAACTTGCTTTTTAAATGGTTCTCTCAGAAACCTCAGTTATTGTCTGGCTAATGAGACAAATCAGATGTTCACCTGTCGCAGAGGTGAATCTTTTTGTCTCTTCTAGCCTGTTCTTGTGGTGTGTACTCAGATATTTCCAGGTCTCTTTAAGGCTGCTTTCGAGAGGTTTTTCTGACTCGCTTCAGCAATTTACCATTAAACACTTGCTTGTTTGTTGCCAGAACACTTTCTTTCCCAAACTCTGTGGCAAACTCTGGTCCTTTTGGGTCTTCTATGCCAATCCAGATGCCTGAGTTTAATTTCTTCCCTGCTAACGGAGGAAGACCATATGCTGATAGTTGACATTGCCAAAATATATCAATGTACTTTATTTCCCTGCCAGAAGGGAAAAAATCACTGCCTACTGTAATAGAAGGTAGGCAGAAAAATAGAGTTAACCAAGAAAAAGCTTCCTATTCTGCTTTTGTCTGCTGCAACAGAGAGAAGCTTTTGTTTTTCTTTCCATCTTCTGTTCTTGAAACATGTTAGACTTCTTTCACTGCCCTTCCAAGAAAGGGTCAACTATATCCATTTGACATGCTATCATCTGCAGCAATATGAAACTCTGCCCTTATTAAATGCTTCCCTTACCCCTACTATATCTGTTCTGTTGTGCTGAGCTAGATGTAGCTCAGAAATACCAGTATTGGGCAATGATTGCTTTAAATTGTGGAATGTTGTCTTTACATTTCCATGGCTGCAGATAGATCACCAGCTTGCAACCTGTTTTTTCTTAATTTTCCTTGGAATGGAGCTCTCCTCCTCGTTTCTGTAACTTTGGTTGTTGATTTAACTATCTATAGTTATAGTGAACATGCCCAATGAGCAACAAACTTCTCCATGCTCAGAGCAGCTTGTGATGTTTCCCTGATGAGATATTCTGTAGGTGTGAAGAATCAGAGCCGAGGTCTGTAACTAACTTTAGGCACACAGCTGAGCCTCTGGCTATAGTCAGCAGAAAGAGAACTGCCTTGAAATCTGAAATGCTCTTTGAAGAGTTTGAACTACAGAGGGAGCTAAAGCAGTTGGGCTCAGCATGTTGGTGCTTTACCTGAATGCTTGAAGGTGGATCTATATGCTGTAGGCTTTGACAAGAATGATGCAAGCATCCCTGAAGTGCTTGTTTTCTGTAGGCTTTGACAGGGGTTATTCTATCAGTTAGGATTGTATTATGAAGCTCTCTTGAATTTGACAGTTGAAGCTGTTTGTATTTAAGGAATAAAAGGGGAATGTGTGTTTTCTAGAGCCTAAGCCTTCAGTAAAGGGTTGATTTGTTAGCTGTATTGTATGTGGCTGGGCAGGACATGTTCCATTATCAGTGTTATCTTGCTTCAGCAATTGCTCTTAAACAAAAACAGTGGAGATCCTCTTTTTTTTTTTTTGTAGGGAGTGGTTGGTTTGGGGAAGGATTCAATTTTGTATGGTAGAAATTGTCAAAGTATGTGTTGTTCAGCATTGCTCTTGATTGCAGCATCCTTTGAACTGAATTCCCTTTCAGCATCCTTTGGGCCGGATAAACTTGGCCAACTGCACCAATCATCAGATTGAACCCGCCAACAGGGAGTTCTGTGCCCGTCCCAACACTTTTGAACTAATAACTGTCCGACCTCAGAGGGAAGATGACAGAGAGACACTTGTCAGCCGATGCAGAGACACGCTCTGTGTTACAAAGTGAGTGGATGAAGTTGTGAGGGCTGTGGGAGGTAATGGGATGTGTGTGGGAGGGGTGTTTGGCCTCAAGTGATAGTTTCAGTAACACAGAGGCCTTACAACATTGACATGTCAATACAGAGCTCACTTAAAGGCTTTGGGATGACACTTGAACTGTTAAGTTCACTTTCAGTCCTATGTTGAGCTGTTAATTTCAGACTGAGGACAAAACTCACCTTTTTCAGAAGTGGAAATGACAAATAGCTTGGTATCAGTGTTATGGAACACTTGGCTTCACTTTTTTCCCCTCTACTCTTTTACCTTCCATAGATGATCAGCTTGACCTTTTTCAGAGTAACTAAGTAGAGGTGGAGGAAAATGTGCCTGATCCTTTGGGTTGTTTGCCTTTTAGGAACTGGCTGTCTGCTGATACAAAAGACGAACGGAACCTTTGGATGCAAAAGCTCAACCAAGTCCTTGTTGACCTTCGCATGTGGCAGCCTGATGCCTGCTACAAACCTATTGGAAAGCTTTAAACTCTGGAAGGGGGACTATGAAGAAGATATGTATGAAAAAACCCTACATGAACTACACAAAAGAAACTAAATGAAAACGTGGGAAGCCCTTTGGGTCACTTATGCTTTAAATCTGAGAGAGTATTTAACATTATACAGGACTATGTTATGCAGTATTTTTATTTCACTTTTAAGAGTTTTAAAACTTCCCAGCTTTTGAATATGGTAGGAGGCAATTAATTAGGTTTCTAAATGTGCTAAATATTTATATAACTCTTTATGGAAGCCTTTTCTTTTTTTAGCTAAGTACATTCTCTTCTTTAAACAAACAAAAGATTGCAGGAAATCACACTTCAGAGAAGGGAGGGGGTGGCAAGCTAGTGAGAAAAAAACCCAAACTTACTAAACTTGGCTTCCTGAAAGAAACAATAGCTCAGAGTCCTCTAACAAGGATGGTGCTGAAGCACAAGATTTAATATTGGAGGGTTTGTCAAGTTCTTTTTATAATGATCAAGCATTGAAGTTACTGGCAATTTTTATTCTACAACATGCAGTACAGCTATTTCTTGCTTGCAGAGTGTCCTTGTGGTCAGAACAAAAGACATGCACATTCTATTCATACCACTTTTGCAACTTCTCCTGCAGACTGGTATGGATAAGTGCATGATGTGTATATGATATGGTTTATAGGTGTGGAATTATGTATGCAGTATATTGCACTTTGATAGAAATGAAAGGCCTGGAATATTTTTTTGTTAGGACTACTAGATGGAAAAAAAGAGGGGAAAGAAGTGCTATGGTTTTATGCATCAACATTTCCTGGGACTCATGGTTTGTACAAGCTAGGATTCTCTTCCATTTGAGAACCAGGTTGTAAAAGTGCTTTTCATTATAATACACTACAAAGCTGCTACATACCAACTAATACTCTGCTGGCTGAAAGCATGGGTCTTCCCTTCATAGACATGTTCATAAACACAGATAAAAGCAGCACTTCAGCCCCATCACAAAATGGCAAAACTTCTCAGTTAAAACTTGCAATTTTCACAGCTTTTCACTGGGCTGAGTGAAATATTATCTCATTACTTGACTATTGCAAAGGCAGTAGTGGAAAGCTTCAACTTGCTATCACTGTGTTATATTCACCCTTGAAACACTAAATCCCATTATCTTATACTGTTCCATCCTGCCACTGTTGTACTTGCTTTTAAATCCAGTTTTCTTTCTTTGATGTCTTAAATATTTCCAAAGTGTGTATTGAGATTTATTTTATTCATTTAAAATAAAGAATAAAATGCTACTTGATTTTTTTTTCCTATAATGTCATCTATGCACTTGAGCTACTGCTTTGTAGGCTGAAGAAAAGCTGGACTCCTTACCTTGTTAAAGAAAGGATTTTAATCCAAAATGCCACTTGGTTTGGAAGATAAAGTGAGCCCAATTTTGTTGTGGGGAAGGCTAGATTGTCTTTGAGCAGTCCCCATGAACTTCTTGGAACATATACGATTGTAGAAGCTGCTAGAGACCAGCAGCTCAAGTGTGAAGAGGATGGCTTGATTCTCACTTCCTTGCAACAAACACATGGCAGCAAAGTAGCAATAGACCCTGGAAGAGCAAATTTCATCTGTGGCTACATGGTAGGCTCTCTACCTAAACTTCTGAGTGGATGGTTGTGAAAATCATGACATATAAAAGAATGAAACAAGCCCCTAGAAGGGTGTTAAGAGTAGAACTGGATATACTTAAGGGAATGATGTGGTTTTATCTAGGCTAGCTGGGTCATTATCCCTGGTAGAAACTAATCTGTGTTTGTTCCTTGCCTGAGATGAAAAATTCTCCTGATCAAGGAAAGGGATGAAGCGTAACAGGTGCTATGAGTTGGAAAAGCTGACCTGGAGGGGAAGGTCTAGGCCCCAGTTATTGATGGTGATTACGTGCCTCCTGCCTTCCTGCCCCCTGTTAGAGCTGTGGAAAATAGTTCAAAAATGTTCCCAGATGTGTGTTTTCATGTTTTGTAGCAGATCCTTTTCAAAGAGGCCAGACTGTGTGACTTCAAACAGCTTCACAGAGCTCTGGATGTTCTCAGAAATAGTTCCCACTTCAAACAAAGCTTTCAGTCTTGTAAAAACAGGTTATGAACAGAAGGGCATCAAAAATCCTTCTCCTTTGGAATGAGTCAGTGACATAACCACCCCTATTCATGTGCCCTAACTGTTCCCCAGAAAAGACCTTGATAAGTCATTCCTTGTGTCACCAGAGTGTTTGGATTTCATGGAAACCCCATACTCAGCTTTCCAAGAGAAGCCTTTTTTCTTGTTTGTTTCTTCCTTTTTGTCACCTTCAACCCAGCTAAGCACCAGGAGACGGTAAAACTAACAGCATAGACTCGAAGTCGTAGTTCCTTACTACTTCAGCATAAGTAAGCTTTTTCCAGAATCACTTCTTTAAAAATAGGGCATTTATTTTTAGAGTGGTGAGTGAGTGATGGTTGGGAGTGCAGCTCTTCAGCTGCTTTTTGTGGCCTTTGGCATAATGCAGAGATGCGACTGTTGTAAAAGCTGACGGCTTAATAGGCCCGAAACTCATCTTTATTTGCAAATACTTACTGCATCATTTACAAATCAAGTTTTCTGTGCACAGCCTAATGCTGGCCTGCAGAGCTGGCCTCTCAGGTGTTAAGGACATGGGGTTTAGCTAGTGCTTCTGCAGGCAGTGGCCAACCTGCTACCTGAGGTCCTTGGCAGAGCCCAGACCACGCATGGAGCAATTATCCTGGGCTAAACCCCAGAGCTTTGCTCTAGGTTTCTGTAATGGCAGTTTAGGGTTGGCTTTGGGAACAAGCTGTTTTAATAACAAGCTTTTTTTATTTCCCCCCCCCACGTTGTTCAGAAATTCAAGATGTTCACTAGTAAAGAAAGTCTATAAATGGAAAATGCTTTGCTCTGGGCAATGAAGCTTATTTTAGCTAAGGAAATTTCAGTTTTACTAGCTTGTAAAACTCCTAATTGATGTTATTAAATCCCAAGCTCAAATGAAATACAATAATTTGCAATGAGATTGACTGAGAATGTGGCTTCTGCACACATGCTGTTCCCTTCCCCCTTTTAATTGCTGCCTTTCCATATTTTGGTGTAGAGGAAATTATCTGATATTCTGTAATTATTGTCTGTGCTGTACTTGGTCTGTAGTAAAACCACATGGCTGCACTTGTTTCTGCCCTTGTGTTGCTTTTTAATGAGAGATAAGAAGGCCAAAGAGGTAATCAAGAGGAGCAGATGTTTTACCTGGCCAGGGTGCATTGAATGTGAGGTGGAGAGAGTTTGTCCAGGAAGCAGGTAGATTTCCTTCTGATGCTAAATAGCCTTCCTCAAGCATGCCTCTGTGGGCTTGCAAGTGTTTCTTGGGAAACTGGGTGTTTTTGGTAACATCTGAATGCCTTGAATGAATTGGAGCCTTATTAGCAAGTACCATTCAATGAAGAGATGTATTCCCTTTTGGTTTTTTCAAGTAGGTGACTTGGATATTTACTTAAATGTTAGCATTCGTCCCAAAGGAGTTTCTGTCTTAGAAGATGCAGCGTTGACTACTTCAAGAGAGCAATAATATGGGCTCCAACCAAAAAAGCATCAGCCAACTCATCCTCTGCCTGGCCAAAATCCTGAGCAGATGCATCTCTAGCCCTGTGGTCCACATACAGCCAGGCCATCTCGAGTCTGGACTGCAGCCCAGGAGCTGAGTGGTGAGTGATGCAGCCTTATGCAGGGAGTGAGATCAGAACCAACAGCAGAGCTTGGGCTGATTTGTAAACACTTTCTTTTTTCCAGAGTCTTTCCAGCTGTAGTTACTGCTATTTTATGCTGTCTGATCCCTTCATCACCACTGAGATTGTGAGTAATCTCTAATTTCTTAATATTATTTTATTGTGCTGAGATATAGTGAGAAAACTGCTTGTAATTCTCAACCTTGAAGGCTGTATGTGAAGGACAGCAGGTAAGGGCTGCCCAGTATCTTCAGTGATTCCCTGGGTCTTGCCTGTGAAAGACACAGGACTGGGTATATTGTGTTAGGAAGCAGAAGAGCAAAGATGTGTTACAGGTTGTAGCAGCAACCTGATTTAAATACAAGGAGGGTTGTCTTGTTAAAAGGGGAGGGAAGAGAACCTGTGCTCTCTCAGACTGCACTGATGCTGCCAGGTAAATCAAAACTCTAGCACCTTGTTATTCCTGGCACACTTTAATAAGCAAAGAGCAGCTAAATAATGTATTGACAGTCAGGGCAATTACAGACACACGATTGATAGCAACATAATCAGTTTGGGTACCACCCCCTGCCTCGTGGTATCAGATTAACTGTTGAAACTACACATGG
This sequence comes from Urocolius indicus, assembly GCA_013401255.1. Classification (NCBI taxonomy): domain Eukaryota; kingdom Metazoa; phylum Chordata; class Aves; order Coliiformes; family Coliidae; genus Urocolius; species Urocolius indicus. Next base: position 47,902 of record WBNH01000629.1, read on the forward strand.
AAAGCCCAGAAATCATGTTCTGCAGGAGCAAAAGTCAATAATAAGAGATAGGGCTTAGAGTTTGCTGTATGTGGAAAAAAATCAGGTGGCTTTGCAAACCTATACAATCAGTGGTCTAGCTGGCAGGTAGCCTTTGATTCTTATTTTGTAGCTCCACTGAAAAAGCACAGCCTACTTGTGCAGGTGAGATACAGGCTGCAAAGAATGCTCATCTTATGTCCACTGCTGCTGGCTCTGATAATTTGCCCTCTCCCTTTTTTTGTGTGTGTGTCTTTAATCCTGTTGTTTGCTGGAGTGCGCTCGGAAGCGCACCGTCAGGGCTCCCCTGGAGTCAGTGCCCGCCTTGATCTTTGAACACAGCTTCGATCTGGTCGTTGAAGGGATTTTCCTTTCCAAGCACTTGAGGCCATTCGTGTAGAGCCTTCTGCCAGGTAATGCTTGTTCCAAGGGCTGCAGCAATCTGCAAACAACACAAATGCTATCAGTTCCTTGTACCTCTGTAACGCAGGCTTTTCATGCCAGTGTAAGAGGACGAGCGTAATGAAGACTCCCTTACATAGATGGGATGGACTGTAACCTCTAATCAAAGCACATACTCCATTCCAACAGCTTGAACAGGGGAAAATCCTTCTGAACACTCAAAATAAGGTGAGAGCTGTTGATCTGCCTCCCTGACCAGCCCTTCAGTCTCAAGAGTCTCCAGCCACTCCCTGATGCCTACAGTGTCTGGTCAGAGTCTGATTTTCCCCCTCAAACATTTTGCACGTATTTCAAAAGCACTGCTTGGATATAACACACAAAGCTCTTGGGAGCCCAGTGGAATTTGTGCTCCTAAATGCCTCTGATACTTCTAATAAATATTCTCTCTGCTCTCCTGTAAGGAAAAACCACGGGGGTTGAGGAGCAAGCGACCCAATTAGATGTAGGTTCAAAACTACCCAGCTCTGGTGCTCTGAATCTGCACCTGCTGCTGGGTATCCTCAGAGCTCTTTTTCCACCTGCAGAAGCGGTAAATTAGCTTTTCTCCTCGATGCCAGAACCATTCCAGCTTTTATAGAGGGTTTTTTTTTTCCCCTGGAAGTTATGCACCAAAGAGAAATTGTATCTGCTGTATTGCCAGGGTGAAAAACATCAAGGGAAGCAGAAAGGGGAAGAGAGAACAGCCTGATTCTCCTTTTTACTGAGTTTTCACACCCTGCTAATGCATTTTTGTTTCAACTTTTGACCTGTAAATGCGTTTTGCTTATGTGGAAACTTTACTTTCAACCCTAAAACTCACTCTGAGTTTGATTGCAATTATGAGGTTTAAGTAGGGTCAAGATGAGTTTAAGGAGTCAAACTGCTTGAATATTGGAGTTTGGGAAGAGACTGGAACCTCTGGGGAATTTTTATGTGCTTCTTCTTTTAAATCCTGTACTTTTGAAACAAGCTGTAATGATGGGCTGGGAGACAAAAAAATCCTTTTATCCAAACCTTTGTTTGTGGGGTGGAAGCTCTTAGACTCTGGTCTTGTTAAACTACTGGAAGAGTTGGGGCAGGTGAGGGGATAGAGGAGCTTGTGCAATAGGGTGTTTTCCCCTGGTCACAGTTTCTAATGTGACCATACATGGTTATTTTGGGACATGTGGAGGCTCCTTCTCTGGAGGTCTTCAAAACCCACCTGGACATGTTCCTGTGTGACCTGAACTACATTGACCTGCTTTAGTAGAGGGGTTGGACTAGATGATCTCTAAAGGTCCCTTCCAACCCTGCCATTCTATGATGATCCAATGACTGTTAGAGGGCTGAGACTTTTTCAGGGTGATCCATTCTGGCATGGGAGTCTTCACAAATCCTTCACAAGTCCCTGAGCCTTTCATATGTTTTTTTTTTGTAGGGTTGGTTGTTTAAAACCCCCTACTACCCCCTACTATCTTGATACAGTGCACCCTTTGCAAAGGCATCACCTGAGGTATGTGCTACAGCCTCTAACCTGCTGCTGGCTGCAATTTAAGGCATTAAGTGCTTTGACTGCCCTAAATTGCTCAGCCATGATTTCGTGGGGTCCTGATGATTTTGATGACTTACTCTGGATGAGTTAGTGGCACGGAGATGAGTTTGTGATTCTAGAAATTGCTTTTCTTATGGAGCTCTCTTTAAATTCCAAAGCTCTTGTGCTTCCAGACCTACACATCTTTTGCAATTAATTTTTTTTTTGTGAAGGTGACAGCCCCTAAGCCGTGTTGTTTTAAAAGGAAACATTACCCATTCCTCATAGAGCTCTGAGTGACTGTGACTGGGAGGTGGCTATGTTCTTTCAGCAGCTTCTGGCTACCTGTTTTCTCTCCTCCTGCACCAAACTGGCTGTAGGCATGCTTCTCAGCAAAGTATAAATACCCAACTCATCTGATATACACCATTTCAGCTTTTCCTCTTTTTTCTAGCTGCAAGGTGCTTTGCTATGACTTCAGGACAAAAGAAACACCCCAAACCCAGGCAGAAGCTGATCGCTCTCAAGCTGTGCTTTCCTGCCTGTACATAATCATTAAGAATCTTCCAAGCACTTCAGGTTCTGGTTTGTGATGCTCAGGGCTTTCTCCTTCTCCCTGGTAACTTCATAAAAGCAAGAAACAAAGCTGTTTATGCAGGATCCTGTTGAAATGCATTGCCCTGACATCCAAACAAAGCAATCAGCTGTTCTAGAGAGGAGGGATGTCCTTGAGGCCATCTGGCATTTGCGAGGATTTGCAGTGAAATTGTGTGGCAAGGAAGAGATGCTGAAGAAAATCCCTGGGCTTCCACTACAGCCAAGGGGAAGAGAAGGTCAGATTTCTGTCAAGGAGAACAGAGCTGGACTTGGAGGAACGGTGTCTGAAAGATAATCTAGAGGAAACATAGAAGGAACGCAGTTTTCTTTCAGGTGTCAAAAGTAAGTGGTGGGAAGTTCCTCCATCTAGGGCCTGAGCTGGATAAAGAAAAACCCCATGTAGCCTAATTTTAGCTTTGAAACTTGAGAGGAATGCAACCATGCCAAGACTGAGTGTTTTGTTTGTAACATAATAGAAACATGCAGGAAACCTTCTTCCTCTCCCCAGGAAACTAGGGGAATATGGTACTGGGCCTGGTTTACCACAGGAGCACTTGGTGTTTACCCCTTTTTCCAAGGTTTTTAAGATATGAAATCCTGCCTGGAGTGGAGACTATGGGGGCTCGTTTTTCCTGCCTTTTTCCAGTGTATGGAAAAACTAGAATAGCTCTTAATGGGACAGGGGGAGCATTGCCTTTCTTCTTCTTTTCTTCTTGCACTGGTAAGTAAGCAAACCTCAGTTAGAAAGATTCAGTTCCCTCCTACCTCCCTCCTGCATAGCAGGACCACTGCATATACATGCTGACACTTGCTTCTGCCGTGTCTGTACCAGCACATTTTCATTTCTTTTTTTATTTTTAAATGAAAGGGACAGCAGATCAATGTCAGGTGAAATGCTGACGGTGCACTTCCAGCTCACCCATGGCAAAGAGGGACACTGTGGTTCTTGTGTCATAGAATCATGGAATGTTAGGGGTTAGAAGGGACATTTAGGGATCATCCAGTTCAACCTCTCTGCAGAAGCAGGTCCCACTTAGATCAGGTCATACAGTGTCCAGATGGGTTTTGAAGACCTCCAGAGAAAGAAGGAGCCTCCACACCCTCCCTGGGCAGCCTGTGCCAGGGCTCCCTCATCTCAACAGGGAAATAGTTTTTCCTTATGTTTAAATGAAACTTTTTGTGTTTCAACTTCTTCCCATTACCCCTTGTCCTGTTACTGGATACAACAGAAAAAGGTGTTGTCCCAACCTCCTGACACCCACCATTTAGATATCTGTAAATATTAATGAGATCCCCCCCTCAGTCTCCTCCAGACTGAACAGCTCCAGTTCCCACAGCTTTTCCTCATAAGGAAGATGCTCCAGTCCCCTGATCATCTTTATGATGAACTTGTATCCCAAGTTTCTTCCTTGTCTTTAAGGCAAGACCTAAAATGTTTATGCTTTCCTTGGAGTGCTGCTCCATTAAAAAAAAAGCAACCCAAAAAAGTGAATATTTGTCAAGGGCTTTGAGATCTTCAGAGAGGAAATTCAGTAGAAAGACCTAGGTTGGGTCTTATCTGTTGTATTTACGAGCCATGGAGCATTAATCCTCTCCCCAGAGGCAGCTGTCTATGGGATGAAAGCCATACCTGGCCAGAAGCGCTCATACTGGTAGCAAGTAAAACTTTAAATACAACCAGCATGAGGACTGAGGGAGTTGTTTATTATCTCTCTCAAGTGTGCTCTTAAATATCACTCTCTTGCTTACACTTCTCTTCCTTTTTTTTTATTGACAGACACTCTTCCAGGGCAGAGTGCTACAGCTCAGTCCAAAGAGTGGTATGTTGATAACACATTTCTCTGTACTAGCAGGGAAAGAGAAATGGATTTAAAGCGGTGGATGTTTGGATAAGGCTAATTAACAAATCCTAGAAGGGCAATAACTCACTTGAAGTGAGGCATATCTACAGCTGGCACCTTGACTGGAAGGGAAAATGTACCTATAAAAGCATTAATGTCATCCTAACAGCAGGAAGGGGAGATCATAACCACTGCAGGATGCCAGGTCCAGAGGGAGGGAAATGTGGCAGCGCTTGGCCGGATCCCGCAGCTCAGCACTCTGGGGGCTGCATGTAGGTTTGCAGGTGTCCTTCAATGCCCTTTTGTGATCTTTTGGGTCAAGCAGGATCCCTTTAACATAAATACTTGGTGCCTTTAACTCTGTGCTGCCTTCTAGCTGCTGGTGGGATACGGGATGTGGGCAGGATGTGAGCCTGGATGAAAAGCTGTTATCTGGCGAGCTTGGCTCTCACAGTGGCCTGTTGCCAGGGGTTATGAGGAGCCTCAGGCTGGCCTCAGGGTAAGTCATATAAATAACACAAAAACCTCCTCTTCTTCACTCCAGACTCTTCATATTGCAGTTTCCCCAGATGGCAGGGTTGGGAACGGGGATCCTCTCATCGCTGTTAGCGCTTTCATTTCATTTGCCAAGTTTTCTCTAATTGCTTCCTTGCAAAAGGCCTGCAGTGAAAAAATCCAGGCACACTTTCTCCTCATCCCCAGCTATCTCCTGATACTGTGTGGTAGCCAGGCAGGAATCTCTGCTGTGAAAGAGTCTCTTTTCTAACAGGAGGCTCTTTTGACTTGGCAAGGCTAAGCAAACCACTGCATTGCTCTCGCTGACCAGCACAGGTGTAAAAGAGAGCAACTGACAGATGTATTTTGCCTTTGGACTTGCCCTGTAGGTCTCCCTGTGTGAACTGACAGCACAGTCAAAGGGGAAGCTGCTGAAAGGCTGGAATCCATCAGTGCTTGGATGCAATGGCTGATTGCAGGATGTGCTCTCTCCGTGTGTTTTACAGAGTCAGAACAAACTACCTTGAAGTGAGTATGGTGGGAACCAGGCAACCTCACACTAGGTTATTGAACCCAAGCAAGGATTTACAGCTGAATAGCTGCTTCTCCTTCCCTTTCATTTATTTCTGGCTGCAAACCTTCCTCTGACACCCATCCTTGCAGGCCAAGAAAATGGGAAAATACTTCCTATTGTGTAGCTGCAGAGCATAAAGCAAGTTAAATGTATAGTTTCAAAAAGAAAGCTTTGTTCCAGGCTGAGATAGGGAAACCCATGGCCTTGGAGGCTGTAGGGATGAATGGGACCTCTCGGGTTTCTGCAGTGCTGCATTGCTGCCCCGATCCTGCAAAACTCCTGCAGGTGTTTGAGCAGGCAGGCAGCCCGCCTACATGGCAAAGGTCTGCTTCTGGGGCTTAAGGCCTGTTTGGCTTCATCTGGAGTACTGTGTCTTGTTCTGGGCTCCCCAGCTCAAGAGAGGCAGGGAAATGCTGGAGAGAGTCCAGCGCAGGGCCACCAAGGTGAGGAGGGGACTGGAACATCTGATGAGGAAAAGCTGTGGGTCCTGGGGCTGTTTAGTCTGGAGGACACTGAGGGGAGACCACTAAAACTTATAAGTACCTAAAGTGGATGTCGGGAGAATGAGGTGACACTTTTTTTCTGTAGGGCTCAGTGACAGGACAAGGGACACAAGCTGGAACACAGAAAGTTCCACTTGAATATGAGAAGAAATTTGTTGGGTGTCGAGGTGATGGAGCCCTGGCACAGGCTGCCCACAGAGGGTGTGGAGTCTCCTCTGGAGGTTTCCAAACCCACCTAGACACGTTTCTGTGTGACCTGATGGAGTGGAACCTGCTTTAGCAGGGAGTTGGACTGGATGAGCTCCGGAGGTCCCTTCCAACCCCCACCCTTCTGTGATTCTATGAAAGCAGCTGCAGAGCTGCACGTCTGCTTCAGGGCTAAAGCCGTCATCTCTTTTCAAAGAGAAACCCCCCAAAGTTGCATCCCCCCAGCTCCTGCCAAGCTCTTAGAGCTGGTTTTTTACCTGACTGGGATGAAAGCCATCAACTGGTTCAATCAGCTGCCAGGGCTCACCTCCCATCTTCTTCCACTCCTCGGTCGCTGTGAACAACGTAAGCAGAGGCGTTATGACCCGTGAGCGCGTAGGCTGAGGTAAGAGACGTACCCCCTCCCCACCTCAAAACACTGACGGCGTTTTTCAGCACACAGCAGCTCTGTGTGAAGGTTCTGAGAACTCACAGGCAGTTGTCAGAACCAATACTGTGTCCAATCCCCTCTCCTCAGGGCACTAGTTAAGCCTTTATCGATAGCTCTGGGTTTTTTCTCCGCCACATTAGTGCCGGGAAGCGCTTTGAACACCAACGACTGTCACACAACTCACTCTCCCTCCCAACTAAGACGGATGCCGTGGCGAGTAAAGCTCTGAATTATTTACTACTGGTTTCATTCTATTTGCATTTCCCATTTTTTAGTTACATCTTCAGTGCAAAAATATTAACTAGAGAAGCCAGTGCTCTTCAGAGAGGGAGATGGAAACACAGTATTTACAGGGGCTGCTGTCTGCAGGAACAGGCTGTCATTTCCACTTACTTCCCTTCTGAACAGGCTTTTTGAACTCCAACAAAGTAACCTTTTGAATTACATAAGCATGACATTCAATGCAAATGATGCCGTGCTGTAAGCCCCAGAGCCATTAGAGAAGTAAAAAGCTTTCTCCTTTCAAAAGGGCTGCGGAAGGATCAAACACGGGCCGAGTGGCTGTGGCATGTAACAGACTGTAAACTCAATGATTTCTTTCATAATGACAGATTAGGAATTCTTAACAGCATTATGCAGGCATCCTGTTGGGAGCAAAATGTTCTGCATTCAAGCACCGCAGGTTTTTTTTGGCCTAGACTCACCTAGTCAACACCCAAAGCAACCTGTTTGAAGACAACAGGGCTTGGAGCTTTGTTTCAGGGCTGCAGGGTGATGGACACAACACGTTCCCCTTTGATGACACTATGGGATGTGCACAGGTAGGCATACAAGTGTGTGGTCTTGCCTAGCTCCTCATGTATCATGTTATGTGTCAAGTATGAGGCTGTGTGTTGTGTTTTACTTTGTGGAGGGACTACTCTTCCTGTGCCAGAAACAGTAAAGGAGTAAGATAGCTTAAGTTTATATCACGACAGGTGAATTTAGACCATTAATACTCAACCTCCAAAATTTCCTAGAGCTATTGAATAAATACCTACCAACTGAGTAAGTCCAGATCTTAAAAATGCCTCTGCCTTGGCCAGATTAGTCTAGAGCTTGTTCTCATTCACACTAAGAAAAAAACCAAAACAAGCAACCCCTCTCCCTCTGTTTATGACACTGCTTCTTAAAGGAACCACTAAGTTCTACAGTCAAAGGCACCATCTCAGCTTGAATATTCATCTAAAAAACCTGGGAGCTGCTATGTGTGTAAATATGTATGTGTGTGTATATATAAAATCATAGAGTGGTAGGGCTGGAAGGGACCTTTAGAGATCATCCAGTCCAACTCCCCTGGTCTAGGTTCACCTAGATCAGGTCACATAGGAACATGTCCAGGTGGGTCTTGAAGATCCCCAAGGAAGGAGACTCCACACCCTCCCTGGGCAGCCTGTGCCAGGGCTCCCTCACCCTCACAGATAGATAGATAGATAAATGTATGTGCCCTGGCCAGTCTGAAATCAATGCACTTGTCCCACTATGCAACCACTGCTAAATATTTGATGTCTGGAGAGTTTAGGGGAGGATTTGCACTTGCTTCAGAAGGAGACCAGAAAAGTAGGTCAGCAGCCTTAGCTGCCTCTTGAGCACGCTCACAGACTGACAGCTTTTTTTTTTTTATCCTGATGGCAAGGTCGAATTGTTGGCTTCAGGGCTGCAGGAAACTTTGCAAAGTGTCTTTCAGAGCTGATGTTTGTATTTGCATGTGTGATTTTGTTTACCTCATTTATTTAACACGATGTAATCAAGAACAGCAAATTATATTAAGATGTTTCTTTTCGTGAAAGCAAATAAATTACCTGAAGTTAGTCATTTAACTTATTAAAGCAATTTCCTACTCAGCAGGTAGTTTGTTCCAAATCCTAATGACTTCTTAAATATTAAGTAGCTGAGGCAAAAGCCAAAAAAGAGACTTGGACATCCTGAAACTGTGCTAAAACACTATTGAATGTGACAGCGGAGTCCACCTCTCTGAGATAAAGTTTTGAACAAAAAGACTTCTTCTCCCATCCTCACTTCTTTACCTCTTCTTCTGTATGAGCTGCACGAGACCCAGAATGAGCATCCTGAACTGGGTCATGCAGGATGAAAGAAGTTAGTGAGTTTTGGTTTTAGACTGGGCTGCAAAAGGAGATGTTTTTACAATAATCTTTAGTGCTTCAGCAAGTTTGTGCTTCCAAGGACAGCTAGGAACTGATGGGGAGAGTTGTTAGAGATGTGCACTTCCAGGTGCTGCCAGGGTGCTTCTGTCCCTTTGTGGCTCTGTTTTTTTTTTTAGCTGCCTGCATGCTGGGATTTCTGATATAGTCCCCAGGCAACTTTTTTCAAGAAGGACCAACATAGAACTGCTTCTCTACGTGGACATAAAATGCAGATCAAGGTTTCTTTCTAATTATTATATACTATTTTGGGAAGGTAAAAACTTCTGCTGTTGAGGAGGAGTCACAGGAGGCCAAGGCTGGAGCTCCTGCCTCATGAAAGGAGGTTGAGGGATGGGGATGATCCGCCCTGGGAAGAGCTTACAGAGGTCAATGAGGATGGGCAGTGCACAGTGAGAGGTGGGGAGGTGAGTGTCTTAAATTGAAACATGGGAGGTTCAGGCTGTTTTCCTACTTTCCCATCTCTAACCACTTGGATATGTTGCCCACCTCAGCTCCTCACCCCACACTGATTCTCTTCTCAAAAGAAAGAGTGAGTGCGATTCTCCTTGTGATGGAGCTGGGCTGATGCCTCAAGCTGGACCCATGAGTATCTCGTGAGTGAAAAGGAACTGAGAGGGACCCAGGGACAGGAATCCAGCCCCATAAGGACACAATCCTCTCATGCTCATGGTAATGAAGAAAATTTTCTGCTTCTTTTATTCCTCTTTTTTTAAAATGTCATCTGCAGACAAAAAGGTGATTTAGGTAATGTGCTTAGCTAATGTCACTTAAGATCACAGGATGAGTCAAAAGTAACAATAGGAGGTAGGTGCTTAAGGAAGCATAGGAAAGAAGTCAGCCCTTCCTGGAAGGGGTGCTTCTACTTTTGCAAACAGTGAGTAAAGAGAAGGTGGCTGTGTTATTCAGGCAGAAAAACTGAGTCACTAAAGTTCTCCTGAGGCTCTGCTCACCCCAGAGGAAGTAATATCAGGTAAGGATGTAGTAACTTGTAATTCATAAAGAACACCTTCACCACTGCAGATATCATCCCACCTGCAGCCTGGATGACCAGCTATATAAGCAACAACCAAAAATAAAGCCAAATGTCATGAACCAAGATAGGTTTGAGATTTGTTTTTTTATTCCTCTGCCTGAGAAGCTGCAGAGGACAAGCAGGAGGCGTTTTTAGCAGTGGCTCATCTGCTGTCCCTGCCACCCAAGTGCTCAGTGTGCTGCACACTGGGTTGTGGGTGCCAAAGGCAGAGGGGAGGTTGTGGTCCCCAGGCTGGTGGTGGAGTCTTGTCTCCTCAGAGGTCCATGGTTACCCCAATTAAAGAAACTAGAAGATGGCATTAAGGGCTCTCCTTTGGCCCTAGCTCTGCCAGGAAGGTCACCTAGTCTGGCTGGCTTGCTGTCCTTCTTCCAGCACACAGCTAAAACATGAGGAAGTGTATTAGCAGCCCAGCACTTGACTAAAGGCTTTGTGAGAAAGACAGGGGAAAAAAACCAAACCAACTTACTTTGTTTCAGTGGGAAATCCATGTAGAAAACATCAAAGTTGGCAAATTTCTCAGATCTCGCTATTTCTTTCAGGACATTGGAAAGTTGCAAAGCTCTCTGCAAAAATCAAGTGATGTAAGGATGATTCATTGCTACTTATGCAGCTTTTGGCACCTGTGAGCACTCAGGAACTGCAAAGAGAGTGTTAGACTTAGGGCTGAGGGAAAGGAGGGGGAGTGGAGTTGGTTCTTCATCATCACAGAATCTCAAGAGCTGGCAGGGACCTCGACAGATCATTCAGTCCAACCCCCCTGCCAGAGCAGGACCACCTAGAGATGATCACACAGGAACTTGTTCAGGTGGGTTTGGAATGTCCCCAGAGAAGGAGACTCCACAACCCATCTGGGCAGCCTGTTCCAGTGCCCCCTCACCCTCATAACAGAGCCTTGCAGGGGCAGCACCAGCCTTTGGGCTCACGGTGCAATCACAGGCTGCACTGAGGCCTCAGTAGTGTTTAATACAGCATATGGCCAGTTTACTGGAGACCTCTTCTAGTAACGTCTCTAAGCCTATCTATTCTCAGTGCCTCTGTTTGGAGGCCTTTTGATGAGTGCCAGCCCAGTCATTTCTATTCCTCTTAAAGAAAACTGAAACTTTTTGTACAGGACAAATATTCTACTTTCCCATTCTCCTTCCTGCTACTGTGTGTGTTGTGGGTGCTAACACTTACCTGACCAGACCAAACCTTGCTCTTCCTTTCATCAGTTACTTCTGCTGAGCATTTACCTAACTGATATATCCAGTGTGGTTTCTACAGCCCTAATAGAGATCAGGATCTCCTAAATATTTAAACTGTGCAGTTTGGATAATAACATAGACAATTAGCTTCAGACAGAGGCTCAGAAAGAAGATTAATTCCTGCCCTGCAGACATATGAATTGTTCATGGACAGAAGTTATGTGCACGGTGTGTACTGTGTTGTTGGTATGAATATATAAGCTGCAAAAGTTTAGGAATGTGCCTAATTGCCTTCTCTGAAGTCAAGAGGGACCGGACACAAACCAAAACACATATATGTAAGCCTTCGTGAGTTTAAGGCTGTGCTTTTTTTGTTTAGTGAATGCAAAAATTAATGCAGCTGTGCACAGATAAGGACATCTTTGATGCTAGTTGGTTAGTGACTCTTTTACATGGCTGCAGGGGGCTGCTGGGATTAAAAATCAGCTTGTAGCATAAGGGAATAAGTGGCTGATATTATGTGACATTCACTTCTGCAGCCAGATTTTTAGGGTGAGCTTTAAAGCATCTCTGTTCTGTCTGTTCCAGTTCCTGCCTGGTGCCTGGGTGCTCTGTGGTCACACCATCTGGTGATTAAGTCCACAGAAATGTGTCTGAGGAAGATTAGCACAAATCCCAAATGAAGACAGGGTAAGGCTCTTACTCTCATGCCCTGTTCCTGCTGCCAGTGGAATCTATGCAGTTGGCATTTCATTCTCACAGCTACTTGATTCACAAGCCTTTTCTTTCTTATCAGGTGCCTTTTCTCCTGAAAGAACACTGAACCTGAACGGTTTTGTCTCAGAAGACTGAGTTCCGTGAGCATAAATTTGGACAGCAGAGGGGCTGGAAAGTGAATACATTCACAAATCCCTTAACCATGCTGCCTTCCAGAACCTGAGAGGTTTTGAAACAACAGGTATGGATGTTTCTTCTTCTTCTCCCCACCTTTGGAAAGATAAAGAGTGCTGATGCCTTGTTTTTGAGATCCCAGGCTTCTGTCCTCAGGCACAGGGGTAAGCTGGAAGTGCCTCTGTGCAAGAAGGTGGTCCTGTTGCAGCATCATCAAGACTTACCTCTGAGGTCAGGTTCCTGAGGGTCTCGTTGGGAGTCAGCCAGCCACTGCAGGGGCTCACCTGGGCAGGCACAGGGAGAAGGGCTTCAGCAGCAGGCTGAGAAGGGAGGGGAAGGGGGTTCTTAGGGTGCAGCCAGAGACCTTACCTGGAGGCAGTCGAGGAAAGAATAAATTTGCCTGTAGGTGACATCCCTGTTCAGCTGGCCTGCAAAGCACATAGAGGGGAAACTTCATCTGCCTGATGGACAAATGTGACTTCATTTTGTGCCTGAGACTCCTTGGTGGGGAGAAGTACCCTGGGAGCCCGAACACCCCCCTAGGTTACCCTCCCCACCAGGGCTGGGATGCAACAGTGGCAGCACCCATGTATCCTTCCCTCTAAGACAACCCTGTCCCCACAGAGTGCAGGGTCCCTTTCTTAGAATTGTTTTGGTTGGAAAAGACCTTTAAGATCATCAAGTCCAACCACTCACCACACCCCCATGTCCCTCAGCACCTCAGCTACACAGCTTCGCAGTATCTCCAGGGATGGGGAGTCCCCCACCTCCCTGGGCAGCCTGAGACAGGGGCTGACAACCCTCTCAGGGAAAGAATTCTTCCTAAAGTCCCATCTAAACCTCCCCTGGTGCAACCTGAGACCATTTCCTCTTGTCCAGTCACTTGTTACTTGCGAGAAGAGAACAAGACCCACCTCACCTCTAATCTCTCTCTGCACAGAGAGGGTGTGCAGCCTCCTTCTCTGGAGGTTTCTAAACTTACCTGAACACGTTCCTGTGTGACCTGATCTAGGTGGACCTGCTTTAGCAGGGGAAGTTGGACTGGATGATCTCTAGAGGTTTCTTTCCAACCCCCACCATTCTGGGATTCTGTGGTCCCTCTCCAGCCTGTCACAGATGATTCGTCTTGCACACAGGATTAGTCACCATAGCCTGTGCCAGCCTCCCAGGTGAGTGACTGATACTTTATCCGTCAATGTGTCTTTCACCCTCCAAACAAATGCAGGAGTTGCAAAGCTGAAGGGAAGATGAGAGGTGACTGTATTTACTCTGAGCTTTACATTTACCTCAGAGAGGTTGAGGCTTGAAAGGGAGGAACAATTTTGCTGTCACGGAGGGAAGTGCATGTGCTCATGTGGGGGAGCAAATTCAAGCACTGACTCAAACACCCAGCTGACGGTCCCTGAAATCCACCATGCTATGCAATAGCTTGGCTTGCTGAGAAAATGACCCATTTTCTTGTCCTTTTTGCTTTGTTGGTAGTCACAACCAAGATGGAAATTAAATGGCCACTCAGTTCTCTGCATTCATGGCACTCTGATCATCCCCTCAGGCTTTGTCACTTTTTACAGTGATCAAGTGTGCAAATTTGGTTGGGTTGGGGTTGTTTTTTTTTGGAAACTGCATTCAAACCCCCATCTGGATGAGTTCCTGTGTGATCTACTCTAGCTGGTCCTGCTCTGGCAGGGGGGTTGGGCTGGATGATCTTTCGAGGTTCCTTCCAACCCTTAAGATTCAGGGATTCTGTGATCTCTCCCAAGTGAAATGGGCTCCTTGAGTTGCCTTACAGCAGCAACTTTGTTTAGATGTGACTCCTGCCTCTCTCATTGCTGTCCATCACCTGGCAGCAGTATGAGCGGCCTGGGGAGCAAAAGATGGGGAGCTCAGAGATCTAATATCACTCCTGGATATTGGAGATGTCCCAGACCCATGTAGTCTGAAAGCATCAGGCCCTGGGATGACCTGTCAGGGGAACAAGGATTGGGCAGAAAGCCAGACCAATGTCTGGTTGTGCCTGACTGGCAGCCAAGTGGGGAAACCTGCTCACAACTCATCAGAGGATCTGCCAGAAGTCATCTCTGGCTCCAAAATGTGTTGCTTAGGGTTAATTGGGTCCCTCCAATGCAAACCAGCCCCTGTGAACAGTTTCCAACTGGTCCCAGAGCTAATCACTCCCGATTTGGCTTGTGCCAAAGAAATACTGTGTTGTCCTGGATAATTAGAATTCCAGTAGAGGAACTGTCTCTGTGATCAATATGCACTCAAGGAAAGAAATGTGTTTATGTGCCTAAAAGATAATTATCATAGGCTCCCCCTGCCCTGATGGGGACAGGATTTTAGTCTGAGTTTTAGAGTTTTTTTCTGCTTTCATTGGGAGTAGCATGGTGCTTAGCAGAGAAAAAAAGATGTGCAAGGTATCAGGAGCAGGAATGGAGACCTCAGACTTTCTGAGAAGAGGCAAGTACTTTTGAGGGGTAAAAATAACCCACAGCAGATAACTGAGAAGCTGTGAGGCCTCTGGCAATTGTTGGAGACACCACAGCACAAAGTCTGGTACCCAATGGTCACCAAAGCCATCTGAAGATAAAATGTACCATTTAGCTTCTCTCCCTCTTTGCTTGAGAGCTGACAACAACTTTCCATCTTCTCAGATGCAAAAGAGATTCCTTAAGACAAATGCAAGCAAGAACATGCTCTCGATCTGCAGTTTGGCAGCAGAATGTCCACTGTGATTCCTTGTGCACAAATCTTGTCTGGAGAACAAGGGACTTTAGCTCTTTGCACAAAAAAACCTTCTTCTGCTATCTGCACAAAGTATTTCACATTCTTCACATCAGCTTCTGGATGGTATGAACTTGTAGAGAAAGGGTTCTGCAGCCAGCTGCCAAGCTTCCCTACCATCTCCCTCATCCCCAGGGAAATGTTTCCACGCTGACCCCAGAGGCACAGCTGTCAGACCAACCAAGGATGGATGTCACACATCCTTGCAGAGGACTGCAGCCTGCTGTGAGGCTGTTCCTCCTCACTGCTTGGCAACAGGGTGAAGCCAAGGAGAAAATGCCCCGTTATTGGTCAGACATATGATTTCATGCAAGCTCTGAGATGGCAGGTTCCCAGATCTCTGGAAACACTGCTCCAAAACAACTTAGGGAATGCCCCAAAACATGCCTCCACATGGTGTGAGGTTTCAGTCATCACCCTGTGGGTAGTGAGGAGATTGCAGGAACGCAGTGCTGGCCAGAAATTCATTTCTCTAGTATCTAATCAGTCTTTTGCAACCTCTTAACTTACTTAATCATCTGTCCTAGTCCACATTCAGTGTTACCAAAACCAATCTGTCAGTGGAGGTGTTTACCAAATGTCCAGCTCCACTTGTAACAACGACCAGATGAAGTGCAGGCAGACCAGCTGAAATTTTGGGTCAAGGCTGAGGCAAAACAACTCTTTTCCCACATCCACAGCATGTGTTGAGACTGGTTTGGAGGTGAGTGGGTCTGGCTGGCGAGGGAATCTGGAAGGATGGGGGTCTTGCCTCTAGCTGGCCTGTCTTTCACTGGGGATGATAAGCTGGCACCCCTTCTGCTACACAGATGGTCTCTGTCTCATACAACAGGACCAGGGACGGGATTGTCCCCTTGTACTCGGTGCTGGGGAGGCTGCACCTTGGCTACTGTGTGTAGTTCTGTGCTCAAGAAGGACATTGAGGTGCTCGAGAGTGTCCAGAGATCTGCAATGGAGGTGATGAAGGGTCTGGAGAACAGGTCTGATGAGGAATAGCTGAGAGATTTGAGGGTGTTTAGACTGGAGGAGGCTGAGGGGAGATATGAGCACCCTCTACAACTACATGAAAAGAGGTTGCAGCGAGGTGGGGGTTAGTCTCTCTAGTAATGAATGGTGGGACATGAGGAAATGGGCTCAGGTTGTGCCAGGGGAGGTTTGACTGGATATTAGGAAGAACTTCTTCACTAAGAGGCTTGTTAAGCATTGGAATGGGCTGCCCAGGGAGGTGGTGGAGTCACCATCCCTGGAGATATTCAAAAGACATGTAGCTGAGGTGCTGAAGGGCATGATTTAGTTTAGTGATGGGCTTTGCAGTGTGAGGTGAGTGTTGGACTCAATGATCTTAAAGATTTTTTCCAACCATAACGATTCTATGTAATTTCTCAGCTCTCCTCCACTCTGTCCTGCTTGCTTGACATTGCCAACAGATTTGTAAATTACTGAGGAAGAGAAAGTGACACAAGAAGGCAAACAAACAAGAGGAACCCCACAACATCTCACGCTTACCTAGAGGATGGTATCTGTCGTGCAGGTTGTCCCAGAGGAAGCGTCCATCTACCAAGCCCGTTAAAATCACGTGGCTGCCATTGGGAAGGCGAGTGTCCAGGTACTGCAGAGCTTGCACCACGTTGGATTGCATTTCTTTGGGTGTAGTCATGTGAGCCAGTGTGTCACGGTTCCTACAGAAGAGGAGGATGCCAACAGGACACTGTGTCAGGTGATGTTGTGCCTCTAGAAAGCATCTGAAACTGGAATTTTCTTCTTTGCTGTTCTTCCAAGTTAAGTGAGCTAAACAAGACCTTATAAAGATGATGCTACGTGGTTTAGTCTCATTGTTATCACCACAATCAGAAGGAGATTGTAATGAGGTAGAGGTAGAAGTTGGTCTCTTCTCCCAGGTAACAAATGATAGGACAAGAGGAAATGGCCACAAGTGGTGCCAGGAGAGGTTTAGATTGGAGATGAGGAAGAACTTTTTCACTGCGAGGGTTGTTACACTGCCACAGGCTTCCCAGGGAAGTGATGTGGTCACTTGGAGATAAATATTCCTGGAGATATTTAAAAGCTGTGTAGCTGAGGTGCTGAGGGACATGGTTTAGTTCTGGGCTTGGCTGTGTGAGGTGGGTGGTTGGTCTTGATGATCCTAAAGGTCTCTTCCATCCAAATCAATTCTGTAATTCTATGAGTGATGCAAAGGCACTCACTCATCACCCTCCATGGGCAGACTGATGCACAGCCAGTTCCTGAGCAAAAGATGGTTAACTTCCCCCTCAAATCCCTTCCTCTCCCTTTTTGTTGCTGAGCATGACAGTACATGGTCAATCTGGGTTCTCTCCAACCTCTTGTGCACCCGTAATCTATTCATGGGGGGTGGCAAACAGAGAAAGCCCCATTTTGCAAACACTGCTCAGCAGCAGCTGAAAAAGTGTGTTATTGACATTGCTTTGGCCAAAAAAATCTAACACAGGGCGCCACAGGAGCTGCTATAAAGAAAATTAACCCTGTCCTAGCCAGGACCAGCACCACCCTCACAAGGTAAAAAAAAAAGCAAAGCTTTAGCTCTCATGCTGGTTTTATTCCATAGTTTGCAAATTAGCCTGTTAATTACAGTGCAGAGAGGTGAATCAGAGCCATGACGCAGACTATGACCACACTGATTTCCTGTGGTGGTTGAAAAATCCACATAAAACTGCTGCAGTAACCCTGGCACCTTGCTCTTATAGCTGCTGCAAAGCATCTTAAGCCACTTGATGGAAACCCAAGAAACTTCCCTAACTGCTGTCCTTAAAAGTCCACGCTGCTTTTGATGACTGCAAAGCCACTGCCCTTGCTGTACTTATCAAACTGACATTCCACTGCTCTAATGTCTACCTCAAGCAGTTCCAGCCAGGAAAAGAGATGCATTTACTCTGAGGGGATGTAGAGAGCTGCTGCAAACCTCCGTGGTTTGGCTCTGAACAGGGGGAAACGGTGCTGCTGTCACTCCACACTAAGGCTTCAGGGTGTGGGATGCCCTGCAGATGGGTGAAAGGAGAGTTTCTTTCCCCTTGGGTTGCTGTGTGTAGCTTACATGAAGCACTCTGTTTGTGCCAGGTATAGAAATATCTAAGGTAGCTCTGTTTCTCAGCTGTTGTGTGCCTCTTGCTACAGCTCTGCAGGAGGGCGGGAGAGGAGTGAGGGGTCTGGGCAAATGTGGGAGATTGGAGGGAGGAGGAGAAGGCTGGAGGTATTTAAGATACAATTGTCCTCAGAAATGTTCATTAAGGTACAGGAGCTGTGTCAGCATCCCATATAGACTGACCACCCACGTTTTGTGGCTCGCTGGCAGGCCCAGAGTCCTTCAAGCCAGAGTCCCAGGCTCAGGTTTATCCTTCCCCTCTTGCATTGAGCTGTAAATGCCTCGGGGAGGGGGGGGAGAAAAAGAAAGTCCTGAAGTTGAAACAAATTTCAACTCATATAAGAAAAACAAACAAGCAAAACCACTCCAGGCTGCCTAGAGAATGCTGCTCTAGTTATATTATTGAAACAACCACTTTGTTACAGAAGCAGCATTCTCCTCCTCCTGACAGCTATTGCCATGCTCTCAGGGCACACATGGGCTATGAGCAAGTGGGTGAATGTTGCCCTGAGGAGGCTGTCCCAGCCTGGCAATAGGGAATCTGTGGGTCTCTGGCATGGGGGACACCCGCAGCTCTGTGGGGCTCTGTTCCTGCAACATCTGGGAAACAGAGCAGGGCCCTCCCATTGCTCAGAGATGTCCTGTTTCCCTCTCTCACAGCAAAGAGTCAGTAGGATGGGAAAAAGGATGCCATAAACCCCAGGCAGCTTCAGGTTGACCTGGGATTCCTTGGGGCACATGGAGCAGAGTATGTCCATCTATAAGTTGCCTTTTTTGAATTGGGAAGGACATGCACTTGTAACACAAGCTCTTAAAAGAACAGCAAGTGCACCAGAGCTGAGATGTGGAGCACACCAACGTGTGCAGCTGAGCATGGACCACATGGACCACACACTTTGGGAAGCAGGCTCTCAGGACAGTGTTGGTCCTCCCTTGGTTTTGCATTTCAGTTGAGCCAAGGCTTTCAGAGAGAAAGTCTCAACACCAACTGAGGAGCTGATCTCTCTGCTCAAGCAAACAGACAGGGGATGTCCTTCCAAGTAGTGCATAAGGTTGCACTAACATCCATCCTGGTTGTTTTAACAGTTGCCACGTTTTTCTCTTCATAGGCTTGTAGGTAAGCAATCAGCTTAACAGCCCAGGAGGCTCCATCCAGGTCCTTTCCCTGAGAAAGGCCTTTCATCTCCTTCATGGCTTCCCAGAGGTAAGAGAAGGGCAAATTTGATGCTTGCAGTGAGCTGCTGGGGAAGCAGGTGGGAATTCTTGCCAGCAAACACCATAGAAGCAGGAGCTTTCAAAAGCTGGAGGCATTAGCAATGTTTGTGCTCAGGCTGGGGGGATTTGCTGAGTCCTGCGTGGGAGAAATGCATTTCCTAGCAAGGGTTTGGGATTCTTCAGTGGGCTGCATTTTGCACACAACGTAATAACTAGATGATTTCCCTGGGCCCAGGAATTTATCTTAATGCTGTATGTGCTGCTGAAGCAACTGAGGCTTTCTGGTTAGGGAGGGCTGAAAAACAGCGTTAAGATTCAGGATCATCCTTGTGACAGCCACCCAAGCAAGGTACTTTTGAGATAAGACTGTGGGTTTTGCCCTTAAATTACTTCATTTCACCTACAGGTGCTGCAGCACTTGATTGCAAAATACAGCTCTGAGGTAAGGCCTCTACTGCAAGTAAACACGTCAGTGTGAGCCAAAATAAATATGATCTTCATAACTCCTCTTTCTCTTGTCATTCTCTGCTGAACTCGTGCAGATATTTCAGGGCATGTCTTCACATTTCCTTTCTGTACCAGGCTATGAAATGAAAACAGACCAAGCAGCGACCTATTTTGTAGGCATGTTCATTTTAGGCTTTGCCATAAGGACTTCAAGGTGCCTGAGTGAGTACCAGAGGCTGTTGTGATACCCTCACTCTGTCCCCCTCAGAGGCATTAACAGCCTCTGGGACCACTGAAAGCTGATGTTGGCCATGGTTTGTGCTGTCAGAGCACAGCAAGCTGACCCTAAGGTTAGAATTCTTGCTGCACTCGACCTGGGTATTCTAGGGAGCACTCTCTGCTCCCCTACAAAACACAGTAATATCCATGACTGTTAGTTGCATTGAGTACTGTATGGATATTACAGCTCCTGGATGTCCTACCACCACAGGTATCCTAGCAGTGCACACATCTAATACAGAGGGGCCAAACAGCCTCATGTAATCTATATGGAGCTTTTCCATCTCTCCTCTGCCAGAGACAGGGTTTGCCATAGTCTAAACACACCTCTCCACCCTCCTTCTGCATGGGGTCCGTGGGCCTGGCCTACCACAACCCACAGGGCAGCAATTCCTCCATCCCCATGACCCAAACCCAAATAACTATCCCCCCAGCCACCATTTTCCACCACACATCATCTTTCCAGCCACATGCTGCTTCTTGCTCAGGGTTTGGGCCACTGGTATATGGTGCCAGCTGGTGAGCAGGCACAGGCTCACATGTGCCACATGCACGAATGCACTGGGCCCATGCTGCAGGAGCTCAGCTCAGCTCCAGCTGGCTGCAGAGGCCACACACTGTTTTTAGGGCCATAGGGGTGCAGCAGTGCTTTGTTGACAGTAGTCATACAGTGAGGGAGTGTTATACTCTCGCTGGCACTGGTGTTGCTTTGTCCAAGTGGCTGCCTGCTCGCCCTTCTTTGCTGCTGTCACCCAAACTGCAAAGCTGGGAAAGAGAGCCTGGAGAAATGATGTCTTGCCCCAAATGCAGCAATAATTGCTCAGCATTTGAGGCTGCTGGTGCTCATTATTTTCCCGTTTGATTTTGTTGTTGTTGTTGTTCTAGGTCTGTGTGTCCCACATTTACACCTCAGTGGGCTGTGAGATACCATTGCCATCTGTCTTTATTTTTCTAACCCCCCCTGTTTGGACACCGTAGTGTGGAGACTACTGGGAACGTGTAACACAGGCTGCCAATTTCATTATCTTTCTCCTCTACAAGCATCCATATTACTCATTGCCCCTCTCTTTGCATGGGGTGAAACACTGACATTTCAACAACGCTTTGGCTAAGAGCTGTGTCTCCAGTGTGCTCAGCATACTGCTTTCTTTCAAAAGTAAAGTATAAGAGGTAAGGCTAGAAAGGCTCTATTACTGCAGTTTAAAGCTGTCCTTGAAGAGGTATTTTTTTTTGTCAAGCCCTATTTTTGAAGCCTACCAGATGCTTCTTCACCCTCTGTAACCTCTGTGGGTACATCAGAGCCAGGGCAACTACATGTAGTGACCAAACAGTGAGGGGAAAAAAAAATGTCTCCACTGTACATCCCACTCAATGGAAACAGCATGTTGCTACAGAAACTGCAGCATCTTGCCTTGCTGGAGTCAGAGAGATCACTACAGCCCAGTCGCCTCTTTTGACATTGCAAATGTTTTTGGAAGAAAACAGACAGCAGAGAGAATCTGAGCAGACAAAAATGTCCCTGCCAGGTAATGGATACTGGGAGAACAAGACAGCAGAGTTTCAAGTAATAAATACTGGTTTGGAACAAACAAATGGGTAAGGAAAGGCCAAAAAGGTTTAAATTTGTGGAAAATGTCTTTTCACTTCAGGCAAGGATGGGAAGCAGTGTTAGAGAAAGGGCTGACCTGCAGAATGAGGAAGAAAAGCAGAGGAAAAGAAGGTGCTTTTAGCAAAGCCAGTGAAAGAGAGGAATCAAAACATGTACACACCAGAGCCCAGGTTGAGCCTGGGAGAAGACACCCTGAAAGTCACTGCAGCAGGAGCCATGGACTTCTGCAAAGGTGCTGCTTTGGGAGGGGGAGGTTCATCGTCCTGTGGGTGGTGGTTATGCTACCTCCATAAGCTTCTCAATAAACAGATGATCTAGGTGAACCTGCTTCTGTAGGGGAGGTTGGACTAGATGATCTCTAAAGGTCCCTTCCAACCCTGCCATTCTATGATTCTATGCCCAGGAGAGTCAACAAGTGGCGTGGCAGGAGGTCTGTGTCTGCTATTCCCATTCAGCCAAAAGCACTCCTTTGGAGGATTTATGGGCCCTTCCCATAACTGAAGGGTGGTGCTGAGGGCAGATTTGACAGTTCTAGGCAGGGGGACAGAGGGGGCAGAGCAGGGTGATACCAAGGGTGAAGGTTTCATGGGAGATTTTTTCCCACAGGTGGCCAGGGAGATGGTGGTGCCAGGGAAAGATCTCAAAGGTGGCCCTACAGTCCCAGGAGGGCTCCCAGATACTGCAGTGGCACTGAAAGTCCTGCGTTGGCCTTTGGTCATCCCCATCCAGAGCTTCAACATGCAAAGCTTCAACCCAAGCACTGGGTGTTAAGCAAAGCTTTAGGATACCAATCCCAAGATATTTTAGAGGCCAAGCCTGGCAGTCTCCATAATAGCTCCAAGTTCATTACCCAGCCTGCAGGTGCTTTGGAAGGCAACTGAAGCCATTTGTCTTGTTAACATGAGAGTTTGGAAAGTCTCAGTGTGTGTCAGATTTATTTCTTCTGCTTAAAAGGAAACCTGAACGTTCATCATGGTGAAAGTAACATCCCAGCAACGACAGCACTTGGACCACTTGCAAAGCCAAAGCTGCTGTAGGGATGTGCTGTGCATTGGGCTGCTTGCAAGGTGTTTTCTGCCTTCCTACTACTAGGAGGAAGGGAAGCCTCCAGCTGGTGACCTCTGGGCATCCTTGAACATGGCTAATGGATAATGCCAGAACTATTAGTTTTTGAAAGCTTCAGTTTGTTCTCCTGCTGAGCTTGTGATGTGAGTAAAGCTGGAAAGACAAAACACCTCATCGGGAGAGCACTGCAAAGACTGCAGGCAGAATGCAGCAGAGACAGGGTGAAAATAGACCTTGACAGGGGCCTGTGTTGTCATCCTTCACAAAGGTAAACCAGTCACGCTCTCCCTCCTGACAGGAGATGACACACTGGGGAGGATGGATGTACATGCTTTTAAACTCTTTCCTCCCTCCCTCTCCTCCTCTTGTTGTTGTACTTCATCTGATAAGTTAGAAATATTCTACTTCAGACATGCCACTGGTTACTTTGTCACTGCCTTGTAAAAGACAGACAGACAGACAAGCTCCAAATGAGGACTAGTAGGTGGCTATGACAAACACAGGTAAGGTAACAGCCAGTATTTCCAACAGGAAAAGAAAGATGAAGCAACAGCAAAGCAACCCAGGAAGTGCAAAGCAACGAGACATAAATGTCCAAGCAGTCAGCAGCACTCTAGAGAAGTCAAACTCCTGGTAATGTATGTTAATCCACTTTACACCTTACCCATTGCAGACATCATTCCCAATTGTAGCGTAGATAACTATGGCTGGATTGTCCAACAGCTGGTTTCTGGCCAAGCTAAAAGATAAAGATGCAGCTATATTAATGGGGAAACATGTTCTCAGGCTCTGAATCACAGCCCACGCTTGGTTGAGGCCACATTTGGAAGCAGCCTGTTTAGATTTGGCCAGTGCTCAGGTGCTGTTATATATGGGAGAGGGGTTTTTGTGGGGATTTTTTGTTTTCCCCAAAGAAAGTAATTTCATTTCAGGGCAAAGACATAAATCAAGTTGGGAAGTTTTTAATCAGAGATGGAAGAAGAAGGCTATGTTTGGCTAACAACTAAGTTTGTGTGTAGGACTGGGCTCAAGATCAAATCAGGACACGGTTTAAAGTTCAGTGCTAGAGGACAAGGATTCATTATGACTTTTTTTTTCCAGAGGAAAGAGCAATATATCACTTAGAATGTGAACAAAATCAGCATCAAGCAAGTTAAATCAAACCCCACTGCCCCACAGGCCCTTCAAAGTCAGCTGAAAGGGAGAGTTGCTGCCTCTCAGTATCCAGTAGCTACTCAATCGTATGTGGACAACTCAGCAGACCTGCCCATATCTGTCTACATTGCTGCAAACCAGGATTAAGGCAGTTAGGGGAAAACAAAGCACAGATGTAGCCACCGTAGGCTTAGTCACTTCCCTGAAATCACAGGAAATGCTCTGTTGGTTTAACTGGACCATGATCAAGGCCCTGGACATGCTGCCATCCACCTTTTAAAACAGTTTTTCTTCTGTTGATGAATGTTTGAAGAGAAACAGCCAGCACTTCAGAGAAGGGTGGCCAAGGCAAGCTGTGCTTTCTAGGACATTAGTGGAAAAGACATTCCTCAAAATGCTTTGCTTGTTCTCTTCAATGAAGTAGCACCACAGCAACACTTTTGTAACCCCAGCCAGCATTTGGGTCCCATTAAACACTCACCTTTTTATTAAAGAGAGGAGGTTTCCCGAAGAGCCACCTGATCCCACACAGTGGGAATAAGAGAAACAGTACAACATCATTATAGTGGCACACAAAATGAAATGCACAGCCCAACTTCATTGCTGATTTCCAAGAACATAAAAGCAACATAACCAAAACTGGAACGAGTCACCTCCGTACTTTTTGGGTGCTGGCATTTGGATGTAAAGCCATATCCAGAGACCTGCTGCCTCTTACCTGACTTCAGACTGTAGAAAATCACTTTTAAAAGCGCTGGGTTGTTTGGTTCTGGCTTTTAATCCAGATCTAGGAGCTTTTTCCCATCTGTTGAACATAGTAGTCTCTTGTAAACCAGCCAACCTGACTTGTCAACAGTTGATCTACTTTTAACTTTCCCTATAAATTGCAAAGGGAACTGTTCTCACTCTTCTGAGAGAATGTGTCTCACAGCTATACTATGTTGGGACTGATTCAGGTCCTAAACATAGGCACCAAGAGCCATTTTTGACATCCCAGAGTAGCCAAGACACCTGCAGCAGGGCTGGCAGATACAACACAGGATGCCTGAGAGTTTGTGCCAGAGTAGCCAAGACACCTGCAGCAGGGCTGGCAGATACAACACAGGATGCCTGAGAGTTTGTGCACTTCTGGAGAGGCAGCTGGAGGTGAGACAGATCGTGTAAAGCATCTGAAATAGCAGTAGACTCCAACATTTTGGTGTCTGCTTTGTTCTCCCTGTGAGAGGCAGACTCCTGAAAAAAGAGTTCTGCCTTTCAATGGCAATTCACCCACATGGGTGGATGCAAACCTTCCCTCCTCTAGGAAACGAGATAGCTACACCTAAGCATCTGTGAGCATCTATAAACTTTCATTTATGTCTTGAATGAGAAAAACATGTCCAATTCAGAAAGCTTTTATGCATAGAACTGGTTATAGAATCAATTTGACTGGAAAATGTCTTTAAGATCACCAAGTCCAACCCCTACCCTCACACTGCCAAGCCCACCACTAACCCATGGCCCTCAGCAACTCATCCACATGGCTTTTAAATATCGTCAGGGATGGAGACTCCCCCACTTCCCTGGGCAGCTTGGAACAGGCTGTTTCCTCTTGTCCTACGACTTATTACTTGGGAGAAATGGCTGACCACCACCTCACTACAACCTCATGTCAGGTAGTTACAGAGAGTGATCATGTGTACCCTCAGCCTCCTCTTCTCCAGGCTAAACCACCTCAGTTCCCTCAGCTGTTCCTCATAAGACCTATCAGATCATTAAAGGCTATATCCCAGCTATCCACAACACTCAAACTCCATCACCTGCAGTGTAAGAACGATCGCAAATGAATAGCCAAAAAAGACTTTATGCTTTGTTCAAGATCAGACTAGGACTGTGATTGCAAGAAACTCACCTCAGAGCAACATACAAGTTCACAGAGGTATGCCCTACAGGTTGTACTTGCTTTTACTTTGCAGTATTTTCACTTTCTCCTCTTTCTAGCTCCTTCTCTTCTTGTATTATACTCCAGCTATTCTTCGCTCAGCTCTTCTCTGGTTTCTCTCTCTCTTCTCCTCTCTTTTTTTTTCCATTGTGCCTCTGAACTTGCTTTGAGGACCAAATCCTATCCTCCCCGCAGCTCCTGGGAGGAAACTTGTGGACAGAACATCATTAAATCCCTGCTGGATCGGCATAGGGGAAAGATCTAAGAGCCAAAACCCTAAGGTAACAATAATACACTTTGCATTTTAATAGTGGCGCCTTTGTTATCATCGCTCACGGTGATGCCAACTGCATATATCAAGGAATCCTTTATGTTTTAAATAATCCAGTTCTTCCAAGCTAAAAATTAATACATCTATCTGCTGCTTCTCTCCTGAGGGTTGCTGGGCCATTCAAAATCCAGCCCTTCTGTTGAGAAGCTCTTTTCAGCAGAATAAGAGCCCCACAAAATCCTTATAATAAATGGCTTGGAACATAACTGGTTTTTGTTTAACAGCCTTTCTTTCAGCTGGAGTTTAACACCCCTCTGTTAAGCCATTCTGCTGCATCGCTCACTGGACTGGGGCTGTGGTTCCAGCACAAATAAACGATTGGGATCTCTAGAAATTCAACCTGTATTTACAAAGAAGAAGCTGTTCTTGGGTACATAATACTTCAGCAGGCGTAGGTAGTTCTAAGCAGCTCCATGGGAAGCATTAGCACAGTTACAAATCAAATTAAAGCATTGAGGAAAATGAAGGGGGGGCTTTTAGAGAACTGTTTTCATGGGCAAATTAAATCTTCAAGGAAGTTTTTGGGCTTTGTGATACAGGATGCAATCTGTGATGAAAACATTCAAGAGAGGAAAAAGGAGGAGGCAGATTATTTACTCTTATACTGTTGAATGCCCTGGCAGTTACTCCTGGATCTCTCCTGCTCCCCTCTCTGTTGCTTTCCAAATGTTTTCAGACCAGTGGGGTCTGTTAGTTTTGGTTGAGGGGTCAGGGTTGGGTTAGCTTCAACTTGTGATCAATCCCACGTTTCATCCACCTTGGAACACTTGAGCTGCACTTCTTGCTTTTCTTGCTCTTAGACCCTGTGTGGCTGCACTAACATGCACTGAAAGAGCCTGGGTTCACACAGGACCAGAAGTTCTGCATAGGCAAGAATGGCTTATTAGTCTCTCGCTCCCTTATGCCATAAAAACAAACGCAAAGAAAAAAAGTCTCTGCTTTTCCCCAGATGGCTCCAGTGGGTTGGAAGGGACATTGAAAGATGATCTATTCCAAACCCCCTGCCAGAGCAGGACCACCTAGAGTAGGTCACACAGGACCGTCTTCAGCAAGTGCTGCAGGACATTTAGAAGAGCTTTCTCACTCCACACCTGAGCATTCTTGGCCAGCCCTGATACCTGAGGATCTCACTCACACCTGAAGTAGCACATGACCTACGACCTTGTGTGAAGCTGCTGGGAGGCAAGACACCAACACCATATTGAAAACAATGAAAACTGGTCAGCAAGCCACTCAGATGGAAACCATTAAACCTGTGAGCTGCATGTTGTGCAATCACAAGCTGAAAGCAGTGATGGTGGCAGAGAACAGATTAGTTACAAGTTAATAGCCTATGTATCATATCCCAAGCATCTTGTGGGGTGACTGGTGAGTTAAAATGAAGGTTGGTAATGCTGAGGTGAATATATTCCTGGGCAACATATGTGGAGATCTGAGGACACCCTCCCTGTTACTGGCTAAGCATCCTTCCCCAGAGCCAGCTACAGAGGAGGGAAGGGTCCTCCCTCTCCATGGGATAATAGGGATTTTTAAGAAAGAGAAGGCAGAAATCCTGCTAGCATGGAGGTGAGAGAAGCTTTCCTTCAGGGTGAAGATGCATGTCCTGAGAAGAGCAATAGGGAAAAGTCTCTCTATGCTGAGTTCTGACACAGCACTGGTTCTTCTGTAAGGGGCTGGAGATGACCATCTGCTATCAGGCCCTGGTTTGGCTTGCCATCCCTGGCCTCTGGCACTCAGCTACTTGC
Organism: Urocolius indicus; assembly: GCA_013401255.1. Taxonomy (NCBI): domain Eukaryota; kingdom Metazoa; phylum Chordata; class Aves; order Coliiformes; family Coliidae; genus Urocolius; species Urocolius indicus. The sequence continues at coordinate 75,496 of WBNH01000629.1, forward strand.
TTTCCCCATCCCATCCTTTCATTGCATAAATGTGGGGCCTCATTTTCAGAGGAAGGTGAAGTTGTCACAGGTGGGGCTAGGTCAGGTTGGTGGCCAGGTTTTTGCTTTACTAATGCTCAGTGCAGCCATTTGAATCTTTCCTTTTGGGGAAACTATTACAACCAAATGAAGCAATGAAAGGGAACCTTTACAACGTGATGTCAATGAGATGATTAAGAGAAGATACTGAGGGAAGATATCCTGGGATTTTGCTGTCTCTTGTAATTTTTTTCCTCCTTTTTAAAATTCCCTTCTCAATTTTCTTTAGAGTCTTTTGCCCTGACACAGCCTCACCTCCTTTTATATCCTGCAGGTGACTGCGTTGTAAGTGGAAAGGAAATAGGAGGAGAGAGAAAAAGGAACAATGCACACAGCAAGAGATTTCAAAAAAGAAAGAAAAGCCTGTGAGAGAACTGAGAAAAAAAGAAGAGCAGAAAGTCCAACCCTCATTAATATCAAGTGAGCAGAGCAAGGTAAAATGGTATCAGGTGTATTACTAAATAGAAATGAGAAGAACCGTTGACATCTAGTCATCCGTTAACCATCTGGTTTGGTCGTTATTCTCTCACCAGAAAACATGTCTGGGGAGCTGCAAATAATGGGAGCCACCAACTCTAGTGCCCTGTGAATTATAAAGTCAGAAGTGCTCAAACCAGGACACTAAGCATGTTGTAAAAGGCTTGTGCAGAAGCCTCAGGAGCACTATGTGTGCCACAGGAAGGAGAGAAGTGGATAAGAGGCATCACCAATGGCATTGGTTCTGGTTCTGGCAGCAGAAGGCAACTTTTTAGGTAAATATGCCCAACTGAGCCTGGAAGGGATCCTTCACTGTGCTACCTGACTCTTCTGCCTGGTAAGATCTCTGTCAGAGGTGAAGAACTGAGTAGATCCTTTCTGATCCTAAATATTGCAGGAAATCCCAAGCATTTAACAAGATTCTAAGTAGCACTAGGGGCAGCACTGCTCCTCATTTGCAGCTGACACGACCCATCTGTTGGAGAGGAAGAGCAGCCCATAAAGCCAGATTATCTACCCAAGGAGAAGAAATTTTCCCAAGGTTCTGCAGTCAGTTTCCTGAAGCATGAACAGTAAATACAACAGAAACATGATGTGATAATCACAGAATAATCAAGTATCTTTTAAACCTGCTCTTGGGGTTAATCCAACACATGAGACCTAACATCATAAACCTTAATTTCTAAGGGACATTACCATCAGCCCTTCATATGAGCCCTTTGACAAATTGAATCAAACTCTGTCTTGAAGAAACTCAGGCTTCTTTTTTGCCCCCATTCCTTCATTTTTGAGGGCTATTCTAGGTTTTCTCTCCTTTTTCTTTAAGAAAATGTCCCTTCCAAGCAGAGGTAGGATTAATGAAGACCTATGTTCTTGTACTAGAACTATCCTTCAGTTTAAACCGCTCTTCTCATTCTGCAGTGCTTCTGTCTGAAAAACATTCAAAACCATAATCCCTTCAATGTTTGCTTTGCTCAATTGCTGAGGTGTCCTAATTACCCTTCAGAAGTCCCCATTGCCCCAGTCTTCCCCAAAGCCCTTCTCTGTATCTATTCTCACCAAAGTCAGTCCTCCCTAGAGAAAGGGCACCAAATTCTGAGGTCTTATCAATGGCTTATGTGAAGAAGGGCTGTTTTCCCGTCTCTAGATAAAATGCTGTGTATGGTCCAATCTTGCAACCTCCTTAGTCTCCTTCCAGCTTTATCCTGCACTCCTGGCTATTCCCTGAAATTCCCCTTTGCACTCCAAAGTTTCTCTCCCTCCATCACCTCTGGCCGATGAGCTGCCAGTTTACAGAGGAATCTCCTCATTAGCTCTGACACGCAGCTCTTGTACAGCTGTATTTGCTGCAATTGCTGTCCCTGCTGCTCCCAACCTCACCTAAATTATTCCTGTGTAAGGATGTGGCCCACTTCAGGATGGTTTACTTTGCCATTTTGTATCATTCACAGGTGCCATCAAGCCTGCACCTTGGTCTTTGCTCTAAGGTGGTCATTCCAAATGTTAAGCAGCATTAGCCTCAGGAGAGATGCATGAGGGACATGGCTCCTCTCTCAAACCCACTGCTCTTCCCTGCTTAGCTGCTTCTCTATTCAGCTCTTATTTCTTGTATTCATCTTCCTCTTCTTCACTGGACACAAGCATTTCCTGTGAGGTACCATGCAAAATGCTTTCCTTAATTGTAGGCAGCTTAGGTCTGCTGCTGCATACACCCTTGGCAACAGAACATGTTATGTCAGACAAAGAAGGTGTTAAGTCAGCCTCACAAAATTAATCACTTAGTGAAGACTTAACAATGCCAAATTTTGTCCCAATTTTGGTTTACCTCTCTGTTCTTGATTACTCCTTTAAAATCTGTTGTAAGAGCACATTAAGATCCCTGCATCATTGACCTCCCCAGTTTCGTAAGAGGACTTCTATTTGCTGGTCTCCAGCTTCAAAAGATGTCACAGGATGTCATGGACACCCTTGCTATGAGACTGATGAGTGTTTTGTGCCCACTCTGCCTGCCTGTGTGGCAGTCCTGTGTGTTCCCTGTGCTACTGTGGGGTGCAGGTGGCATCTCCCATGGAAGTGCAGAGCAGAAGACAGCTCCCACAGCATCTGGAGAAGTCCAGGGCAAGATCTTTTAGCTCCACCACTCCCTTTAAATTCCTCTTTATGGCCAGAAAAAAAGAAGTACCACCCATAGAGTTCCAGTGGGGCACATTGGTTTTGAGGCCAGGAGAAATTCTTAGTCGTTGTATGGATAAAGGTGATCCAGCTGAACATCTCTCTCCTGAGTGCCAGAAGAAAGGACACTGAGCAACATAAGTGCTGCTCTCTGTTTTCCCATAAGAAATGCATACAATTAGGAAGGAGTTTCTGTTTCTGAATGATATTCACTAATGCAGCACCAAGTGTCAGGATAGTGAGGTTAAGGAAAGAAAAAGAAAGCGAAACAAACTTAACATACCATTTTGGGAGATGTTCTGTAAGTCCCTGTGGTTACAGCGATTTCTCCTGCGTAGACGCAGATACAGAGAGTCCGTCCAGCCACTGAAATAAAGAGAGAAATTGCAAGCTGCTAAACTCACACAGTACTGCAGAAAACACAGCTGTGATATTAAAAATGAAGTGCATTCTCATCTCTGAACAACTCTGTGCCCCAGTTCTGTATGTACTTATTATTTCCCCTTCTCTCTTTTTAACTTGTGCTCATAAACCCTTTTCATCTTGAATAGGGTGGCCTAAAATGGAAGCCAAGGTATCCTCTCAGAAACTATCCTCTCAGAAGGGCAAAGTTCTTTGAAATCATTTCCATCCAAGATGCTTTTATCCTGGTCTTTCAGATAAAGTGCCTCAACCCCTTTTTGCTACACACGATTTATCAAAACAATCCCGCTGATTGCTCATTAATTGACTTTTCAATTGGTTGTTATGGAACAGTAAATAAAAGAGGAGAAATACTGGCTAGTGATTCATTTCCCCATGCCATAAAGCTTGGACAGATTGATCTGAAAATGGGACAGCCCAAAGGGAAGCTGATGAGAAAATCACTCTCCCAGCCACGACTACAGGGTCATCTGTGTTGGGGCTCCTGTTTTTTGTGTTTGAACTTCAACACCAAAGGAATCAGCTTAAATACCATGGCTTAAGAACAGCAAACTTGGATGAATGCAGAGAAACAGAAGACAATGATAAGTTTTTGAAACTAGCAACAAAAAGGAACTACCTACATAGAAATGCATGATCACATCAACCAGTCACCATGCAAAAGGCTACTCAAGCAACACCTGAGCTCCCTGGTTTTCAACATAGCAGGCAGGTGGATGATCAGAAGCAAATAGACCTTGATTAGAGGATATATGTCTGCAGCCTCAGAGTAAATGTGAGCCTCCCACTGCCTATTGCCAACCAGTCTCTACCACTCTTAGCCATTGTGGTGTGGGATTTTGAGTTACCTCTCTTATAAATGTCTTGAACTCCCAACCAAACAGACCTTTTGTTTGATTACAGATGTAGGAGATATTAAAACAGAGACTGAAAACTGGACACTAAACCAAGGCCAACCTATGACAACTTCAGGGTCAATACTAAGCTCTGATCACTTGTGAAATTCAGATTCTTTGGAGCTCAGTTAAAGCACTGTGTACTGAGTAGCTGAGCACTGTGAGAGAGTTTTAAAGGTCAGTCTTGCCACTGACTCTGAAAGAGGAGGCTGCACAGATCTTTCTCTGTTGGCTTGTCGAGCAGTGTAGTACCTTAAAGCAAACATGATGTGATTGTAGCTGAGGCTGGGAGCTCAAGGAGGAAAAAAAAAAAAGGAAGCAAATTGTACAAATGTATGGTGCAACAGATCTTTTTCCTAGAAAAGAATATATTCTGCCAACTTTTAAATTCTGTTGGTAGAGAGCCTCTTCAGGCTTGACTCATGCTTGGGTTGGCATTTCCCTGCATTCATGACCTATCTTAGACATATAAAACTATTTGAAACTCCAACTCTTAAGATTCTGGGATTCTGTGAAGACCAGGCACTGTTGATGATGATTGTATCCTTCAGTTCTTGGTAGGAGTCAAGGGACTCTTAATGTTGGTCAGAAAGGTGATTAACAAATGTATGAAACCTCACAGTTAAAACTGAAGGCAAAGGTGTTTTCCTTGTGTCTGGCAGAGTCTTCTTTTATTCCATCTATCACTGCATCCCTTCTCATCTACATGAGCCAATGTAACACAGCAAATTAGGTCACAGGTGCTTCCAAATTCTACTTTTGCTACATTCCTCTAAATGTGGGGGAATAAAAAAAAAAAAAAAGGAGAAGAAAGATTGCTACAAAAACTGGAACACGATGAAATAACCATGGTGTTATCATCTGTTACACCATTTGAGCAGCAAAAAGGAAACAAGAGGAGGAAGGAAAGAGAAAAGAACCCTAAGAAGAGGAAAATACTGGTTTTGGATAGTTTCTGCAACACTTCCTAGAATCACAGAATATTAAGGGC